>OX596208.1:2535172-2804313 GCA_951394215.1 Glyphodes perspectalis | reverse complement strand
TTATGAATCATTTTCAATTATCGTTATTTTGGCCGGTATCTTATCGCTGGTAGCGAATGTCAGTCGGTTCGCATTCTTTAAGCCAGTAATGTAGAGACCGATGTGTTTTGCTCAAGGTTTGGCAGAGGCCCACTCGACTATGTTACGCATTTGGGTGCCATATGCCAGCATCATGGAAAGCAAATAAAATGATCCTCTTGCGTGTGGTGTGACCCACCGCCATATTGGTTAGTTAAAGTATTGGCTCTGGTCCTGGTCAAAGCAAAAATCAAACGTTCTATGATTCGTGGCACTTTATTTGATTTTCTGTCTAAAATCAAACATCGTTTTAGAATTTATGTTATATCAAATATGCAAGAAACATTGAGCACCCACTACTGCACACTTATTTAATGAAAAAGATTTTTCGAATTTGAGAATGTTACTTCTTTAATCAAACACATACCTACTTAGGTCACCAAGATCATTATAAAGTTTAAGCTTTATAATGATCTTGGTTATTATTAGATATAGGTACCTATGTGTTTAAAAATAAATAACAAATACTACACCCAAGCACCATTCCTCAAAGGTGTTATCAGCCATTATCATGTATCTAACGTTAAGTCATATACTTAGCTGGGGTCCGCTCCAGATCATGATCCAGAATTGGGATATTGACACCCATTATATTTAATTTTGAAATATCAATTCTGAAAAAGAAAGTATCATAGTATGCTATTAAGCCTTATTGATTTTGTATCATAGTAAGTCTAAGATTTTTAATTTTACAAAAACTGCCTAATATTAAGTCAGTTGACTATACAAACTAGTGACGTCACACGTTGACAAGCCCATACAAAATCTATGAAGAGATTTCGTTTTGACAGCTCTTAAAAAGTATCTCAATTGACAAGCCATTCAACATCCCTATTTAGCGAGTCTGGTTAATGATTGAACAGATGAACTTGCCAAACAAATTTGATCATGGGTAACCAAATTAGTACATGCTCTTCAGTATGACATTTGTATAGTCACGTGACAATATGGTCCTTCGAACACCCTGTGTCTTTAGCACCTTGGTAGTTGACGAGTTTTTACTTACTTACTTACTTACATACTTACTTATTCATTTGGCTTAGCAATCCAGAGTGAGTCTTGGTCTTTGATGCAAGTTTTACTTCTATTCTCTTTTCATGTTCGTCCAGTGGTGATCATAGCAAGGGGAACATTATAAATGGGTGTGCGTAAAAAGAAAGATTTATTGCAAATTAATATAATCTCATATAAAGGGTGATCCACATAGAGTTGCTAACTTTTATTAGAAGAAATAGAGTATATCTGATTGCAGAGGAGGTAAATTAAGAGCACGGACTTACGAAAAGAGTATCATTTATTTTATATTTTTTAAAAGGTGTTTTTTGCACTGGCACTAAATATATTAAACATTGTGTTAAAAGAGAATTTTAGCGTACTCAAGTAGTGTTATAGATACTCACAGTACAGAACGCCTACATGTTATAGTAATACTCTATTTAAGAGTGCGGTTGGCCTAGGGTTGCCAAATCCAGACAAGGACTTTTGCATGATATCAAGTCTGGTCCAAACAATTGTGTTGACCAGTGACAGGGAATTATTTGATAAATTATTGATTCATACTAATATTGGTACAGCACTGTCCTTTTAAACTCAATTGAAAACAGCAGCATCAATTAAGTAGTTCGTTAGTTTAGTATACTGAGATAATTTGTTTACCAGCTTTTAAGATACCAAAAAACATCATAAATAGCTTAATATGTTTATATTTAAGAAAATAAACCTTTTTTTAGAGAGTTTTCTATGTCTCTATGCCTATACGGTACGTCTACAATGTATAATTAAAAACATTATAACTGGCCGTAGTGTCTGTTAACATAACATTTGCACATGCAAATGCACTAGGTACCTATGTAGTTAAGATCTCCTTGATTTTGCGTCACTAACTTCAATTTATTTTCGACATGATCATGACAAACATGACGACTAAATTAATACTTACATACACACTTATCATCACGCCCGTAATCCCAGATCGCTCAGAATTCAGGTAGGTAGAGTCAATGGGGGAGCTAGCCCCGTTAACCACTTTCAGCCAAAAAATGAAACTAGGTTTGATGGAAAAGCTGTGAAAAAATAGTGACAAGTGGCTAGCACGTTGCCTACACATTCGCACACCCAAAACCCGATATACCATTAGTCGCCTTTCACGACATGCTAGGCAAGGAACACAGTCATCTTCCCAGCGTTTTGTCCCGTGATTAGACGGGATCCGCTTAGACCATGATCCAGGATTTAGCGAGTCTGGTAATTACATTGAAGCGACTGCCGATCTGACCTTCGTAACCCTCAGATAGGGGAACCTGTGAATTTTTTGGATCCCAGTTACAAATCCAAAGTTGTTTTAATTTGCAGGTTTCATCATCATGTTTTCCCTCACCGTCGAGCTAGTGATATAAATACGTACATAAATTTGAAATATCCGGAGGTACATGCCCGGAAATAAACTTGCAGAGGTACTTATAGTCTCATTCACTACTGTCGTTATCTATATTGTCAACATAGTCAAAGACCACATTTAGTGGATCTTTTTCATCTGACAATAAAACCGTTTATTGAATAAAAAGATTAGAAGAAAAATATCCCCGCACAAACAACAATTTGTGTGACAAACCTTATTATTGCACATAAATCTTAGTATAAATAAGCCGACAGGCCGGCGTCCTCCGCGGAGTTCACTCCCAGGTTCATTTCGAGGAGACACGGGCGACCTGGCTAGGGCGCGCGGATGACCTTAAGGTGTTTTTTGAGCCCTAAGGTCAAAGGACAGGGACCGCACTTTTAATCTATCTGACCCTACGACTTTTGTCTCTTGCGAAGTATTGAGACATAAGCGAGATGAAGTTGAAGAAATAAATTTGAGTATAAGCAATAAGTCTGCGCTGGGCAAAGCCCTATTGTCATTGAAAATGGAAGAAGAGTGTCATTTATAAGTTCATTATTTGACCTTAGTGTTTGTAAAAGTTAAACTGATTCAATTGTCATTAAAACTAGAAGAAGAGATTAATTTATGTATCTTATTAAATAAATTTTTGTGATTATAAAAGTAACGCTGATTCAAGAATTAGATTAAAATAAAATATCTTTGAATGTGTAATAATTCAATTCGAATCCCACTAGAGGTAGATAAATAATGTAGATACTGTGTCTATACTCCAGTCATTACATGGGTTTGTAATTTTATTTTTTTTATATCTACATATTTTTAATTTGATAAATATGATATATTTTTTTGTTACAAATTTGATCTCTAACTTCCTATTGAATAACATCCACATCCATTGTGGATGTTATTCAATGGCCATAAGGATTGATTGATCTAGGGCTGGCAAATCAAATCTAGGCTTTATATCGCAAATTTATACCTAAGTAGACATAACTTAAAGGATGTACAAATTCAACAATATCAAATTAAGGACAAAGCTGCAGACGGAAACTAGCACTACCTGCATAGGTACACATTACACCTATAGATAGATACTTACTCCAATACTTACAGAAATACAAGTATTTTATTAAACAGTATTAATTTTCTACTTACTACAAATAACTTGACTTGACTTAAATATAAGTATCTATCTTAAAATTAGGTAAAGTCGTTTGTTTTGGCTTACCAAAGTAAAAGTAAATCAGAAGGCAATACAGGAGATCAAAAGCTGTAGGTCCCACACTAGGAAAGTCCTGTATCGTGGGCACTCGTTGTAAGGGTACATTTTAGTACATTTTAGTAGATACACTTGGGAAAAAACTGCTAAAAAAATGCAAAAATACCTTCAAAAAATACCTATGCATCAGGGAAAGAAACATCACGTCTAAACGGTTTTTACATAGCCAATTACCGTAAGCTACGAATTTTCCATAAGGTGCTTTGTAATAGGTATACTTACCTACCTATTATCATCTTTTGTCTGCGGCAAATAAAAGAGCTCGCGATTAGCCGCGTTACCGCCGAACGGGTCGTGATGGTCGGCTTTGGGTCACCTGTGACGACGGACAAAAAGAAAACAAAATACCAGTCTCCGGCACCTACCTAGGTAGGGTTTAAGACCGTTTCGTTCGAAAACTTGGAGTATGTACAAGCTGGAGGGAATTTGAAGGTCAAAATGTCTGGGGAGTGTGCGCCTAATAGACGTCTTAATTTTCTATGGTTATACCTACTAGTTGCGGCCTGTCATACAACTTATTTTTTATCGTTTATTTATGGTTCCTTGTGGTATTCCAAGTGGCTAACGATTTATTCAATGCAAAGTGTATTATGATAAATCTTTGACAACTGCGTAGAACTAAACTAATACTCTGCGTAGAACTAAACTAATACTTACCTTCTAGCTACAAGTAAATTTCTTTCGGTGTTATACCTACGAAACAGAAAAAATATAGGTACCTAGTGAGTAAGTAAGTAGGTATATGAAAGGGGAGTTGTTTGTTGCTAACACCATAATATGTAGATATAAATCGAACTTAAGTACCCAGGGTAGGTACTACCTACTACAGACCAAATCAACTCCATGATGTGCCATGAACCATTCATATATTATTTTTAGTGATTTAGTAGTAATGTGATATCTTATAATATAACAGACAAGTGAATAAACAATCCGCATTGGTTCTTCGTAGTACCTTGCGATCGTTTATCTTTTAATGAAGTATCTGCCTAAGATTCATTTAAGGCAATACTTATTCGATCGAATAACGGATATCCAAAGCAGTTCTTACATTTTTCGGTTAACTTGAAATCAGCTTGGTTCGGTTCATAAAAACGGTTGTCGCTCCAGCTGTCTGTAAACTCCAAGTCCGAATCCCTGTTCGCAAGGTGAACGCGTATCGTAGGGGTCAAGGTTTGGTTTACTGTTCATCTTTGTGCTGAGGATGTCCATGCATCACGTTAAAGTTATTTGAATAATAACAATCAAATTAAATACCTATTTATTTCCATAAGATTACATGTAGGTACCTATGTTATTTTTCTAGGCTAAGCCTGTCCTGTCGATGGAAATCGAATCGAATATTAATAACATCATTTTTGCCAGGCGGGTGCTATTTAGGTGTCCAACTTCGTATTACCTACCTACGGAGATGCTACATTGGTCATACTACATAAATAGCATGTAAAAGAATTTTCATAGTTAGGTAAATACTAAGTAGATATATGCAGTCAAATAATAGAAAGTAAAAAAAAATAAAAATCACAAAATTGAAGGAGTTTCTTAAATTAATTACTATCTCGTTATTCACGAGTACCTAAGCATGTCCACGTGTCGTTATTCGTACATAGTACCTACTTTACAAAGTATTTAGGACAATGTCGTATCTCTAAACAATGCTTTGTGTCTCCATCTACATGTCAGACACAGCACTAGGTATTATTGATGCTCTAATTCTAAAAATGGTTCGTCACGTATCAAAATGTTACTGAAATATGTAATAGATTACACGTAACCAAACTACATGGATTTTTCTGCTACAGAACATGTGTAACTTTTCTACAATAGCCTTGATGTGTTCAGTGGCGAAAAAAGCTGCCCAAATCAAGGGACTAACGGTTACCGAATTACGTATTTGTCTAACTTAATATCTACTAATTGATATTGACCCACAGTTATCGACTTTATGATTTTACTATTTAGCTTCTGTTTCCTACGACATCGTCCTCCTCAGAATTAGGCTAAAGAGGAATAATAAGTATCCCAATAGGTATGCATGTATAGGGCAAAGTAATTCTGTGCGATGAGTTTTATTAGTATGTATGAGATGTTTAGGTATATCCTCTTAAACTTTAGACAAAGGTAAATGATAGGATTTAAAAGATGAAGCGTATTGGAGGCCTCCAACACGCTTTTTCACGCTCCGTTTATACAATCCTGCGTTATATCGTTGAAGAAGGATACACGTGCCGACTATATAGATCATATTTTTTATAGTACAGTAAAGATAGGAGTTGCCTTTTAGTACTTTTAAAATTATAACTGGCTACGTAATCGCACAAGTATGGCCGGAAATGATCTTGACTGAATTTTATTTATATAACAGTTCCAGAGTGACTTTAATTCATAGACGTACACATACATGCAGACGGAAGTTAATACAAAGTAGGTATTATTAAAAGCAATGCCTACACAAAGAATAATTACATCCTTATCTCCCACGATACAATCCAGCTCCGAAATAATGATAATTATAGTAGCGAAATAAACAAGTATTTCATTCAATTTCAACACTAAAACTGCAAGCATTTAGCCTTATTTGGCCATTCATTTTCCTAATTTTATTTCAGCTCAGACTTTATTTCCTAATGGATTTATTAATAAATCTAAAATCGATAATGTTCATTAACAATAGATGTATTTAAACGTACACGTATTAATCATACTAAATATTAACGGTAACCACTTCCCTAGCGGGGTAGGCAGAGAGAATCGAACACCATATGGCACGATCCTTACACAGAGAGCTTAGTACCTAGAGCCTAATATTATGCTTAGCTTGAGCCTACCAAGCGCTTGTAGCGTTCATAGTATTATTTCATTCTTGTTATTTTGTCCTGAATTACTTTCCTGTAGCTCTACTATGGCACAGCGAATGTCTACCTATCTACTTAAGTTATGTACACAGCCCCTAATAAGATCTTACCACACGGCGCAAGAAAAAATGTACTTAAGATATCTAAGCAAAGTGAAAAAATAAGTGATCCAGAAGAGTTATTAGACCTTGGTACGCCGAGGTCATTACCTTTAGATTAACGTTGACGTCAGAGCAATTAGAGTGATAATTTACGCAGGCCACTAACACCTAATGAGAGCTGATAAAATGATTTATGCTGAACGCACCTAGCCGGGGTGGTGGACGCAAATAGACTGGGGATCTAGGCATTTGAAGCTGTCACGTTCTTTACGATACTTCGTAACATCAACTTCAATTTAAATTATCTTTGATCCCGTGAATTGCTGATAGATTATTTTCGACACTATTAAAGAAATTCCTGTTCTCGATTTACAATACCTTTGACTCCAATTACAGCATTAAAGAATTAATTCAGACTAAGTGACTAGGTACTCACTGAACGACATCCTTTATTTTTAACTTTTTTAATTAGGACCGATAGGTTAATGATTTTAGTAACTTGAATTTTGAACTGAATTATTCTACCACTTAAAAAATGAACGGTAATAGTTAAGGTTGCACACGTCAGCTCATACACACGTTGTTGGAATAAGATATAAGGTATATAGAATAATAGACTTACAACATAAAATTTACAAGACCCTACAATGCTATCAACCCCAGTTGGCCCGACCCATTGATACCGAAACCAATTGTGTTAGTAAGAAACGGCTCAAAGTAATTCTTGGTACCTAATCTTCGAAATTTGTCTATAGTAATGAACGGAATTCTTAGCTCAAAAGGTACACGCAATCATCATACATTAAATATTAGAAATTATCTACCGACAACCCAACACTGTGACAAAATATTTCATAGTAACCCAGGACGTGCTTAATAAACTTGCATCATACATAGTAAGTGGACAGGATCATACATAGTAAATGGCAAATAGAAGTAATAAATTGCTAATCCTGTCCGGTAATACAAGAGGGCAAAGAAATGCTATAATCATTATGGCACTTTTATCCTCGGTAGGTATTTGTTATTTAACCGACTGGCCCAGAGGGGTTGTTCTCGGGAGTATGTAGTTTTGCAAATTAATATCTAATTATGTAATTATTTACTAGTTGTACATTTATACAATATTTGTGCTGAAGGATACCATAGTTACCAATAGGTATAACAGGTGCAAGTTTGTACGACGGTTGCGTCGCCTACTAGCTGAAGACAAATTATTTTGGTGATCTTCTTAGTTTTCCAAAATTAGGTACCTACCTCTACCTCTACCTACCTCTGGCACGTTGGCTAACATATTTTTAACGATTAATTTATAGGAAAAATTCTATGTAAGTATACACAACATTTTTTTTTCGTTAGACAAGAGTTTTGGCGTTCTAATGTCGCACATAATTATTCAATAAATTCAAGTTGAAATTCGGAAAGAACACAACAAAATCTAAAAAATCAACACTTTTCAATACTCCCGGTAATACTACCTTTCTAGGTAGACCTACCAAATGACCGGACTGACAATTGGAGTGACAAAAATCACAGATCAAATGATTGTTTGCGACTGTTATTATAACGTAACTGAAAGACAAATCCTGCTCAAAGCTCAACGTATGGTCTGCGACCCCATCATGAATGGCACAAGTAGTCGTTGTGCTGCAGGATTGCCAGTTAGTCTAGATTTATGTGAATAGAATTAATTCGCGAACCGAGCGAGAACCCATTTAACTGAGAATGATGCGATTTGCGACCTAGTTGTGTCAAAATTAGTAGCCAGTTGTGGCTACTTCGGCACGAGGGAAGCATCAATAGGCAATTTTATGAGTATCGAGTAAGAGTAAATACTATTAAATTTTATGAAACAATGGATCGTCCGAGTTAAATAAGTACCTACGCTTTTTTCGAAGACTTTTCGTCATCAATGTTTATCTTGCGCGGAAGGTCCATGGCTGATATGTGGTAAACTAACGTAAGTATTAATAGTATGTAAAAATAAAACTCTTGAGTGTTCATATGTTGCATTGTATCCAGAGAAACGTGTCGATACTTATACTGGTCCTTAACAAATGTACTTACTTGATACTAGGTACGTTTGCTTACCCACAGCCTCGGAGAATGCATAACTGTTGAAACCGACAGGATAAGAATGGTATCGTTAATCAAAAGAAATACCATCCACACATTACAAGTCATTTAAATCACGAAATGGTAATAAAACAAACATTGCTGGATCGAAATAGTTATTATAATTCACTTTAATAACTATTCGTAATAAAATGTTCGTATAATCATCTTCAAATTCACCGGAAGTACAACGTCTTACTTGCAGCCTATTGACGCAAGGTTTTTTTTGTTTAGGCGCTTTAGTTCGGCAAAAAATTAAGTGTCAATTGTCATTTTTGCAGTGTATAAAGAATAATAAGTGCGTTCCCATTGAGGGTCCACATTGGAATTTTGAGCTTTTGAATGTGTCAGCCTGTAGTAAAAGTTCTCAAACGATTGTAAATTCAACCTCTAGTTTGTAAAAGTCGGCACTCAAAAGTTACATTCGGTTAAAGGTGGACCCTCAGTCGTAACTGACAGGTATCCATATTTAATAATCTACCTATTATTTACAACTGTTGTAAATGGCTACTCTTAGTAAAAGATTTGTAAAACGAATTACATTGTCACTCGTTCCTGCTAAGTCAATAAGAAAAAGTAGCATGTAGGAGGTGGTCCCTCAATTGATCACGATAAATTCATATTAATTGAGAACAACAGTAATAATTAAAATATAGGTATTACTGAGAGTTAGTAAAAGTCTTAAAAACAATGTAAATTCAATCTCTAGTTTGTAAAAGAAGCTATCCAAAAGTTTCAATTAATCAAAGGTGTCCCTCATAAGAATATTTATTAAATTTATGTGCGTGGGAAAACTTAAAATACTGATACTGAATGGCTGTGGCATATGAATTAAAATAATTTACGTAAGTATTTTGCGTGAATATAAAAAAAAAAAATATACGCACGCTTGGAGATTTCTTACGCCAAATATAGCGTATTTTTTTTAATGAAATGAAATGAAATGAAATAAATGAGTACAATAATAAAAAAAAACATCTGCAAATAGCCGGTTCAATGTTATTATGAATTTGCTATTAATGTTTTGTTTAGAGTATTGGTAATGGACCTTCTAAAGGTCTTGCCCAGTAGATCTCCTTTCAAAACAAGTAAGGCAATAAAGTAGGATGATGAAACATAAGACAGAAATGGTTTGTTTTTTTTTTGTTCTACAATTCCAATACTTCGCAAAAATTAAGACTGACCTGTTTATAGCTTAGTATAGTTTTCTGAAAATTATAGGTATGGCAATTGCAGATAGATACCATACTACATAAAATGCGTGTTTTTGCCAGATCCTATTTTCATAAATATTAGCGAATAAATTCTCTTCGAATAGTGCTTACACGGGACATTTTAAAGATTTTAGTGAAATTATCTCGCGTTACGATGAAGTAGCAGTTTTGTCTCGAATTGTGAATATGGTAGTTAGTTTAATACCTCGTAACAATCGTATATTGTTACATAACTATTGGTAGCTGTCTAGGAACTCCTGATGACGAAAACTAGTGAATTACATACATAGAGATTTGTCTAACGGTAAAGGAAATACGAATTAGCACCGCTAGTAAGATGTCGTACTTCTGTTAACATGAAAGTAGAATATATTTTTAAAAAATCACGTTGCTTTATACATAAAATAATATATATAAAGATGAGCACATCAGAATGGGCTTACGCAATAGGATGAATAAACCCAATACCTTGTTTTAGAGAAAATAAAAGCTACTACTTATCTATTTACAAAATACATAATATCTACAATTCTACATGTAAGACCCTGATAGTGGTTTACCACACAAAGGAAGGGTTTTTCCCATAGCGTTGCCGTGTATCATGAAGGCTTAGATGATACAAACTTTGACAGTTCAATCAAACCATGAATCACCGACAGCAAAGAAAGTATTTTGACAGTATTTAAAACATACACTTGAAATAACTGTCAAAATACGATCCTTTCTATCGTAATATTATTAGCACTAAGTGACGTTGTGGACATTGTTATTCAGATCTGACTTTGACTAAGATATTTTTTATGGTATCCGTACTGATTGAGGTTTTATAAATATTTATATTGGAACATCAACGTTTATTTTATTTAACTTTCGTATCTTCTAATCTACTAAACATTAGAGTTTTCGGAAATAACTATACTATTTTGGGCCCCCCGGCAAATCAATAGGAAAGTGGACATTTTACATCGGGGTACTCATTTATTACGCCACTGAGGACTAGCTTGACATAGAATCTGATTGAATCTTATAGTAGGTAGGGAATGGTTATACATATAAGTACATACAGTTCTTTGTCACTTGGTAGTTTGGTGATTGACATACATACCTACCTATGTTTTACAAGTTTGTGAAAACTTTGTTACAATAGCTAACTGTGACGTCACTGTCTAAGATGTTGCACTGACTAATAAACGACTTCAAATAAATTGAAAGTAAATTTTTTTAAATAATTAAAACTTAATAAAGATCCCTAAAACAAGATGCTTTGTGAAAATTGCAGTTTATTGATGTCAACCTTTTGTATATGAAAACATAATCTATAGTATAATTCATTTTGGACAAATTTGATTCACTACTTACAATGGTTTTAAGGCGCACATTTTTTTTCAAATAATTAAACTGATGAGAAAATTATGTATTAGTTTCATTGTTTTTTATGTCAACATACATAGTGCATGTTAAAACCGTACGTTTAAATTAATTTATTTTAAATAAAATTTATTTCAACAACTGACCTAAAATGTACTATGTTTAAGGGCGTGTTTTCATTGATGATGCTAAATACGCTTCATTTAGCGTCATTAATGGAAACCCAGCTGAGGTCGTTTTAGAAGATACTACTATTATTTTTTACAAACCTGCGCCGGCGTCTCAACCACCAACACGGAGATGTAACCTTAACAACAACGTCAAATAACTAAAATACAGTTTTAAACAAAAAAAATTCAACTGCTTTTTAATAATCTGACCCAAATCATATATCAATACATATCTCATATCTGTGTTGAGAAACTGACGAGACGGGGACTAGCACCGCATTTAAGGTTTAACATTTCAACGGTCCGTCATATTTCAATGACATGTTTACGAAAATTAACAATCTCAATATTTAGATTGCAATTGCCATTTCAAGTAAGTACTATATTTGACGTTTGTGACGCTTTTTATTCGGAGAACCTGTTTATTTACACCTGTACATTTGTCGATCATCCGGGTAAAAAGTCTCACTTACCTTGTCAAATATAATTTTTCTGTTTAAAGCAATTACGAAATACCGTTTACTTTCAAGTAATAGAGTAAAAAAAATGCTCTTTTCTGCTCCGCTGCGCTGATCCCCATTCCGCAGCTTCAATAAATTTTAAATGCTGAAAACCACCGCTGCACTCACATACAGTTATAAAAATAATAGCATACGTTAATTTGAACTTTATATCGTTCAGTTAAAGTACAATATTAAAGTTAAAACTGCACAGATGGCAACAATCGCTTTCAGCCATAATCAACATATATTTACAATATATTTTTCTTTGTATACAACATTTGTAAAATGTTTAGGATAACTATATATAATAATCTGTACATATTTTCATTTCTTTCTAATTACACAATTCACAAATTGGCCCATAGTTCTGATTTATTTTTATTGAAATATTATTCTTCTGTACAATATTTAAATACAAAAATATTACAAAATATACAAAAGTTCCTATAAGAAATGTATTTAATTAAACTTTATTTATTATTACAAATTGAACTATCTAGTTCTAAATTTTACTACTTAACCTAATTTGAACAATATTATTTACTAGAGTTACTTCATATCAATTATGCAGGCAGACTTTGTCTTTGAAAATAAATAATTAATATTAGTCATTACAATAAGTAACTCTTTAAGTACTTAATTAATTATTTTTTTCAAAATAAATCAATTCACAAAGCTTCAGTCTTTAAAGCAAATATATCACTCAAAATAAAAACAACATATAATTATTTTTAGATCATATTCGGTGCGTTAGATACAGTTTGCAAGTGATTAAAAAAAATAAATATAAAATTATACAAAATTAACTAATTACGATTTTAACAAGCCCGTTGGTCGAATGGTCAGAGACCCTGACCACGAAACCAAGAGTCGCGGGTTCGAATCCCGCTAGGGGCAGATGTTTCGTGTGATGAACATGGTCATTTGCACTCGAGTCATGGATGTTTATAAATGTATTTAAGTATGTTTATCTGTTCGCCTAGTATCCATAGCACAAGCTTATAAGCTTAGTTTGGAACTTTATTTTTATTTAATATAATCACATGTCATTTAGAACTGAATGCATATGTAAAGGTTCGAATCTGAATCAAAGACAAATGTCCTGTTGAACAAAATGGACAATGAAAGAGGCACAAGCGTGTATCTCTGAATTGTAACAGTTAAGTAAGGTTGATTACGAAACCTTATTAATGAAGTCTACTAATTGATTGCGAATAAAAAAAAAACTGCTTTCAAATATGTACAAGCAATCGGGAAGGTACGTACGTCTCGTAATACGGAATCAATAAATATTGTTTAATTACTGAAAAATCAAACTTTTAACAATACTTAAAATACCGAACGGCGTGTACAGTTGTTTTAACTGCTTTTGATCATAAAACACAATGTACAAATTACATAAAACGAATTCTATACATAGTTACTATATTTACAATTTACAATAATTATATTATTTAATCCTACGATAATGATGTCTGTCGGGTACTTTATTTATGGAGGTTATAAAGTTCTTACGATAAAAAAATGCACTAAACGATTCTTATAAAACACATAGTATTGTTAAGTTTATTTCTTATTATAGAGGAAATGTTATTATTGTTTCAGTAAGATTTACGCTGCGAAATTACACTATTGCCTATTTTAGCTTGGAATATTATTTTGTCAGTCTGATTACACTCGGATTCACTGGATTATACGGCCACGTTCAAGAATGTGATGGTGCTACTCACGCTTACGTGCGATCCTCTACCGGCTAACTGATACGGCCCCGACCCGAAGTGCCGCCTCGCGGGGAGCGCGCGACCGACCGCGGGTCACGACCGCTCCCGCGAGGTCTTCTCCGGATGCGAGGCTCCTAACCTACACGATCCCATCTACGCTAAAAACTTTACCTATAAACCAACCGCTAAACTTTACATTTTCAATGGAACGAAACACATTATTGAACTTGACTGTATCTGAAATTCAGACGGAGGAGGTGCGCTCGCGCTCTCTACCTCTGCGGGGGGAAGGGCGCGCGCGGCGCTGGGGGCCACGCGCGGGGGGCGGGGGGGGCGCGCGCGGGGGGCGGCGGGCGGCGCGCGGGGCGCCGGGGGCCGCGCGCGGGCCGCGCCCTCCCCCGCCGCCGGCGCCGGCGCCCACGCGCGCGCCCGCCACGGCTTAGGCGCCCACGGGTCGAGGGGGGTCGAGGGCGGCACCGGCGCTCTACCCCGGCACGGTTGACGCCCGACGGACGTCCTTTTCTGAATCTGGTTGAGGCCCTGCTTCGGCGGCGGCGGACGTCGCCACGGCGACGGAGGCGGGAGTGCGCGCGGCGGGGGCGGCACACGGAACTGCGGCTGCGGCGGGAGCGCGGCCCCGACGAATGCTCGGTTCCGCGCGGCCACCCCTGGCCTCGGGTGGGCGGCCCAGGCCGGCGCCGGCAGGGGGAGCGGCGGCGGCGCCTGGCGCGATGGTCGACGGCCGACGTTTGGAGAGGGCGCGCGGCTCGGCGGCACTGGCTCCGTCGGCGCCGGGTGGGCGGGTGTTAACAATTGCATCGGCGACGGGCCTCCCGTTGACGTAAACAGTGGTGGAAACGACGTTCGCCGTCGTATCAGCGGATGTGTTCGAATCGCTGTCGGTCTATGTATTACGATTGACTCCGCTTGCGGTGCGTCCTGCCGCATTCCAGACTCCGGCCGAGGCACAGGTTGAGTCAGCCCCGGCATCTTTCTTACGTCTACATAAGCCGCAGGGGTTGGGTGTATTGATTCCCACTGCGTCGTCGAAGATTCCGTCGGAGTCGGTAGCGTTGCTTCCCTTTCAATGATTGATTGAGTAGATCTCTGTCGCCCTGTATAGATATTTGATTCGAGCGAAATCGCAGATCGAGCCGATGACGGCTCCTGAGGGCTTATATTTGACTCCGGTAGTGACGGTGACGATAGACCTTGATGCCACGTGGGCATGGGGAGCTCGGGGAGAGGTGGAGGCTGAACCAGGAGCGATTCCAGTGTGGGCCGCGTTGACTGTAGTTGAGTAAGCGTTGGTTGCCTCGCAAGATATCCTGGAATGTTCCCCTCTACTGGCGATGGTGAGGGAGTCGTTATTCCTAGTTCAGGCGTCGACAATGGTTGTCGTGTGGGTAAACATAGCACTGGTGGCGACGGGGAACGAGATGGTCTTCGCCGCCACGTGCCCCACACTTGTGATAAAGTCAGCGGTCCATCCGTTCTCATTATATTCGACCCTCGTGCGAATTGTAAATGAGTTGGTGTTAGTCGCCCTGTCGTCGTGAATGATTCGAACGATGATCGAGGGGACGTTTGTGTCGTCCTATCAGTCTTCATTGGCAAAATTTTATGACCTGGTGTCTGCCGCTGTATCGAAGAGAATGATTCGAAGCTAGAAGTGCGAGTCGAATTAGATTGCCGTGTGGGTATTGCTGTTTGATACCGCGTAGACTCATATGATTTAAACGCACGTGGAGACATGTTTGACTCTATTGAAGGTAATGATTGTCTTTGTTTTATTTGCCGTGCGTGAACCCAAGGATCCGACGGCGATGGAGATGGATACGGCGACTCACAAATCTGCAAGCTCGACTCTGATGATGATGGCGAAAAAGTTTGTCGGTATTGCCACGGCATTGAACCCTGTGTCGGCGGGATGAATGGCTCCGGTGAGAACGCAGCTGGAGATGTCATCGTTTCTCTTGACTCATAACTTGGTTCTGGCGACGATGGAGCAAGAGACGGTGTGTACTCTCGTGTCGGCCTACGTATTTCTGGTGGCGATGAAGGGAGAGACGGAGTCATGGAGGGCGACCTAGGCGGTGTTCGTTCCCTGATCGACATCCGAGTTTTTACTGGTAACGTCGAACTAATCACTGATTGTTCTCGTCTAGACAACCATACTTCAGTTGGGTTTGGATCCTGTGCCTGCTGCCACATATCCACCTCGCTTGGACAAGGAGCTGATATTCGTCGTCGTCTCCGTGGGCGAGGCTGTGCCGGCATAACCCATGTCTCCACTTTCGGTGGTGAGCTTGTCGGCGCCGAGAGGTCCGTTCCCGGCCGAGGATATGACCCCACAGTGTGCACCCACATCTCCTTCGGCGGTGAAGATCTAGACCACGTATCTGATGATAATATGGATTGCGCATCATCGTCCCCCAACCACATATCAGCAGGTGTTGCGATCTTTTCTGGTGGGAGCTTTACGGGTTCCGTCGAGACTAGTGGCAAAAATGGTGTTTGCGGCCGTTTCTGATTCCACGTTTTTATCCGTCGAGCTTTTGCCAGCGCAAATGACTCGGGCGACTTAAGCGATCGTTGCCGTGATGGTATTCCAATGTCTGTTGGCATCAGAGGAGTCCAGGGGTCAGGTGGCAACGGTGGGTATATAGTTTTTTGCTGCACCGGAATCTGTGCGTCTAGCGATGTCTGCTGTTGTCCTGATAAGCGTGAGTCTAGTGGCATTGGTGATCGTGTTATGGTCGGTGACCGTGTCGGCAACGGCGATCGCTTCGGCAACGGTGATCGTATCGGCATCGGAAATTGCACTATGGTGGATGACAGTTCCGGTGACGATGACAGCGACCGTGCTGGCGGTGGCGACCGTGTCGGCGACGGAGACTGTGGCGACGTCGGCGATCGCGTCGGTGTTGATGGTCGATCTGGTGTCAGTAACCGTCTCGGAGCTGGTGACAGACCTGGTGTTGGTGAGCGATCTGGGGTTTGCGACGGTGCCGGCGAAGGCGACAGTGATGGTGTTGGCGAACTTGAACGTGACTGTGTCGGAAACCGTCCCGGTGTCGGCGACCGAGCAATCATCCATGTCGGCGTCGGCGACCGTGCCGGCATCCATGGCGGCGTCGGCGCTGCTGGCATAGGAGGCGTTATAGGCCTTGGTAGTGTCTGATTTTTCATCAGTATCCACGGTCCTGACACTTTCCATACGTGTCGCCGGGGTGGTGTTCGTACCCATATAGGGACGGCGGCCGGGTCCGGCGACAACGGCTCCGCGGGAGAGGGTGTTCTGCGGGGAGTTTGTGGGGTCGAAGTTAACTGGTCGTCTGAATCAGGATGTTTCGGCGATGTCGATGGTGTTGTCATCGCAATCGAAGCGACAGAGGGTGACATAGGCGGGGGTGTGCGCAAAACAGTTACCATCTTGTGCTTTTTTAGCTTAATCTTCGACTTAACCAGCGGATCCGAAGAGAGGTTTGAACGACCCGACTTTCTCGATCCTGAAGATTGATCGGATTCTGATGATCGCTTAGATTCTAACACGAATGCCAGTGATTCCTTACACTCTGCAGGTCGCTCTGGTCTCGATGATCGTACATATTTTGGCGATCGCTTCAGTTCTAAAGATCGTTTCGATACTGATAATCGTTTCGATTTTGACGATCGCTTCGATTCTGACAATGATCTCGAATCTAAAGATCGGTCCGAATCTGACGATTGTTTTGGGCGTAACAATCGTTTTGATTGTGGTCGCTTCGAGTCTGACGATAGTATCGATTCTGACAATGGTTTTGTATCTGAAGATTGATCCGAATCTGATGATTGTTTTGGTCGTGACCATCTTTTCGATAGTGACGGTCGCTTCGAGTCTGACGATAGTATCGATTCTGACAATGGTTTTGTATCTGAATATTGATCCGAATCTGATGATTGTTTTGGTCGTGACCATCTTTTCGATAGTGACGGTCGCTTCGTGCCTGACGATCGTATCGATTCTGACAATGGTCTCGAATCTGAAGATCGATCCGAATCTGACGATTGTTTTGGTCGTGACAATCGTTTCGATTGTAACGGTCGCTTCGAGCCTGACGATCTTTTTGATTCTAACGATTTTTTCGACACTGACGATCTTCTCGATTCTAAAGATTGTTTTGATACTAACGATCGTTCAGAATCCGAAGATTGCGATTTTGGCAATCGTTTCGATCTTACAGATCGTCTTGACACTGACAGTCTTCTTGAATCTGATGACTGATTGGTTTGTAATGATCGCTTCGATTCTGATAGTTTTGATTCTGGCGATGGTTTCGTTTCTAACGATTGTCTTGATTCCGACGATCGCTTCGAACCTGACGATTTGTTAGATTTTGGGGTCTTAGTGAATGATCGTATTTCCGCTTCTGTTAACTTCGTCAAAACCGGTATAAGGACACGCGTTTGCGTTGTCTCTGACGTGTGAGTCTTTGTTTTTGATGCTGCTCTCGGTTGCGTCGCCGCAGCCGAGGAGGATTGCAAGCGTTTCACACTGCTTTTGCCCGCGACGGGCGTCAGGGAGCGTATCATCGCCGCTGTCTGTCTGGTCATTCGCTTGTTCGCGAACATAAGGAGTTTTGTCGTATCCGAGGGGGTGGCGCTCTGCTGCGGCGGCACCCATTCGTCTGATCTATTACGAGACTGGGTCTCATTGTTTTCCGCCAATCGTTCTGAGCCCGAATTCGTATCGGACTCGTTACTACTATTACTATTCCGAGGTTTACTTAAAATCCAAGACGATGAAGTTTTTTGAGCAATACCTACAAAGAAAAAGCAATTTTAGTGATCGGTTATAATAAGGCTACTTATGGGTGCTCTTTATTCACTAAAATCTTTGATGCTTGCGTCACGATACCACGTAGCATAATTTAGATAAAAAATTAACATTCGATTGACTGGTAGTCTGAATATTGGTTGTGACGGCAGCTTTTGTTCATAATAGTAGATATATAGGCATGTAAGCATGAAGGCATGTAAGCATGGAGTAGCTACAACAAGTTGTAATTGCTGAGATTTACTGAGCAGCGAACCATCATAATGCTGACTAGAAGACACTGTACGACAATCGCTTTCCTATAGACTATCGTCTTGTTCTCGGTGATACTGACCTGCGCCGACACTACTGAATAAGCTTTGGTGAGACATGGAGCCATCTAACGCCATTGAAGGTCACAGTCACATGCCTACAAAGTTACGTCGCTTCGTGTGATAATTACTTGCGCAGCGAGAGAATTATTCAAGAATCTCGCCGCCACTATTTATTTTATTTATTATTTTACGCCGACACTACTGGAGAGCGTAGTATTAGAGAAGCGCGCGAGCGGCACTACTGGTAGAGACTTAATGAGACGGATAAATGGAGACACCTGCTTGACACCCAGCTAATGAGGGCCCAGTACGATAGTCGTTAAGATGTCCTTTTCTTGTGATACTTACTTGCGCAGCGATTTGAATATTAGAGAAGCGCACGAGCGGCACTACTGGAAGGTCGCAGGCACGCACGCGGCAGTCTCCCGACGCCCTGGCGGGCGCGGCGCGGCGGGCGGCGCGCGCTGGAAGCGCGGGCCGCGCGCGCGCTGGGGGCGCGGCGTCAGCGGGGCGGCGCGCTCGCACCCGGGGGCGTCCAGCGCAGGCAAGACGCCTCCACGGATCGTGCGCGCTCAGCACGCCGGGAGACTTCTTCTAATACCTCCTGCACATACAACATATCAGACATCACTGGTATTGTAATGCTTCAGCAATCCAGCTGGGCCCAGCAAAATTTCAGCTGTGCCGGCTCCAGCGACATGTGCTGGTTAAATGCCGTTGGATTTCAATCTCTACTAGAGATTGCAAATCAAGCAATCCAACTGGGTTTTAGCTCCAGCACATGACGCTGGATCCAGAAAATATGGCGTTGGATAGCAATCCCTAATCATCACATACATCTATCATCATCTACATTGACCTGATTCCGAGTGGTAAGTGTTTAAATATTAACCCATGTTGGTCTGGGATTTAAAAAGAATGTGCTAACTGAGGTTTTTGCCTAACATGTCGTAAAAGACGACGACTGATATATCTGGTTTTTGGTATGTGACTATGTAGGCGACGAGCTAGCCACTCGTCACTACTTTTTCACAATTTTACATCTAACTTACTCCAGTTTTATTTTTGGCTGAATGTGGTTATAAGGGCTTGTTGCCCCTTTGGCTCTGCCTACCCCTTCGGGAATTACGGGCGTGATGTTATGTATGTATGTAAGTATTTTAAGCACTTGCGTTACGGATGTTTGTCCTGGGTGAGGGAACGAACCCAAAACTTTTAGCGCATAGGACGGAGTCTCTATTGAAGGCGCCATTGAGCCAGACAGAATGTTGGAAGACGAATGATTGAATTGATAACGGATTGGATGAATGGAATACAAGAACGTAATAACAAAGACACCTATATAAAATAAGGCAAATGAGGATGACGAGCCATTGTAACAACCAGTTTTTATTACCAGTAAAATTGTTACAATCCAAACTGAATCCGATACGAATCCAATTACCGATAGATAATTCGATAATAGTTTATTGCCAAAACAAACACATTAAATATCAGACTACATCACATACATTGATCTGACTCCGAGGTAAGTAGCTTAAGCACTTGTGTTACGGATATCAGAATCAACAGTGTTATTACAAATATACTCTTAAATGTATTGGATATTAACACCTAGGCACAGAACAAATACAAGTATTCATCATACGAATGTTTGTCCTGGGTGGGGATCGAACCCACAACTCGTGGCGCATGCGGCAGGGTCCCTACCGAATGTGCCATCGAGTCAGTCAAACATCACTGCCAAAAATCTAGAAAATTAAAAAGAATGATTTCTATTGGCGAGGTTGGTACCCGTTCAGCGGTAGTGTCGAAAGCCAGGGGTTAAGGCTGGCGGCAGGAAGCGCTAATTGACCGGTTTCTAGTTCGTGATACACGGACATTGCAACAGCCGCTTTCGCGCGAACAAGGCAACTCGCACGTCGTACGTGCGTGATCGTTTGTTAAGATTACGAAACTTGGGAATTCCAAACGTGCGCGCAGTCTCCCACAAAACCTCAAAGCCATCATTATTTAGTTGTTACATAGTTTCTTCTAGTGATACGGGAGTCGATAACAGAGCTTTGAAGGTTTATAAACAAAAGGAATGCACTAGAAATAATACTGACGGGATTAAACGCGATATACATTATGAAGAACATGACTACTTACAGCTTGACGTTTCGGCTGTGTTGCAACGACTGTGGTCACAAGCCTTTAGTACGGTCAGTATTATTTCTAGTGATAATGGAACGCGAAAGTTTATAAAATTATATAAAAGGAATTCAGCCCAAAGGAAAGCCTAGTCTGGCCAGAGGAAACATATTGAATCATTATCTTGTTTATGATATATGTATCTCACAACAGATTATGCTTTCACGGGAATAAGGTGGCACGCACGCACGCAAGTTTATCTTCAGAGATTTTAAATTGACGCAGAATTATTGCTACATTCTTCAGTAGAGGCGGCAACAGAAACGAAGCACAAAAAACAAGGTTAACTTAGAGGAAGACGTCAACAGTTAAGGTTTAAACTAACCGAAATGGACGGCAATAAACCAGTTTTAAAGACATACATAAATAATAGACGTAGTCCTATATACATGTACGCCAACATTAGGAATATACATACATATATGCAAAAATTAAGGACCGGTCTATATCCGAAAAGGAATATTTCGGCCGAAATTCAGTCTCCAGGAAAGCTCTATTTATCTCTCATTCTGCAAATTTTAAAAGGCATCTCCCCAAGAACTATCTAATTCTAACAAAGTTTTTGTAACCACATGAAAAAGAAAAAGCCACAATACCGTGTACTCTTCACGTATAAATAGATATATCCAGCGATCGCAAATCATTTATTGGTTCCGCAAGATTGATCCTAATTTATTAATTAGCTGGCACTCTCGAATTATGGTAACACAGTACATAAACTAGTAACTTTCTACAAAGGAACGAAATGTTTATTGTTAGTTTCCAAATTAACACAAACTATAATTTAATTCGACTTTTTTTTATTCATAAAGTGTGACTAGGCGTGCGTGTAGCCCAGGAGTAGTAAATCTTTTTTATGATCATATTTAATCATTTATTACAGAAACTTGATACCTGTTACCGTTCCCTGACGCCATCAATCAGTTTGATTTATTTCCTCTCTTGCTAATGCTATTAGAATCTTTTAATATTCGAGCTAAATACTTCTCTCTCACAAACTTAAAATTTCAAGATTTATATTTTTCGTGCCAATGGTTTGTTAACCCTGGTATAACAGTTTTATATTTTCTAGTCATTGGTCTGGAACTATTGACAGCTTGCTAGTCGCTTTTATAGTGTAGATTAAGAGTACCATATCACACTATCGCTTAAGCTCCAACCAAAGTAGCATTGCTCAAATCCAATCTGCATGTAACTAGATAACAAGACCTAACCAAGCATCCGCTATGTATATAGCCTCATTTACCTTAGAAACTTTTACCTGACCACTCGCATAGACGGTCACTGAAAAATTAATACAAACCTGTTTCTTAAGAACTATATGTTTTCCCTTCCAATATTTCATAAGCCCCCGCTCTTGTAGCGTGGAGACAATATCGGAAGATGCTATTGCTAAATCTTTGCTCAGATCCCTGATGCACAGCGTGGGGCCGGGAGCAGAACACAGCCGCCGGAGCAGAGCCTCCTTCCAGTACGACCGGTACGAGATGAGGCCGAGATCCGAAAGGGGTGTCTCAGGGGACCCGACTTTGCCCTCCACTTTTGTTAGTAGATAACCTGCAGAAAAAACGTCTGGTTATACATGTACATAAATTATTACAATAAATATATATATATTATATAAACACAGTCCAAGAAGCCATCCATCTAACCAAGCCCAGTTTTATTTTTAGCTGTGGTTACAGGGGCCTGCTGCCCCTTTGACTCTGCCTACCCCTTCGGGGATTATGGGTGTGATGTTATGTTATGTTAGTCCAAGAAGCAATAAGCTCCTTAGACCATAAGCTTGGTTAATCCTTGATGAACATGGGAACGTTAATCAAATATTGAATTCACTTCAGCTAAGTCTGACAAGGTATAATGTAGTCGCCGCTACTGTATACCTTTTCAATCTAGGCTCAATAGACTGGTGCATAGAAAATTATACCGTGTATTACGTCCAAAATGATAAGTAAAATTGCTTTTTACATCAATAATTTGTTTCTGAAGTTTCATTTAGCTTTGCCTGTTTGAATCGAAGTCCAATCAAGAAAGAAAAGATGGTTATGGAAACCTTTAGTATTATTTGTTGTAAGTATTGTATATAATTGCAGTTAATATAAATATTTTTTGGTGTTTCATTAGGAATAAATATATAATTTTTCTCAGATGCACAAAAATAAAAGTAATATTTTTGTTCATATGAATTATGACACTATTTGACGTAATAAGCACAGTAGCTAAAAGAGTATAAAAATAATAAGGATCTTCAGAACCAATTTATTAACATATTGTTTAGATAACTATGCATAAGTCACACTATTGATTCGTTTCTGCGAACAATCAATATCTAGTTTACATTTCGAGGAATCACTTCAAGAAGAGCCATATTGTGGCAAGACCTGGCATCTCTATAAAGAGATATTATAATTTCAGAATCCCTCATTAGTTGGCACAAAGTCATTGCTACCTTGTACGCAAAACATTACCAATTACAGGCAATAATTCCCCTATCCACAAATCCCTTCCTAACATACTCTGCCGTATCGCATCAAACATTTAACCAGCAAGTTTCCCTTTAGATAAAGGAGCATTTGAATCACACGCCGTTCTCGGTAACAAAATTAACAAAGCAAATAATCACACTCCAACTTAGTCACGGACTCATTGAGTGAGGTCGTTTTGTTTTATTAATACACAGGACTTGAAGTCCAGGAGTACTGAGTCAGCGTGTAACGCCATTTATAAATAGCACTCGAACGATGAGAGGATTTGTTAGCGTTCAGAATGTTGCTTTCAAATCAAATCAAATCAAATCATTTATTGCTCGTCACAGGTATAAAGGGTCTTCTTAATTTAAAATAGTTCCTATGTGACACCTTGTTAGGGCATAGCAATTTGAGAGTTACAATCAAAATTAAAATTAAACATCAACTTAAAACTAGAACATTACATATTTAATATTATTAGAGTGAGATTTATTTCCCCTCATAATAGCCTATATATGTATAAATGTTTATATACGGACCACATTATTTTATTTTTATATATAAGTATATAATGTATTTAGGTTATATAGGTATGTAAAAATATTATATTTTATATCTAACTATCTTATAAACTAAAATTAAAATATTTGTATGCAATTGACAAAGTACGCTCTTGGACGCATTGTTTCTAGCGTCTGACGACTAGGACGAATCTAATATTGTTCGGGCTTCTGATACAGTTTATTTCAATGACAGACGCCATGGGATAATATTTAGGACTAACAGTCTGAAGTGCCGTCTAGAACACAAGGTTTGTAGTTAGTGGTGGTTGTAGTATTTACATTTAAAAAATTCTCTACAATACATACAAACTTAATATTTATATATAGTAAATTATGTATTTCAATAATGTTCATGCCTACTTTAACTTATGAAAGTACTTTGCCAAAAAACATAATTACACCAATAGCTTTTGTTTTATAGACATAGACTTAGATTTCAGAATCGGGTCATAGAGAAATATTATGATTATTTATTATACTACGGAAACACTTCTATAAATGTATAAGACTATAAATTAAAAAAAAAATTCTCCAAACTGACACACCAATTCCCTAGTTCCAAACGAAGCTCATGATTGTGCTATGGATACTAAGTTAACGTATAGACATACTTTAATACGTTTATAAACATCCATGACTCGAGTACAAATGTCCATGTTCATCACACGAAACATTTGCCCCTAGCGGGATTCGAACCCGCGACCCTTGGTTTCGTGGCCAGGGTCCCTAAACACTCGACCAACGGGCCAGTCAAAAACTATATGTTTAGTTAGATCAATATTTTTATGGAGCAATTCTAACAAATTTAATACTTTCGTAAAATAATAACAAACGTAACGTAATACACAATGCACAAATGTTTCATTTATAATATTAGTAAGAAGTAGGGTGGTTTATAATCATCACAAGCTTGTCGTTCCACATCTTAGACTTCATAAAAGCAGTAATTATTTTGTGGGGCTTAGCATTAAGTTATTTAATAAGTTACCAGATAAGGTAATTCAAATGCCCGTTCATAAATTCAAAACACATATGAAAACATTTCTCATGAAAAAGGGCTATTATAGAATTGAAGACTTTTTCAATGATAGGAATCTGCAGTCTGCGCTCTAATTCTTGCATGGTCTACTCTCCTATTGTAATGTATTACATTAATTATATTTGAATTATATAAATTTGTAGAAGTAAATATAAGTTGTTATTGTATACATGGCGATTTAAAAGAGTAACTACCGAGTTTCTTGCCGGTTCTTCTCGGTAGAATCAACGTTCCGAACCTGGCGGTAGAATGTTTATTTTGTATTATTATGACTATTCATAAGTGCTTTTGTGGAGCCTACATGAATAAAGATATTTCTATTCTATTCTATTCTAATTTTGTTTTGAGTAAGCATAACATACTATTGCACATAATTTATTGAAATTAAGGCATCAAGTTATCGACAGCACGCAGCGCATGGAGCAGGGCCGGCTTAATTGAAATGTGGCGCTTAGCACCTCATGGCTTACTCGGCGCGATTCGTTTGCTTGCGCTATGGTGCGACTTTGATTTGACTCAAAGAGCCGGACAGTGAGCTACGCCTTAGTTACTTAGTTTACGCTAAGATTTTTCTGAGTTACTCTTGTCTACTTCGAAGGTGAGTTAAGCTATTATCTCTAGGTACTTTTGAATGATTGAATTCACTTAGAGGCCAAGTCATCATCATCTTCCTAGCGTTATGTCCCGTGCTAAGACGGGGTCCGCTTAGACCATGATCCAGGATTTAGCGAGTCTGGTAATTACATTGAAGCGACTGTCGATCTGACCTTCGTAACCCTAAGGGGAACCAGACAATTTTTGGATCATGGTTACAAATCCAATTTGAATTTGAATTTGCACGTTTCATCACGATGTTTTCCCTCACCGTCGAGCTAGTGGTATGAATACGTACATAGATTTAAAAAATCCAGAGGTACGTGCCCGGGTTTGAACCCGCACTCTTCGGTTAAGAGGCGCGTGTCCTTTGAGCTACCACCGTTTAAAGGCCAAGTAAGACGACATAAAATGATGAAAATATTGACCCACGCATATCCTCAGCCAACCATTACCAAATTAGTATGATAATAGACTTTTTTTGTCTAAAGACGACACAAGTTGAACTTAATTTCTATACTATTTTTGTGTTCTTATAGAACAAACTTTCTCCCTGGCTTAATCCGACGACTATATGTTGGTGTGCCCTTTTTAATAAAAAAAAAAAAAAAAAAAAGCCCTAGGCAGAAGCTAGACATCTATAATCTGACAACTAACATAAAACAAGTTATCAAACGATAACAAACCTAGTCATAATCGCACCCCGTCATACCTACCCCCACCGCCCCAATAATCGCACCTAATACGTGTAAGTAGCCCAATTTTTGAGAGCGCCACCTGAGCGGTCATCGCGGCCCCGGGGGGGTTTGTTTTGCCCCCCGCGGGGGCGGGGCGCGTCGCGACGCCGCGGCCGTCGACCCCGATCGATGCACTGCAGTATGGATCGGTCTGCCGTCTAGACTCACCCTCGGCCAGGGGGTGAGACGAATTGTAGACGAGGAATTTTGATGGCACGTTTAATTATTGTTTTAGGTGTAATGCTGTTGACGGCTCTAATTGGGTATGCTCTTTGAGACGCTTCAGATATGTTTGAGGGAAAGATTTGTAATGTAATATCGCAAGGGTTGCTTTTTAAACGTATGAGATGAACCGAGATCAACCGGGGAATTATCTGCGCATATGTTTGAAAGTACAATAAAGATTAATTTATACATATGAATTCGCTCGCATATTCTATCATAATATGATGATTATGAATCTCTGTCTAGATTAATAGTGATAAGTTTGTTTTTTTTTCTTCTGTGATGTTTATGGCAGTGCTCTGTTTGTGTACCAATTTTAAATAAATAAATAAAAAAATAAATAATAAAAAGATTTATGTGTATATACCAGTTGTATACATATTGCCTATTTCGGTGTCAAATTAGTCAAACACTGTAATATACTAACAAAAATTAACGATTGATGAGTAGATCTGCAATTTTTTTTCATTAGTTCCTTAAATAACAGATGTCGAAATATTATAAAGAAAAGAAAAAAACTAAAATAATGATTGCAGGTAGTAAAAAAAAAAAACAATTTTCACCTGGACCTGAGCCTTTCTGGCAAGTTTTAACAGGACCAACATTAAATTAAGAAACTCTACCTTAAGATATAAACTAAACATTTAAAGTACGTTTAGTTTTGCTTAATTTTATATAAATATTTAGCTCTTAAACTGAAGCAGTCGTGCTTATACGAGCGAGATTTGCAGAAACATCAACTGAGTTATTTATTCAGAACTCTTTTCAGCTGTCAGATAAACAATAATGGACACTTCAAACATGAAACAATTTCTATAAAACGTTCACCAGTAAAAACCACAAGATACTGTATTGTTGTATATCAACAAGACTAAAGAAAATATAACATTTTTAATTACTTTTCCTTTGGGTTACTGGTGTTGGGAGCGCCAATTTGGCACTCATAAGTTAATGCGGTCGTGTTATTTCTTAAAAACATACACCTTAAGGTACCCTTGCAATAAATAAATATTTGAAACCAATCAAATAAGAATAGTTTTAGTTATATCTTTCGCTAACAATTTCCCGAAAAAAATATTTGGACTCGACCATAAATAACTATTGATCTCATTTAAATAATTAAGCAGATATTTCATCGAATCGTTAGAAAATAATCATAAATCTAACATTTGCGATCGTTCTAAAATTTCTTATGTCCCTAATATTTCCAATAAACCCAAGATTCCACAGCAACACCGGCATTTACGGTCGACTTCCATCGCCGTGGATGGAAACGAAAGAAAATAAAAAGGCGAATGAAAAAAACAGGTGCACCGAGTCAATAGCGCTATATGCTATATGCTATTAACCCTGTTCGGCGCGCGCGCAGCAAAAAGTGTGCATTTTGAGCGTGACGGTGCGTTCCAGTGCGCGGGCGGCTGCGGCTCGCGCTTGATTTATCGGCGGACCGATGCTTTCCTTCTTGTAATTGCACAAATGCACATGCAATAGATTGGCTCGGCTTCGTTAGAAAATGCCGATGGTCGAGAGCTGCTGCTACGGTAACATTCCGAGTCAGTGAAGAAGTCTTAAAAATGGTTAAACTTCAGATTTCAAAATGGGGATGTTAACGTTATTGATAATGTCATTTAAAAAACTAAACATAACATAACATCACGCCCATAGTTCCCGAAGGGGAAGACAGAGTCACAGGGGCAGCATGCCCCCTCAACCACATTCAGCCAAAAATAAAACTGGGCTGGGTTTGATGAAAAATTGTGAAAAATCACACACCTAAAACTCTGTATTACCATTAGTCGCCTTTTACGACATGCTAGGCAAGAACACATTTTTTTACAGTGGCACATTATTTTTTAGTCCCAGACTAACATGGGACAATGGGCATGGTAAAATATTAATTTCATAAATCAGGAGTATCCTCTAGTTAACAACATTATTGTGCCCATTTTATTCAGGAGCTTAAAAATAACGTCCCAACTGTATTCCTTCATAAGAGGCTACTAGTGGTGTGTTAGGTGTTAAGTCCGTCACAACCTTGTAGGCTACTTAGGTCTACTTGGACGGTGCGTAAAGGCATTCCGCGCGTTAAAAAAAAAAAAGAAAAAAGAAAAAAAGGTGTTGGGTTTGTAATTATGAAAGTAGTTAGTGCCATATGGCGTTCGGTTCTCTCTGCCAACGCCGTTAGGGAAGTGGCATGAAGTTTAGTTAGTTAAAGAGTTTCCTGCTCCATGGACTTTAGGATTGCGGGCGTGTTAGTATGTATTCAGCCACAGTGATCCACTACAATCCTTGTGATTATCGAATTAAACCGTTACATGCGGCTAAACATTATATTTTTGCAATTTCCAGGAAACGTCGGTTGATTTACGAGTGCAATGCTCCCCTACACGACAAAGACTATAAAACTATTCACCGCCAATAAAAATTGATGCGGTGGTTTTTATAAAAAGCAAATATCATAAATAAAGTCTGTTGTAACTATACTGCTATCAGTGCAATAAGTAAATCACAACAATGCCAGCAATGTCAGAAAGTATCACGTTTTATTTAGTTTCGATCGGCCACCATCGAGGTTTGACAGTGGCACGAATGAAACCGACGTACTTTTGAATTTTATCACCTATACTGCTAAGCTTCCGAATGCCTTACACATAGCTAATGTCCGTAACTTCCACAACAATAAGGAACCGCTTCACTGGCATTTGCAACGTTGTGGTCTCTACGACGGTGAAAGAATGACACGAACGCATCGCGATTCGTGCTCAGTCATTGATCCGGCGGAACCAGGAGTGTGTGACGCGTCATCGTATAAAAACCTAGTAAAGAATCTTTAGCACACACAAACACAATTATATTCGCACTAGCCTTGCACGCGCCTCCGTTCGCGTTAAATATGGTCTGCTATTGAGATTTTATGATGTCCAAACAGCTTGAGGGATCAATTTCTTTTTACTCCTAGCGAGAGTAAGGGAAAATATCATGATGAAATCTGCATATTTAAAATCACCGTAGTATACAATTTATCTTGTTTCCTGGTCTAGGATTAGATGACATATACATATTAATTAATATAAAATAAGAAATCATGTGTGATTTTGTAGGCGACAAACTAGCCAATTGTTACTACTTTTTCACATTTTTTCATCTAACCCAGCCCAGTTTTATTTTTGGCTGAATGTGGTTAAGAGGATTATGGGCGTGATGTTATGTATAAATGTATGAAAAATCAATTAACTGAGCTGTCAATTCCATGTAGATTAGATTTGAAGTTTTTTTTTAATGATCACTGATTTATCAGTCCAACTAAACAAATAGGTACTTTTAACTAGCTGTGCCAGCGGTGTCACCCGCGTTTATGGTTAATATTATAAAGACTATTTCCGTCATACATGATTTCTATGTAACTTTAACCATTAAGGCTGCACACGCGACGGAAGCTTAAAAAATTGAGTAACTTCTCCCGTTTTCCCAACATTTCCCTTCACTACTCTGCTCCTATTGATTGTAGCGTGATGAAAAGTATACTATAACCTGCCCAGGAGTATGAAGAATAATTGTACCAAGTTTCGTTAAAATCCGTCGAGTAGTTTTTGTTTCTATAAGGAACATACAGACAGACAGACAGACAGACGAGACATACAAAAATTTTACTGATTGCATTTTTGGCATCAGTATCGATCACTAATCACCCCCTGATAGTTATTTTGAAAATATATTTCATGTACAGAATTGACCTATCTACAGATTTATTATAAGTATAGATAAACTCTTTCTAACGGAAAAAAACAGTTGCTTCGATTATAATCATAATAGAATAACATTCAACTAAACCAATAAACTCGAGCCCCATCCGTGTACACTATCCGTAATAAAACGTTGTACATTATTAAATTTCTTTACGCCCGAGTTGTTCACACGTGCCATAGAAAAAACTTGCTGCGGAACTATAAAAAATCAACTTTCTTATTATTGTAGTTACACTACGATCTAGTTAATAAAATAGATTGCCCATTGGCTAGAACCGATTAACACTAATTGCCAGGCAGCACATAGATTATACATTTTTTTTTTGTTTAAACTGTCTGAATCATCAAAATATGCGTACAAAACAAAGATGTAAAAGTCTTTTTGTAATTTTACAATATTCAAAACCGAAAATCATTCATAAATTTAGACTACTTCAAAAATAGTTAGTAAATTTTGTATGCTAAACTGTACGTCACAGTTCAGTATTTCCATACAAAACTAAGAAAGCATTGCGTATTGACAGCTCGCAAGAAGTATGTCAAAGATAGTTGGTGTCATCTAGTCAATAGATTGTTTATCTGCGTCAAAACAAAAGTGTAAACTACGTCTTACTTGAGTATTTTTGTACAAAAATGTATGCATTGCGTTTTAACAGCGCATAAATAGTATGCCAAAGATTGGTAGTGTCATTTACCATCATCATCTTCCTAGCGTTACGTCCCGTGTTTAGATGGGGTCCGCTTAACCATGATCCACAATTTAGCGAGTCTGGTAATTATATTGAAGCGACTGCCGATCTGACCTTCGTAACCCTAAGATAGGGGAACCAGACAATTTTTGGATCATGGTTGTGTCATTTACCCTGTTCAATAAAGTGTTGCGCAAGACAAGTATACAAGATTTTTCTTGCGTGCACATGGCTTACAGACATATAATTACGCCCGCAATCCCCGAAGGAGTGGGCAAAGACCGTGTGCCAGGAAACCCTTATAACAACCACTTTTAATCAAAAACAAAATGACGTTTGACTATAGAAAGAAAGAAAGAAAGAACATTTATTGGACGCACAATTGTTAAAACGAAAATCAGTTATACAAGAAGCAACAGATTGGCGCCAATGATTTCATTTCATTTCATTTCATTTCACAAAAACCGCCAGATGGCACGAGGGAGTCTCGTGGTCTTATCACTGTCACTATTGGCTTTTTGTTGACAGCATGTAGTTTGTTCTGAAAACCTACCAATGAGAAGGGTGACAAGACCGTACGTAACAGTAACGCCATCTATCTGATGTTATAATTAAAAAAAAAACCTCATTGGGTCCCTGCCTCAACATTATGCTACTGCGGCTTCAAGATAACGCCGACTAGATAAAAAATTATAAAAAGGTATTGACTAGTAACTAGCCCGCCGTCTACACATTCTCAAACCCAATACCCGGCACTCTATTAGTCGCCTTTTACGACACGCTTGCAGTAGTAAGCTCCATTGACTACTTATAGCCAAATACACGAACTACACGGACTAGTAAAAAAACTAGGACTCCGTGCCACTAAAGAGACTTTGAAGCTCCTCAGGTACTCCAACTTGACACGCAACTTAGGTCACACACAGACATAATAAGCGCTCCAAATGACAGATATGCGATATTTGGTATCCATAAGTATCTCACTCACACATGCATAAACGTGGCTTCACGCTATAGTATGACAGCGTGGAGTCCTTAATTTTTTGCTAGTCCGTGGTTGAATACGAAAATTGTGCAAAAGTAACTAAAACAAACAGTCCATTTTTCGCGGTACCTACCTATATATATAATAAATATCGTTCCATTCTATTAGTGGCTCTCTACAAAGTGTTCAAAGGAACACTTACTTAATATTTTACGTCCCGAATCCTACATATTCCCATGTACAGTAACTAAGCTTCTTTAAATAACCACTTTTACTATAACAAAATTGTATTGGGTTATAGAAAATCGTGAAAGAGCGGGCTAACTCGTCACAATCACAAATTAAAGTTCAGTCGCTTTTCATAATGTTGTTATTTTAATAAAAGAAGCTGTTTTGTATTGGATACTTTGTTTTATTGTAAGCGTTAGCAACAGAACATGGTTTAAACAAGCGATGAACGAAACAGAGAGAGAAAGAAAAAATTATAGACACATTGCTCTTTTACTCTATACACACTCCTAGAGTGTTGCCAATACACTTATAAAAATGTACCTACATTGCTTGTCTATTAACACATAACACGCTAAACAAGGTACATTATAAGTCCATCTCAACACATCCGCATGCACAGCAGTAGCTATAATATACCGGTGTGCGAAGGAAAACCCGCGGCGGGCGGGATGTATCGAGCGCGCAACTCTCTCCACGTTGCCGTAGGCACGGCCCGCCTCACACAAACGCACCGCTTATACAGCGTGAACGCTCTGTATGCAGCACATTTTACTTGTAAGTAGGTTCTTGCACTACAATTTTTTGGTAAATTTTGCTTCGAATGTTGAACACAATCTATGTCTAAGTGGAAGAACTTGATATGTCAATACATTTTGCTTTGTATGTTTATTACAATTTATCTATAAGTACAAGCTACTATTATTGCAAGTTTTTTGTCGATACGTTTTTCTTTCAATCGTTTATTGAAATTGTCTATTTGGATTGGAAATCAAAACTAACATGACATAACATAGCATCAGGTTGTAATTTTCAGGTTTCATCACGATGTTTTCCCTCACCGTCGAGCTAGTGGTATAATACGTACATGGATTTAAAAAATCTAGAGGTACGTCCCGGGTTTGAACCCGCACTCCTCGGTTAAGAGGCGCGTGTCATTACCATTCAGCAATCACCGCAGCGAGCGAGACATTAAAATAATTATAGATATGTACCCGTAATCCAATTTGTCTGGTCCTTTTACCAAAGGGTTACAAAGGTCAAACAGCAGTCGCTTAAAAGAACCAGAATCGCTTAATCCACGATTATAGTCCGAGCAGGCTCTAACTAAAACAGGGACATAACGCTTCGTAGATGATCCTTCATGTATAAAAACGCGCATTACATAATACCATATAACCGTATACCAATAGTAAATAAATATCACGTGAAAAACTCATGAAGCGACTGTCGGGCGAGACAGTATCGGCCGCAACTCTCTTCATGTTGTCCTAGGCCCGGGCCGCTCACCTACACACACAAAGCGAACGTCGTCCAATAGTTACGAAGCCTTGGACGCCCCTTCGTTTACGTGTTTACTAACAGTTTGTAAGAGTACAATATTTCCATCTAATACAGGCCAGTTTTATTTTTGGATGAATGTGGTTAATGGGTTTTGCTGACCTATTGACTCTGCCTACGACTTCGGGGATTGCAGACGTGATGTTATAGCTAGTACTGCTTAACAAAAGACCAAATACAATGATAATAAAAAATTTTAGTGGAGACTCGATTTACCTAGTTCTGCGATATTCAATTGGGTGATTTTATTGTTTGATTAAACTATATTTATACTTATTGTTAAGAAATCGTACTGCCTAATATTACCCCAAAAGCCCTTATGTCCCATGTTGGTCTGGGACTTGGCCCATGTTGATCTGGGAGAAAAAAAAAAAGAAGGTGCCAACTGTGGTTCTTGCCTAGCATGTCGTAAAAGGCGACTAATAGTTTACGGGCTTTTGGGTATGTAACTGAGTAGGCGGCGAGCTAGCCACTTGTCACACCTTTTTCACAGCTTTCCATCCAACCCAGCCCACTATCCCTTGTTGGTCTGGGACTTAAAAATAATATGTCAACTGTGGTTCTTGCCTAGCATGTCTTAAAAGGAGACTAATGGTATATCGGGTTTTGGGTGTGTGATTGTGTAGGCGACGAGCTAGCCGCTTGTCACTGCTTTTTCACAATTTTCCATCTAACCTCTAGCCCGGCTTTATTTTTGGCTGAATGTGGTTGAAGAGGCATGCTGCCCCTTTGCTCTGCCTACCCCTTCGGGGATTATGGGCGTGATGTTATGTATGTATCAACATGGGACAAAGATGAAGTGATACTCACTGAAGTCGATGAGCAGTCTCCCGTACCCCTGTCGCTGGTACGGCGGCAGCGTGAGTATACAAGACACGTTGTAGTTCAGGAACGAGTTCTTTTCCTAAGGACAAACGAACATAAATAATCAATATCACCCATAAGATACCACCATGACTGTGTTTCGATAAGTTACTGTCAATGGATGCAAATAGAGTTAAATCCAGGTAGAAATTGCGTCTGACAAATTTGGATAAAACTACATTGATAATTTCTAGAACTACAAGGAAAGGTATTCAGTTTAAGAAACATTTATTTTTTAAAATAAATCTATACTTACTAATATTATAAAGAGAAAACATTTGTATTTTATTATTTTTGTGTGTGTGTATGTTTGTAATGAATAAACTCAAAAACTACTGTGCCGATTTCGAAAAATTTTTCACCATTGAAAAGCTACATTATCCGGAGGTAACATAGTCTATATTTTATCCCCATATTCGCACGGAAACGGGAACTACGCGAGTGAAACCGCGGAGCGCTGCTAGTTACTTATAATTACACATTTTTTGAAGCACATTTAAATGGTACCTATTCAAAATAGTGCGTCACGGTTAATCACACAAACCCTTCGCTTCGTACTATCACTCATAAATCATAATAATGAAAAAATACACATTAGCAAAATCTACACATAAATCCACTTGTTGTACAGTACTTTGTTCCGCAAAAACATTACATATTAGTAAACAAATTACCACACCCTGAGTGACCTGTGTTACCCCAGCCAGCAATGATTCACGAGCCCTCCACGCGCAATAATACAAGGCGATTATGGACTTTATTACGTTGAATTACGATACTTATTTAGGACACGCTTATTGTGATGACCGACGTCACAACGTAGGGAGGTAACAGTGAACTTTACTATCAAGAAACCCGTTGAAGTTATAAGTGAGGTATGACAATCACGCAAAAGTTTAGATATTTATTTTTGCATTAAGATTAGCAATCATTGTCACAATAAAAAAAAAAAAAAGATCGGACGCAATAGGGAATATGCATGATTTTTTATTATTTCTTAAATTAATAAAAAAAAATATATAAGTACTTAGGTTTAAAAATAGTCAAATTAATTTTTAAAGTAAAATTTGAAACATCGAATAAATATGAGCCATTCAAACGCCACCATTCAACGCGCTCTTTTGATGACGTCATTTGTTATGTCCGGTGTATGTTTTACTATAGCATTACAGTTACTTCATACTTATTATCGGTTTTAATTGCTATACAAATCTTGGAAGAAGTTAAAAATACCCTCTAACAAGTATTGTATGGTACCTAAGTGCAAACACCCGATACTGTTTTTTGTATTTCATGCGATGCGAAACTACGAAAATAGATGATGAGAAGGGATGATGTATCTTCATTAACAGTTGTATTTTGTTGTGAAGATCATTTTAACATAAGTATGCTATCTTTATGTACAGCTTAGTGTTAATTAGCTATTAGCAGTAGAAGACTCGGTCTAAAACTAACCTAACCTAGTATACAAAAATTCATTAAAAAAGATATCTTAAGAGCTTGCTTATACTTATTGCGGTTTTACGAAATTTTAATGATTGATGGTTTATTTCAGGTTAAGGAAGATACAGTTAATTTTATTCGGTTCGGCGGATTCGGTTTACTTGTCACTACTTTATCACAATTTTCCATCTAACCCAGTTTTGTTTTTGGCTGATTGTGGTTAAAGGGGCCTGTTGCCCCTTTGACTCTGCCTACCCCTTCGGGGATTATGGGCGTGATGTTATATTTGTTTGTTTATGGGCGGAATCCTCAGGTTATTTTTAAAATCGCTAAGTATTGTTACAATAGTATATTTATTTCCTCTTGACATCAAGAGTCGTGTGAAAAGAATTTTCATACAAGTATGGCCTTTGAGGAAAACATAAATGGCTTATTGTTGAAAAACAGTTTGCCATGAAGCAGAAACATAAAAAAAAAAAATTGTACATTTCCCGATTTAGTCCATTTGTAAAGAAAAAACCTTTCCATCGGCCGCTAAGTTAACTCACTGCAACACATTCGGGTGGGTCAAGTCCGATCACGCAAGGAGAGGGTGGCGAGCACTGTTAGGGCCCGCCACATACGTGCCGCGGCATTATGCGAATAATTTGCTTACCCCACACGTCCGGGGTAAACGCTCCGTCCGGGTTACAACGACGAAAGGGTTTTTGATTTGCTGTTTGCTGCTCGTCAAAAAAAAACTTTAACACTGACATACCAATTCCCTAGTTCCAAATTAAGCTTAAAAGCTTGTGTTATGAATACTTGGTGAACGGATAGATATACTTAAATACGTTTTATAAACATCCATGACTCGAGTTTAAATGTCCATGTTCATCACACGAAACATTTGCCCCTAGCGAGATTCGAACCCGCGACCCTTGGTTTCGTGGCCAGGGTCTCTGACCACTCGATCAACAGGCCTGTGTTGGTGTGACCATTATTATGACCCAACTATGACAATACATTTCCTTTGGAGGTAGTTTATATACTGCAAGATATTCCGGTGGGTCAAGTCCGATGATGCAAGGCGTGGGGCGGCGGGCATTGTGCGAATAATTTGTTTCCTCCACATGTCTGGGCGGGTTACGAAGTCGAAAGGATTATTACCTTTTGATTTGGTGTCATTGTTGGAAATGTTTTGGTCCAACGGATTATTATAATCGATTAGAATCGAATTGTTTGGCATTTTTGCAACCAAGATGACATCAAAAAGATATTTGCGTCTTATAAAGATGTCACTACATGTTAGGAGTCATAAAAACCGTGGAGCTAGTATGAAAAAGATCATGAATGTTGAAGAGGCGAGTAAGGTGTGTATGGATCGTGCCATATAGCGTTAGGTTCTCTCTGCCTACACTGCTAGAGATGTGTCGTGAAGTTTAGTAAGTTTACATAAATTATAGAATGCAAAAAAATACAGCCAGTAAAACTTAGTTACAAATTCAAAATGTCTGTATTTATATGTGTAGGCTTAAATAAAGGCAAGGTTCAAACCTTGTATAACTTAGTCAAATTTACATCATTGTAAAACAATGTACATGTACTACTAGTTTGAAATGTTGATTCGACCAAGAAGAAATTGGAAGAAATTCAATGCTCAATGTTTTCAGCGTTTATATATAATTTATATAAACATTTAAAAGAATCATACAATCAATCATAGTAGTGGGTAATCGCTAGTCTTAATATATATAAATTACGCGTCACGTTGTTTGTCCGCGATGGACTCCGAAACTACTTAAACAATTTTAATCAAATTTGCACACCGTGTTCAGTTTGATCCTACTTGAAAGATAGGTTAGCTTACATCTAAATTTATTTAACCCGATTATGTGCCATTGACTGTTAGGCGGAACAAAGTTAGCCGGTTCAGCTAATTTCTATAAAATAAGCACAGATAGCCTGATTGTTATCAGAACAATACTCCATCCGAAAACCGTCTACGTAAACCCTCGCAGTCTCGTCTCGTCAATCGATTCGCCCGCCCTAGCACAACACAGCCACGGTTATTTTATAACGAACGGCGGTGAATATTCGAGCCGGCAGACGGGACCAATTCAAATTTCATACTTCACACAATTACGTTTAATCGACTTTGCGATACGACGCTACAGTTTAATTGACTTTACGAGGTGATAAATATGTTGGAAATTACTTTTAAAGGCTGGTAGAGATTTTGAGTGATTACAGTAAGTCAAAGGTTATATTAAAATATAATGCACTACTTTAATTCATAAATTGATTAAGATGACATAGTATGATGGGATAATACCTTAATCTAGAGCCTTATAATATAATATAATATAATATATAATGTGTTCGGTTCTCTCTGCCTAGCGGGGTGCTAGGGAAGTGGCGTGAAGTTTAGTTAGTTAGTTATATAATATATAAATAATATAAAAACTACCTTGTATCAGCCGCTGCTTCCGCATCGAATTTGGTATATGTTAAAATTTTGTATATATCGCCTTGTGGGCTACAAAACTATCTGAGATAAAGGTTGCCTGTCTGTTTTTAGGGGAAAACTTTCGAAGCATCAAATTATGTCATTATAGATTTTAATGCAGGCATACAGTGTAACAGAGTTCATTTCACATTTATAATATTAGTAATGATAAAATTAAAGAAAATAAAGATTTTTCTTCCTTACTTTCTGTTGCGATCAACTCATCTACACACATAAAACATGAAACACTCTGAGTGGGAGTGATAACATAAATAAATAAATATCAGACTACATCACATACATTGATCTGACTCCGAGGTAAGTAGCGTAAGCACTTGTGTTTAGGATATCAGAAACAACTGTGGTATTACAAATATATAGTTAAATATTGGATATTAACACCCAGATACAGAACAAAGACAAGTATTCATCACACGAATATTTGTCCCGGGTGAGGATCGAACCCACAACTCTTGGCGCATGGGGCAGAGTCACTACCGAATGCGCCATCGTGCCAGTCATACATAAAGTACAATAGTTCTGCCCACTTGGACAGGCACGGCGGGGGGCCTTCAAATGATTGAACATGTCATGACGATAGTGTAGACTAATGTTTTCAATTTATTCACTGACGAGAATCCAGACTATCTTTTGTTATAATTTATGTAAACATCTGTTAGAATTTTCTGATTTAAATGTCGAATGTGACGCAAACGTTTGTTCAACACGCAAGTTGACAGGTCTGACGCAAGAGAAATGATTCAATGTTGTGCTGAACATTACTATTTTGGTTAGTGGTTGGTGACGTCATAGCGCACATGTAACTAGTCTGTGACGGGGTAATGAAGCTGGGTAGTCATTAATATTCTTTGTTGTTAGAAAGAAAGAAAGCATTTTTATTCGTTACCAAAAATACAATGTGAACACGAAATAAACGAAAGTAACAATACAATTTACAGAAAATATGAACTTTTCTAACACAAAAGGGTAGATACCAAAATGGTCTCCGCTCAGTATACTGTAATATTGAATTGACTTGTAGAATAGTTCATTTTGGAAAATGGAAGAATGTGAAATCTGTCTACAGCCACTAGGCAAATACATAATATAACGTATTTTTGTGTTCATCTTAGCATGTCACATGCAGAGCTGGAGCTTGAAATTTCATATTTCATTTACATTCGTGTGATGAATACTTGTGTTTGTTCTGTGTCTGGGTGTTAATATCGAATATTTAAGTATATACTCGTATTTGTAATACAATTGTTGTTTTTGATATCCGTTACACAAGTGCTTAAGCTACTTACTTATTCTCTTACTCTAAGTCAGATCAATATATGTGATGTAGTCTGATATGTATTTTATTTATTTATTTGAAATAATGGTCCAACTGTGCTCCTTGCCAGCCTTGTGGTATAAGGCGACTTATGGTATACAGGGTGTTGGGTGTGTGTAGGCGACGAGCTAGCCACTTGTCATTACATTTTCACAATTTCCCATCTAACTCAACCTAGGTTATTTTGACCAAAAGTGGTTATAAGGGCTTGCTGCCTATTTAACTCTGCCTACTCCTTCGGGGACTTCGGGCATGAGTATTACTTTATAGAATCTATATTGGATACATTCTTTTAAGTGATAATGTGTAATTTGGCTTCCCTATTCTTCGAGATCTATTATATGCTATTGTATTTTAACACACCGTTGTGTGTTAAAATACAATAGCATATAATAGATCGCGAGAGCGGCGCACACCCGCGACAATTTCCCCATGTAAACACGAGCCAGACGTCTAGACGGGTAGACCCGGTGGGCCCCGCGTCTGCGCGCCGCCGAAAGGAATCAGAGGCTGTTCGATTGGGGGTAGTCTGTGTTTATTATTAGTTTCAGTACCTGCGCTGGGCGGTGCATGCTCGGCGTTTGTGATTGGTACGCAGATTGATGAGAGATGTGTGTTAGGTAATTTGAATGTAATAGAACACGTGACGAATTTTCACTTTGTCTTTGAACGAAGACACAACAACACACGCATATGACTTTATCAGAGCTGTAGATTGGCGGTACAGAAGAGTCCGGTTTAGACACCCGAATAGATTAATAAGGTGAAAAGCAAGTCAAAATATCGTGAATGGATTGGGAGTGGAATGTAGTAGTCCTTATACAATTACAGGATAAAGACTAGACAAGAATTTTATTGATTATTCTTTAACACAATTAATGTTTTTTATTTTCAAGGTGTAAACATTCGCTAGGCAAAAATCTCTTGCTTTATGATTAGGTTTGTAACAAAGGAACTGCTTAATAATTAACGAAATTCTTAATTCTACTCTTGACTTTAAGTCCTACAGGAACCACCTTTTTTTCTGGAACAAAAGTGTCTTTTCATTAACGTGATTGAATATTATTGGGATAACTAACATACTACAATTATTGAAGATAGAACTTTCGGTACTTATTTCTAGTTGGAAACATGTCAGAGTAAATAAGACCTATTAAGCTAACTGTATACAATTGATTTATAGGAGCGGTGGTAGTTCAATGGTAAGGGCACGCGCCTCTTAACCGAGGAGTGCGGCTTCAAACCCGGGCACGTACCTCTGGATTTTTCAAATCTATGTACGTATTTATACCACTAGTTTGACGGTGAAGGAAAACATCGTGATGAAACCTGCAAATCCAAACAACTTTGGATTTGTAACCATGATCCAAAAATTTTCTGGTTCCCCTATCTTAGGGTTACGAAGGTCAGACCGGCAGTCGCTTCACTGTAATTACTAGACTCGCAAAATCCTGGATCATGGTCTAAGCGGACCCGTCTAAAACACGGGACATAACGCTAGGAAGATGATGATACAATTGATTTATAGATAAACTGTTTAAAATACACTACATCAACATTCATTTACCCCCCTCCAAGCAGACAGAGTTTGCGACAAGCTCAAAGCTTTGTTTATTTGCAAAGCCGCTTACTATTTACTAGAGGTCAGACGTTTTATTTTAACGATTCGGGAAGTGGGGGGCACCTCCCTCCCTCCTCCGGTCGTCGACCTGATGCTCCGGGCGTCTGCAGCCGTCTGAGGCGTACCTAACTTGTAAAGTTTCGTTAAAATGTGTATTACTTATGTTATACTTATAGATTGCGTCTGAGGGTCTCAGTCTTTGTTGTTTGTCGGGGCCGGGGTAATCTTGTTATTGCGGTTCTTATTTGGTTATGGAGGTTTTGTGAGACTCAAATATGATGAACAATGGACAGTATTATTTACTAAACAAAGTCAAATGTAATACAGGAGAACCAATTTGCGAGCTAGTTTAAAGTTAGTTAGTTAGTTTTAGTATTTCGTACCTTTTTTTTTATTTATTTATTAAGTCTCACTAACAACACATACATTAAGCATTTACAGTAGGTAGTACACTATAATATATATATATTGTTCTGATGTACATGTCAATTATAAGCGAGCACAACATTGGTAACATACGGTTTAAGTTAAAATAATTAAACTACAGACAAAAAACAAAAAATAAATTTTGAAATAACATTTCTGGTAAAACAAACCTACGTGAAAATTATTACTCTTCACTGCACTTCAGGGTGTGGTGCAAAACTACGTTTGAGTCTCAATGAACTGAATATATTGTATTACCCAACAAGACTGGACAAGGTGCCTAAGAGGCCGTATTAGACTTTCGCTGTTTGTGCGTATGCCTACTCGTCTACTTTCTACCTCATCATTCTACGTATCTGTTTCCTTTTCAAGCCAAAAAAAAATACAAATTATCGCGATGGAATTAGACGATGGAATTAATAAGCTTCAGAAAAGTCATAACATACGCTTTATTCCAAAAAAATATATAAAGATCCCACAGGATCAAACATAAGAGTCACTGTTACAGCTATGATAACGAAGTCGCTGACAAAAGCTATACATATATATACATAACATCACGCCCATAATCCCCGAAGGGGTAGGCAGAGTCAAAGGGACATCTGGCCCCTTTAACCACATTCAGTCAAAAATAAAACTAGGCTGGGTTAGACGGAAAAAGTAGTGACAAGTGGCTAGTTTGTCGCCTACACAAACACATACCCAAAAACCAATATACCATTAGTCGCCTCTTACGACATGCTAGGCAAGAAACACAATTGGCAAATACTTTTTAAGTCCCAGACCGACGCGGGAGGGACAAAAGCTGCTCGAAGATATTCACCACATTTCTACGCCATTTCCTTACATATACCATTAAACGGTAAATACAAAAGTCCAACTTGCTTCCCGTTCAAGAACTCTCCACGGAACCGACAAATGATTTTATATTTCGTAGAAACTTTCTCTCTGTCGCGCACTTAGACTTTAAGAGTGATGCTAAAGGAAATTAAAAGGCTAGTCTTTTAAAAATATCTTATTTTGTGCCAATGAGGGTTTTTTGAATTAAAACATCCAAAAGATGGCGTAACTGTGACTTGCGGTCTTGTCACCCGCCTCATTGGTTAGTTGTCAGACCAAACTGACATGCTGTCAACAAGGAGCCAATAGTGGCAGTGATAAGACCACGAGACTCTCTAGTGCCATCTGGCGGTTTTTGTATGTTTGAAAACCCTCATTACAGCACTGCTGAAACACAAGTCCTTGAAGATGTTAAAAAACCACTCAACAAGCTTTTGTACACAGTTAGCAATAATTTACTTTCGTCATTCCCAGGTTAGTGTGGGACTTAAAAATAACATACCAACTGTGTTCCTTGCCTAATATGTCGTAAAAGGCGACTAATGGTGTATTGGGAATTCAGTTGGTGCTTGTGTAGGACTGTAGGCGATTATCTACATCAGAGTTTTTCGAACTGTGCGTCGGGACCCCGGGGGTTGCAAAGCCTTACTCGGGGGGTCGCCGGCTAATATAAAAAGGCAAAGTTCTACACACTTTTAGTGAAAGACTTTTTTCTATCTGACTTAAGGTGGTCGCGTAAACGTTTTAACCTGTAAAGGGGCCGCGTATTCAATATTACTGCTCCCCGGACTCAGCCCACCTCTTGTATATTATATTATATAATGTAAATAAAATATGAAGTATTAAAAAATACTAAGTTATTTCTTAACAAACGATTTTTCAATTCATCTTAACTAGTGGTCGCCCAGTGGTCGAAATTCGACCATAATTTTTTTTTTTTTTTTTTTATTTCTAACGAAATATTTATTAAAATATTTACTTTATGCACTTCTTCTCCATATATATTTTTTTTGACTGACACACCTATTCACTAGTTCTAAACTAAGCTTATAAGCTTGTACTATGGATACTAGGTGAACGGATAGACATACTTAAATACGTTTATTAACATCCATGACTCGAGTACAAATGTCCATGTTCATCACACGAAACTTAGCCCCTAGCGGGATTCGAACCAGCGACCCTTGGTTTCGTGGCCAGGGTCTCTGACCACTCTACCAACGGGCTAGTCAATATCAATAAAAGTCAAATATAAACTTCAACTGTGCCAAATCGCATACTCCTCCGTCTGCGGAATGTTAAAAAGGGGTAAAAAGATTATGCTCCACGTATTAATACATAGATTGTACTTTACTGTAATTATAAAATAGAAGCCGATATCTGCAACTTAAGCCTGCAATCAAAGGAACTTCTTGTCCGCATCTCGCTATCGGTGCCATATGAATATCCTAGGCAGCGTATACATAAGATATTTGCAACAGAATTTGCCAGAACTAACCTCAGTCTCCAGTCTCCTTTAGCACGAATTTGTAACGAGTCATAAGCAATAAAATTCCGGATGTGGACATTTTAATAACAATTATTTGAAATTTAAATTACAACTAAATAAATAAGTTTTTTTCAAAGTAAATTTACCCAATAAAATATGTAATTTTTTATGTTTACCTAGTTGTGTGTCTTGTTTTTAATATAAGTTGAATGCTATGTACGCCGTTAAATTGGTACATATACAATATGTTTCCTTAAGATGTCATATTGCAAATGTGTAAATATGTAGCATGTGGCTGTACTAAATAAATAAATAAAAAAGCCTCATACATCGATATAAATCCACTCTTTTAAGGCCATCCTACACTTATCAACACAAACCACGGCGACAAAAGCAAATGGTGGCGAAACGAATCCGGATTCCGGACGCGTCCGGAAGCGGCGGGTCGTTGAACCGGACAGACAACGTCTCGCCGAGTGTATATTACATAGGTCGCAAAATTAAACTTGATGTATACTCCCAACGAAATACACCGGACAGTGAATAAAGGATGAAACTGAATCCATGCCACGAATATGTACTACAAGATTCTTAGCACATATTTAATGCGTCAAATGGAAATGTAATAATAAGACATTACTGGTTCCTAATATTTACAAACTGAAATCACAATAAAATCATTTTGCTATAAACAACAAAACAATATTGTAATTTTTCTATTTTGTATTTTTTTCTCCGACTTATTTTTGTCTGAAAGTCGTTAAAAGGGGTTAACTGCCCTTTTGACCCTGTCAACCCCTTCGAGGATAGGGACGTGATAATTGTACAAATATTCTACTTTGTGTAATGTGTAAGTGTGTAATAGCAAATCATGTACAGAAACCTTTGTAAATAAACTTCTCAGTTATACGTAGTAATTCCACATACAGAGACATTAATTCGTTGATTAATGCTTCGAGTACCGAGATTCCAGACACAATTGATTTTCAATTGTTATGGACCGGATATCGCGACGACCGGGACGTCAAAGGTTAAATTTCATATCGAATTAACTCCCGTCACTGCTATGCCTAGTGATACGAAAAACATTTAAAAATAAATAACAAGACAACTATAATGGGCGAGGAGGCTCCACATTACTTCGCCGTTTCACCTACACTGTGTCTGAGTGCATCGCGTCCCGGACGCGGCGGGTCGTCGACCCCGCCCGGACAGACGTCTCGCCGCCCGCGTCTAAGTCTGCGCCCGCCCTAACGCTCTCCCACTACCTGCCACAACAGTCTAGTCTGATTGATTTTGATGCCGTTCGAGCACTCCATGCGGCTGCATGCGCGTTATGGGACGATTATATTTGTATCTGCTATCGGTATGGTATTGGAATACAGGAAATATGTGATAGATGGGTTAGTATTTAAGTAATTTATTAATTATCAGCCCAAATTGCCGATTTTTCTATACCTCGGTAAAGCTCTATTTTTGAAGACGGATTCTAAAGTTTTTCGATTTCGCTCAGGTTAGTGTAGATTTTCTTATACCATTATCGTAACGTAACAGTATTTTGAATGAAAAGCATCCTATATCCTTTTCTGAATCTTCAATAACGTGTATACAATATTTAGTTATATAATCACTCCCGGATTCTGTACCTTTGACATTTGATCGAATTCTTTAAAAATAGGGATCTTAAAGTACAATATCATTATGTGTCTTAGTCTTAGTATACAATCGCCATTATAATGTTCAATAGCTGTCGATATTTTGATTTAATCTGTTATAGTTCGACAAGAAGTAAACAACAGGTTACTGTTACAGAAGTATAATTTCTTTCTAATACTTAGAAAACAAGGAATAACAGATAGGTAAATTTGCATAAACGAATGAACTGTCCTTTAATTCGGTTTTATTTAATTTTGAACTAAACGACCATTATGTAATTTCTTTCCGCTCTAAAATCAAGACTACTTAAATCCAAAACCATTTTATGCATCAACCAGTCCACTATCAGAAAAACACATCTGATGTGAACGTCAGATATCCATTTAAAACCGCAGCGAACACGGAACTAGACCCATAATTGTCTCGGCAAAGGAATCATTTATGAATGAAGCTAAAAAAGCGGTTTGAAGCCAAAACGAGCGACTCCGCACAACGTAAGTAGATTGCGCTCAAGTGGACGGCGGCTTGACTCTACTACGGCGTAGCGTCACGTAGCGTCGAGGGGCTACGGCGCTACGCTACTACGGCATAGTGATCGTAGCACCGTACTATGCCGTAGACGTATAGACCTTAGTGCTACGTAGGGTTGACGATCAATGTTTCGACGGTGTCATATTTTAGGAGTCTACATTGCGTTTTTTGTACATAGGTATATTGTAAGATCTTTGAACAGTAATGATGACAAAAGTTGTGCATAACACAATAAACTGTTAATAGAGTACTTTCAGAACAAAACTGTCAATTTACTAACTAACTAACTAACTAATATAACTAACCCCTGACTAAAACATAGCGATACATTTTTATTTTCTTGAATGTTTTTTTTTGTTGTAAATTTTCTATGTGCTGGCAATAAAATATTGTATTTTATTTATTTAATTGACTAATAGAAATAAAACCCTTCACAATATCAGACTTTGGTATTAAGCATGTAAACAATTATATCTAAAGAAAACACATAACGAGCAAAACATGTAGAGAAAATATCGTAAGTGAAATATTTTGTAAGTCTCATCGTAGTATGCAAAACATAACCAAGGATTTTAAAGCTATTTACAACACATCAAACCAGAGTAGGCTTTGGTTTGATGATGCCTACTTCGCTCACGTGATATTCTAAACTTTCTTTCATTTACAGCACGGGAAAGTTGTTAATATAACATTTTTATTTCACATATTTGTATTAAAAGGCACACGCAACACCACCTCCTGCTGCCAACCCTCACACGAGGATGTTGAAATGTTAAATCCTATGAAAGTTGTATTTCAAAGTGCGCTTTGGTGTTCACGGGAAAAGCTTCGCGGCCATTATGGTATCTAAATTAATGGAATGACAATTTAGAGCGAAATTATGGCTCGTGTAGCTCAGTCTGATATATGAAAAGCTAGATACATATATCTGTAAAAACAACAAGTGACAAGTGAGGGGATATTCAAAATATTATCCTAATTTTTATTTTTTTCATAAATGTCCGAAAGTGATTTTTTTTTAATTTCAGCAAAAAATCATAACTAAGACTGGGAGGAAATATACTCGGAAAAAGCTAAAAGTTACATTTAATTTCAAGCGGGCTAGCTGAGGTAAAGCACGGGACATAACGCTAGGAAGATGATGGGCTAGCTGAGGTAAATGTGAAGCAATGTTAAAGTTATTTGTAACTGCTATATCGATTTGAAATGTCAATTTAGGGTTTTTAATAAAGCACAGAATAAAGTTAAAAGTATAGTAATTCCTTTTATTGATACATTTATGCTGGATTTCCGTAATGTATACGTAAATTAATATCTAATTAATAACTGAGCGTAGACATAAATCATCTTTATCGAATAGACAGCACAGACTACGTTAAATATAACTTTAACTAGCGTATGTTTTGAAAATTTGAAGTAATAAACTTGAAACATATTCAAGTTTATTACTTCAAATGATCTCACATCCACGGTATAATCCATATTGCCACCCCTCCTCAGTAATAGACAGACAGACAGCCGAAAGTGACGCCGCCACAACACATTTTGGCACTACCAACTTGTTAATTGGTGGAAACTGCGCCAATTATTCATATTCACACGAGTCGCATTGTTCCCGCCTCAGATACTGTCGACGCAGTCACAATGCATTTTGGATAAGCGAAGTTTAGATACAATAGACGCGAAGACTGAATATTGTGTCGTATTAATACGACACTAGGTACATTTTAAATGTTTCTCCATATCGCTTAGAAAGTGAGCTATTTCACAATTCGCGTAGTTCAATTTAATACGTTTTAAATTAAAACTTTCTAGCTCAAATTTTCCTCGAGTTAATTTTTATACTTTTATTGCGATATGTACTATACCAGTGAACTCATTCATACTCAATATCATTTAAATTCAATATCTACAAGTAGGTAACAATAGTTTACAACATAAACACATAAAAAAAAATATAACAAGTTCAACAGATTTTTAAGTAGACTTGCCAATTCCTTGTTTACGTCCTTGCCAACAATTTAAATATAAAAACCGCTGATATCACCAAAAATCCACCCACAAACAAAAGCAAAACCGCGAGCCCCAGACAGGCGTATAATTGAAATGCCTTCATCGAATCAACGGCAGTTGTGATATTACTTTGTCTACTAACGTTTGCAAAGCAAACAAAAATAGTAATTGAGAATCGTGACAACCCTATTTCCCAGACCGCTTTTCCGTCTGTAGACCAACTAACTAATTACATCACTAAGGAAAGTACGGAAAGAAGAGAATTCTTGCTGTTTTGAAAATTTTTCCTCGCATTTTGTAAATCGCTTCCGTCGGAAAATAGAGACTGCATTTGAATATTTACTGAACATTGGAAACAGTTATTTTTTCATTCATCCAGACGTCTTAATAAATTGCTATTATAAACTTGTTTTTTTTTTAAAAGGATAAGCGCAGTGGTGGCTAAAGTTTATATCTACCTACAATATTGAATCATCATATCGATCCCAAATGTGTCCACCCATTCGTGATATTCAATCAAAATAACGGATTTTCCACTCAATGTAAATTTCTAATCACTATTTTTAATAGACGATTGGGACTAATGTAGGTACTACGAAGCAAGTACCTTCATGTTGCACACACAAAGAACAAACTCTCACAACAAAACTCTCACTTAACTAATAAAAATACATGATAACCTAATCATGTTCAAATTACACACCTTTCACGTTGTAATGTCTTAAAAAATTCCATTTTTTTTTTTTTTAAAAGCGGCGGGCTTGGGTGGGTGTCGGGTTGGGGGACGGGGGTTCGGGTGCACGACGGCGCGGTCATTGACCCCACAGCTGACGCGCCGTCTCTGAATGACTGTAGAGTACGAGCCGCGTAAGTTGTAGGGGGTAAGCAAGCGACCGATTTGTGATTTGTAATGAGATAGACACTGCGTACTATAGGGGTTTTAAATGTTAAGGTGCCACGATGAAAATAATGGATTTAATAGTTATTCAATGATTCAAATAACGAACATGGTTTTTTATAAGTTCCAAAACGTTAACACATACATATCATCATTAAATACGATAATGTTTGTGAATCGACTTGCAAACGGACGGGGTCGTGGGAGAAAAGTTAGTAATATTAAAAATGTGAAAGCCAGTCTGATTTGTTTTCACTTCTAAACCACTTAACCGATTACTATTAAAATTTGGAGATCCAATGCCTAGCATGTCGTAAAAGGCGACTAATGGTATATGGGGTTTTGGGTATGTGATTGTGTAGGTATGCGACGAGCTAGCCACTTGTCACTACTTTTTCACAATTTTCCATTGTTTTGTTTTTGTTTTGCTTTTTGCCCCTTTGACTCTGCCTACCCCTTCGGTGATTATGGGCGCGATGTTATGTATGTATGTTATTTCGCATTCTTTAACCAAAGGAAAACCTCGCAAGTGAAATATCTCAATTAAATGTTTAGTTCACTATATGATAAATATTAACTTGACAAACTCGATGGCGCATTCGGTAGTGACCCTACCCTATGCGCCAAGAGTTGCGGGTTCGATCCCCACCCAGGACAAATATTCGTACGATAAATACTTGTGTTTGTTCTGTGTCTGGGCGTTAATATACAATATTTAGGTATATATTTGTAATACCACTGTTGTTTCTGATATCCGTAAGCGCTTAAGCTACTTACCTCGGAGTCAGATCAATGTATGTGATGGAGTCTGATATTTATTATTATTTAATCTCTGCAATACTTCAAACACGCACGACATAACTAACAAAATTTCACGCCACTTCTATCTCTCTCTCCAGTTCTCTCTGCCACTTGCCTAGCAGGGTAGACACCCAGCTAGCACCCCGCTAGAGAATTGAACGCCATGCAATACAATGACAGCATATTGATATTAGTTACATTGGTTTCTCCACCCTGATGTGCAGATGAGATGCTAAAATGCTTATCTATTTAGCATCGGAATATATAAGTAAGGTAACCTATTGTGGATCCCAGAGTTAGACCAATTACGATGGACTAATATGGCTTAAATCACAATTCAAACAATTCTAGACTTTAATCCACTGCAGTTAACATTCAAAATAGATCACTTTCAACATGACGCTGCATAATTAAAGTGCCCTAAATTCAGATTCAGTTATAGTCGCTGTATTGATCCATTCTCTACCGCAGTAGAGACAGGCCACTGATAGAAATTTGCTTTGGCGTTAATCTGACACTAGCTGTGCCTGCGGTTTCACGCGCGCTTACGGTTAATGTTATATAGCCTATAGCCTTCCTCGATAAATTAACTATACAATAAAAAAAAAAACAATTTGGACCAGTAGTTCCTGTGATTAGCGCGTTCAAGCAAACAAACAAACTCTTCAGCTTTATAATTTTAGTAAGTATAGATAACCGCTTTAGTTTAACATAGTCTTTAAAATGATTCATCACCTTAATCTTCCTAGCGTTATGTCCCGTGCTTAGACGGGGTCCGCTTAAACCATGATCCAGGATTCAGCAAGTCTGGTAATTACACTGAAGCGACTGCCGATCTGACCTTCGTAACCCTCAGATAGGGGCACCAGACAATTTTTAGATCATGCTTACAAATCCAAAGTTGTTTGAATTTGCAGGTTGCATCACGATGTTTTCCCTCACCGTCGAGTTAGTAGTATAAATACGTACATGGATTTGAAAAAATTTGAGGTACGTGGCAGGGTAGAACCCGCACTCCGCGGTTAAGAGGCGCGTGTTCTTGCCATTGAGCTACCACTGCGTTAATGAATGATACACACTTGGATGATCATTCACACCACCTTAGCGAAACGATATATATATAATTGAGTAAAAATCTTTGTGTTAACTCAACACAGTCTATGTATGAATATTTTAGGGGGGGAGGTAGATTACCCATAGAAAATGACCAACGTAGTTTAAAACTGGGTTTGCGTTTTAATTGCGCCAGTTGGAAAAGTTCTTGACTAAAAATAACATTTACACAAGGTGGGCGGTGAGCAACGTAAGGTTGAGAAACGGTGCATCAGAGCAATAACTTACACCAGCTAAAGACAAATAACGTTTCATTTAATAAAAATAGTGGTAATATATCTCTAATTAATCGAATCCAAACGACTTCACTCATCGCCAAAGACACAAAAAAGCATTAAAACGAGAAACGGCTGTAAAACTGAGGTACATTGCGTGCGGTGCTTTCTCTCAAAACTTCCGTCGTGACTAGTGTTGACGAAAAATCGATGGTTTTGCCATCGATAGTTAAACGCTAAAATTATTTATACGATAGATTGGACAATCGATACTGTTGCCTAAATTTTAGGGGTGAGCGTTTCCCGCTCCCCCGCCAGCCCGGTAGGTAGTAAAGGCCGCTATCGGCTAACTACCGATGTCCTCTCGAAAAAAAAAAAAACAATCGATACTATTGCTCTTCGATACCAAATAGACTACCCATAGTATCGATACTATCTACAGTTCTGTACTCTCGATAGTGATCTTTAATGCAACAGAATTGAATGAAATGTGTATGCAGGTATAATGAGACGTATGTATCTACTGAATGCGATAGATTATTATCGATATTATCGTTTTTTCTTCAACTATCGATAGTTCATCGATATTGGCCTATCGAGCGGCAACACTATTATTAACGATCGTCATACACAGCGGAACGGACGTCTTGTGTTAATAAAAAAGTTGCTCAGTGATTGAGAAAGCGATTATATATCGTGTGTTACCTAATAAACTTTTTTTCTTTCTTTCTTTCTTTCTTTCAACCCGATAAATATATCGAAATTTATCATTATGTGTGGACTTCAATCAATATACATACATACGCCTGCAATTGCCTAAGAAATAGCCAGAGACAAAAGGGTAGCGCCACTAATGGGACTAAAGGGTTTAACTACTTTGCACCAAAATAGGTTAAATCTTAAATTATTTTTAAACTGCTATGCTCTTACAGGGCGTCACATGTACACCTAGTATGTAATGTACTTACTGACCATCTTTTGTACTTTATGCAATGTGACATGCAATAAACATTTGAATTTGAATATAGTAAATTGCAAAAAAAGTAGTGACTAGTTATCACTTGTGTAACTTTTTTGCAATTAACTATCGTAACTAGCTGTCGCTAGCCCGTCGCCTACACAAGTACACAATCACATACCCAACACAGACACACCATACATTATTTGTTGCCTTTTACGATATCGACGCTTAAGAACCAAGACCATCTATCTACAAAAAGTCGACTTCACGTCAGGAGACGAAAAAAATGTTTTATTTCCTTAAATTTATTACGTCACGTAACTTAGGTGGTATTGATATTTTTTCATAACTTCTTATTTCATGCGAATTTGAGGTTACTGATCAAAGGAAACGATGCGTAAATTAATCATAAAAATAACTGCATTAAAAAGTAAAAAGCGCCAAAAGTGTAGATAGATGGTCTTGGTTCTTAAGCGTCGATATGCTATAAAAGTAACACAGTCGTCACATTATTTTTAAGTTCCAGACCAACGTGGGAACTAATAATAATGTCCTAACTGGTATCGGTCACTGCGGCCAATCTCAACGAGGATTAGCCAACTGCGCAGAAGATTTATAGTGCACAAGTGTGTGCGCAAACACAGGTGCAGTCTCTATTCCTTCACTCTCATAGTCCGGTGAGACGGCAATTCGATATGAACGGAGAGGTCAGGCGCCGGACTAACGGCTTAACGTGCTTTCCGAGGCACGGGGGTGATTAAACCGCCAACCTCCTGACTACGGGCTGTTACTGAGTAATTTCATATTGAAATAAAACCAGCCACAAATTATTATTAGTCCGACCCAGGATTTGAACCCGGGACCTCTCGGTCCTTAGGCATGCTTCCACTAGACCAACGAGGCAGTTGAAAAATATCGAAAATAAATAAATGTTTGAGTGGTGTGATGGCCGACACGTATATAGGTCAACGTTACACTTAAATTCTCATCCATTAAAATTGAAAAGTTAGATGTTCAATGGCGAAGTTGTTGAGACCCATGTTTGACTTTTGTTCCAGTTAGATGCTTCTCAGTAATAAAGTGCACATTCGCTTAACTTGCTAAAGTACCCGACATCGTAGTACAGCGTCTTGTGGTCGAGGAAGAACTTCGCGAGGAGAGAAATAGCCTCCAAGCACTAGGCAATAGAGCGCAATCTAGCTTGCATGCGCTCGCGCGCCGGTCACGGGCTGGTATAACTCAGGAATTAGCGCTCATTTTGCTTTGACTCTCACAAAACCCGGTCAGTGCAATGAACCCTCGCTTCTTAGTAATAAGGTGCACATTCGCCTATTTGGCTGAAGTACCCGACAACGTGGCAGCCCTCGTCCGCGCTCGTCATCACATATAAGGGGAACGGCTCCACGTCGTAGTACAGCGTCTTGTGGTCGAAGAAGAAACTCCGCGAGGAGAGAAGTAGAAGCTCTATCCACTAAGCAATAGAGCGTAATCTAGCTTGCATGGGCTCGCGCACCGGCCACGGGCTGTATAACTCAGGCATTAGCGCTCATTTTGCTATGACCCGCACAAAACCCGGTCGGTGCCATGAACCCTCGCTTGTCAGTAATAAGGTGCACATTCGCCATTTTTGCTGAAGTACCCGACAACGTGGCAGCCCTCGTCGTCCGCGCTCGTCAGCACATATAAGGGGAACGGCTCGACGTCGTAGTACAGCGTCTTATGGTCGAGGAAGAAACTCCGCAAGAAGAGAAGTAGAAGCTCTATCCACTAAGCAATAGAGCGTAATCTAGCTTGCATGCGCTCGCGCACCGTACACGGGCCAGTATATACCGAATCACACAAGTGTTGTTGCTTACTTTGCTATGACCCTCAACCCCGACTAGTGAAGTCGGTGCTATGAACCTTCGCTACTTGGTAATAAGGTGCACATTCGCCTACCTTGCTGAAGTACCCGACGACGTGGCAGCCTTCTTCGTCCGCGCTCGTCATCACGTAGAAGAGGAACGGCTCCACGTCGTAGTACAGCGTCTTGTGGTCGAGGAAGAACTTCGCGAGGAGACACAGCTGCTGGCAGTACTGCTTGTGCTTCCGGCCGTCCACTTGCCATACGCTCAGGTTATCTTTTCTGTACACCTAAACCAAATGTAAAATCATTTTTATTAAAAACTATTACACTTATTACATTTCTAATTTCATGTGTATATATTAAAGAACTAACTAACTTAACTTCACGCCACTTCCCTAGCGGGGTAGGCAGAGAGAACCGAACGCCATATGGCACGGTCCTTACACACCTCAGCTCGCCTCTTCAACATTCATGATCCTTTTCATACAAGCTCTACGGTTTTTATGACTCTTAACATCACCTTCTGTTAATACACGACCAATCTGGTCGTGGTAGGTGAGCCCCGGGCTTCCGCGGCTCCTACATCCTTCAACTTTCCACTATATATACATAATTATATATAGTGGAAAGTTCTTCATTACTTTTCTAGCGGTAATGCTGTATAATTTTAAACTAAATTATACAGCATTACCGCTAAAACTAAAACTCTAAAACTCTAAGTAATACTATCGAAAAAAGGAACTATCGATAGCTTAAAACTATCGATAGTATCGATACTATCGATAGTTTTTTATTTACGAGGAACAATACTATCGATAGAATCGATACTATCGATAGTTTGGTGATATCTAGCCTTAATACGTCGATAGTCCTATCGATATTCTAACTGATTTTCGAGGTCAACTATCGATAGTTCGGCATCGCTAGAGGGCACAGCGTTAAAGTGGGCCCACAAAGCCGGTCGTTGGAACAACGGGCCTCTAACTCCTGTTTGCTTAGCCAAATGCGCGCTAGCGATTCCATAATCAACTTCGCTACCGCTCGTATCGCGCACCAACTTGTTTACTAAGAACTCATAGTGCGGAACTCGGAGTTAGTTCCCGATTTGTCCACCCGAATAAGTCTGTAAGCACCCTGGGCGGATTTGGTTGAGACGTGCTGGATGGCATAGCATGTCTCGACGTGTGGTGCTCGAGGCAGAACTGGTAGCACGCCTCAGTGTTGAGGGCGTCTCAGTTGAGGCAGCAGTACTGACCTCGTCTCCCGGCGGGTGGCGCCACACGCACTTGACCTTGTGCCAGTTGGCGCTAGTGGCAGAAGTGTGGTGGTCGAGGCAGAACTGGTAGCACACCTCAGTGTTGAGGGCGTCTCAGTTGAGGCAGCAGTACTGACCTCGTCTCCCGGCGGGTGGCGCCACACGCACTTGACCTTGTGCCAGTTGGCGCTAGTGGCAGAAGTGTGGTGGTCGAGGCAGAACTGGTAGCACACCTCAGTGTTGAGGGCGTCTCAGTTGAGGCAGCAGTACTGACCTCGTCTCCCGGCGGGTGGCGCCACACGCACTTGACCTTGTGCCAGTTGGCGCTAGTGGCAGAAGTGTGGTGGTCGAGGCAGAACTGGTAGCACACCTCAGTGTTGAGGGCGTCTCAGTTGAGGCAGCAGTACTGACCTCGTCTCCCGGCGGGTGGCGCCACACGCACTTGACCTTGTGCCAGTTGGCGCTAGTGGCAGAAGTGTGGTGGTCGAGGCAGAACTGGTAGCACACCTCAGTGTTGAGGGCGTCTCAGTTGAGGCAGCAGTACTGACCTCGTCTCCCGGCGGTGGCGCCACACGCATTTGACCTTGTGCCAGTTGGCGCTAGTGGCAGAAGTGTGGTGGTCGAGGCAGAACTGGTAGCACACCTCAGTGTTGAGGGCGTCTCAGTTGAGGCAGCAGTACTGACCTTGTCTCCCGGCGGGTGGCGCCACACGCACTTGACCTTGTGCCGGTTGGCGCTAGTGGCAGAAGTGTGGTGGTCGAGGCAGAACTGGTAGCACACCTCAGTGTTGAGGGCGTCTCAGTTGAGGCAGCAGTACTGACCTTGTCTCCCGGCGGGTGGCGCCACACGCACTTGACCTTGTGCCGGTTGGCGCTAGTGGCAGAAGTGTGGTGGTCGAGGCAGAACTGGTAGCACACCTCAGTGTTGAGGGCGTCTCAGTTGAGGCAGCAGTACTGACCTCGTCTCCCGGCGGGTGGCGCCACACGCACTTGACCTTGTGCCGGTTGGCGCCGGTGGCGGACGTGTGGTGGTTGAGGCAGAACTCGCAGACGAAGAGGCGCGGCACTCGCGGCGCGTCGCCCGGGTACGGCGACTGGTACCACACCTCCATCATGTACTTGCCCATCACTACGAATCTGCTGACAACGGGGTTTGTTACACTACAGATAATAACTAATCATTACTAATATTAGAAACGCGTATGTAACTCTGTGAAGTACTATTACTTACTGTACTATCACTACGAATCTTCTGACATTGGGGTTCAGTGTGTGAAGGCTAACGAAATCAGACAACATCGTTCACTGTCAGTAAAGGGAAATGCCAAGCTCAGCCAATCAGCTCGGCCAGAACCGACAAAGGTGAATCAATTACCAGGTATGGCATACATTATCAAAAAGGATAATTTTTACAGAATTAGATAAGCAAATTATTTTTTGTTAAAACTTAACGTAAAAAGTTAGAGCTTAATAAAATATCACTTGCGCGTGACGTCAGTGGTATGAAAACTGAGTTATTACATTAAATCGAATAAAGACCTCGTAAAACAATAGATTGATCTAAGCGATTCGGCGGAACACTCCTGGGTTTTAGTGGGTAGGCCCCCTATCACGGGGGGAGGGCCCCACGTAACCACTCCTCTCCCCCGAGTGCAGTGATATACGTAAGGAATTTCCAAGGGTAAAAAAAAGGTGCCATATCTGTTGCCCTTATTTATAAGAGTGTTTGTTCCTCGTCTTCGAGCCAATGAAAAGTCAACTTTCTCATGAAAGCCCTACCTAAGCCATTTTGAGCTGGCCCGTTCTAAGATGCCATACCTGGTGCCCTTATCCGTGTGTATGTTGCCGAGCTCGTCCTCGATGTTGATGGCGGCGAGCGCCTGCGCCTCGCGGAACAGCCGCAGGTCGTAGTCGGGCGCGAAGCCGTCCAGCGGCGGCTCGCGCTCCTCCGTCGGCTCGTCGCCGGAGAGCTTCTCGCGGAGCTCTTGCACACCTTTCCATTTGGAGCGCATGTCCTGGAGAACGAGCTCGATTGTGACTCAGATGCTTTTAATTGAGGAAAGTAGTGGTCTCGTAGTAAGGCAGGTGGGTTTAAACTTGCGCATGTGAAAATAAAGAATTTATTTATTGCTCAAATAGAAATTACATTACATGTAAGGCTGACTCAACTAAGCATTGCTTGTCTTACATTCTATGTAGCCAGGTTATAAAGGAACTTGCGCCTACAAAATAACTGTGGATGTGCTATAACAGATAGCAGCAATGATCAGACTCGCTAAAACCAGGATCATGGTCTAAGCCAGTCTCACCTTGACCTTGAGCTGGTAGGCGCGCTGCTCGATGGTGGGCATGGCGCGCGGCCGCTGCTGCAGCGCCTGCAGCGCGCGGCGGCGTCGGTCTCACCTTGACCTTGAGCTGGTAGGCGCGCTGCTCGATGGTGGGCATGGCGCGCGGCCGCTGCTGCAGCGCCTGCAGCGCGCGGCGGCGTCGGTCTCACCTTGACCTTGAGCTGGTAGGCGCGCTGCTCGATGGTGGGCATGGCGCGCGGCCGCTGCTGCAGCGCCTGCAGCGCGCGGCGGCGTCGGTCTCACCTTGACCTTGAGCTGGTAGGCGCGCTGCTCGATGGTGGGCATGGCGCGCGGCCGCTGCTGCAGCGCCTGCAGCGCGCGGCGGCGTCGGTCTCACCTTGACCTTGAGCTGGTAGGCGCGCTGCTCGATGGTGGGCATGGCGCGCGGCCGCTGCTGCAGCGCCTGCAGCGCGCGGCGGCGTCGGTCTCACCTTGACCTTGAGCTGGTAGGCGCGCTGCTCGATGGTGGGCATGGCGCGCGGCCGCTGCTGCAGCGCCTGCAGCGCGCGGCGGCGTCGGTCTCACCTTGACCTTGAGCTGGTAGGCGCGCTGCTCGATGGTGGGCATGGCGCGCGGCCGCTGCTGCAGCGCCTGCAGCGCGCGGCGGCGTCGGTCTCACCTTGACCTTGAGCTGGTAGGCGCGCTGCTCGATGGTGGGCATGGCGCGCGGCCGCTGCTGCAGCGCCTGCAGCGCGCGGCGGCGTCGGTCTCACCTTGACCTTGAGCTGGTAGGCGCGCTGCTCGATGGTGGGCATGGCGCGCGGCCGCTGCTGCAGCGCCTGCAGCGCGCGGCGGCGTCGGTCTCACCTTGACCTTGAGCTGGTAGGCGCGCTGCTCGATGGTGGGCATGGCGCGCGGCCGCTGCTGCAGCGCCTGCAGCGCGCGGCGGCGTCGGTCTCACCTTGACCTTGAGCTGGTAGGCGCGCTGCTCGATGGTGGGCATGGCGCGCGGCCGCTGCTGCAGCGCCTGCAGCGCGCGGCGGCGTCGGTCTCACCTTGACCTTGAGCTGGTAGGCGCGCTGCTCGATGGTGGGCATGGCGCGCGGCCGCTGCTGCAGCGCCTGCAGCGCGCGGCGGCGGGTGGCTGACGCGGCTGCACGCTCCTCGCTCGCTGCTACGCACCAGGCGCCTGTCACGTTGTGGTATAGGGGACACGCATCCCACGTAAAGTGACGATTGGCTTTGCCACCTGAAACAAAAAAGGCACACAATTGCAATAGGACCATCTAAATTGTCATAAAAATGCAGTTTATTAATGCATTTCAATATTTTGTAACGTTGGTCCTTCGAGCCGGATAAACTGTTGTGCATCTAAAGATATTTATAATATGGGTGTTATATCTTATTATTTTTTAAAGTAGCAATTTGCAGGCTATTTCACTTTTTAATTCCACTGAAAAACCAAGAAAATAGGAAACCCCATCTATGCCTATATTGCGCTCTGAAACATACATATACAGTTTTTTCTCTTAATGATGTAATGTAGCCATATCCATGGTCTCTTGACCAAGTTAGAAAGTGCTACCATGATAACTAAGGAAAAGCAAACAAAATAGTCTCACCAAGGTGTCCACTCGAGTCGCAACCGCGGACCGGACAGCGTCTCTCGGACGGCTCAGGGGGAGGTAGATTCGTTATGGGCGAGTGCACGATGGGAACTCTGCCTTTCAGATTTTTTTTTAGATCCTTCATGTTACTGGAAAATTGTAAATTGTATTTTATATACATATAAAATTAAAGTTATATAAAAATGTATATACATATAAAATTCAATATTATGAATGAATGAATTTAATTCTAAGATGTCATAAAATTTTCGAATTGCAAAGCAAATGGGACTTCCCTTAATTTAATCATTAAATTGATCAAACCTCTAAAACACTCCCAAGTTTTTAGTTTCGTGGAAACGTAACATAAAAAAAAATTAAGGTGTAAATAAAATCATCAAAGCTCCTTTATTTCTTTCAGAATATTCATACACTCATGGAACGAAGCAAGACAAAATTGGCAAAGAAACTAACTGACATCCTATAAAGAATATACCTCCAAAAATGAAGATGGACTGGCCATATGTTGAGATCCAGACAAGAGAAGTAAAGCCAAATTATAACGGCACGGTACCCAAGAGATGGCAAAAGACGTCGAGGACGACAAGGAATGCGCTGGGAGGATGAGTTGAAACTCACTGCGGGACCAAAATGGAGAAGAATTACCAGGACAGGAAACAATGGAAGTAACTGGAGGAGACCTTTGCCAACAGGCAACGATACAACCAACAACCAACAAAGTCTAAATTCTCTCACCCAGTCTAAGGGGCTATATAACTAACTAACTAAACTTCACGCCACTTCCCTAGCGGGGTAGGCAGAGAGAACCGAACGCCATATGGCACGATCCTTACACACCTCACTCGCCTCTTCAACATTCATGATCCTTTTCATACAAGCTCTACGGTTTTTATGACTCCTAACATCACCTTCTTTTAATACACGACCAATCTGGTCGTGGTAGGTGAGCCTGGGCCTTCCGCGGCTCCTACATCCTTCCACATTCGCATTGTATATCTGTTTAGTCAATCTTTCGTCATCCATTCTTTCCATTTTCCATTCGAACCACCGGAGCATGCCTCTTCTTACCTTGACTCCGACGCTGTCCTTCAGATCAACTCTCTTTCTTACATCATCATTCCGAACGCAGTCTGTGAGCGATACACCGCAGATTTTCCGCAGCGCACGCATCTCGCCCGCGTTTATTCTACTTTCATGCTCTTTCTGCCATACCCAACTCTCGCTTCCATATGTTAGCGTAGGAATCAGCACCGCATTGTGTATGGCGAGCTGGGCCTTCTGGCTTAAGATTTTGCTGCCTAAAAGTTTTCCCAGCGCTCCATTCACCCTATTCCCTGCATTCACTCTTCTTTCTATATCAGCGGAGTACCTTCCATCTCTACTAAATGCAGATCCTAGATATACAATTTTATTCACCTGTTCCAGCACTATATAAATATAGGCTATATAAATAAATGAATAAAATAAATTAATACACTCAGCTATCCTTATATTTTCATAACTTAAGTTTGAGTGTCAAGATACCAACCTTTTTTCGTTTTCTCTCTTATCGTCAGCTTCAGAGTCAGTGTCTGTGTGAGTAGGCCTAGATATTGTTGCTAGCCTGGAGACACGCGCCGAAATAGACCTTGTTAGTTTTCTCGGCAATGTGGCTACAGCATCAGAGAGCTCACAACTTTTGGCCGTTGATTCTTGCTGAAAAAGAAATTCAGTAATTTTTTATAAATGTAAAAAAATTGATGTGTATAATGGTTGGGCCCAATGGGTATGTATATAAACATTACATATGGTTAAAGCGGCCTGCTGCCCTTTAACTCTGCCTACCCCTACAGGGATTATGGGTGTGATGCTATGCTTGTTTAATTCATTGCAACCACGGACTAGTAAAAAAAGAAGGGCTCCACGCCGTCATACTATAGTGTGAAGCCATTTTATGCATGTGTGAGTGAGATACTTAAGCGATACCAGGTATTCGATATCTAAAATCACTACAAAACATTTATTTGTCCTATGTTGGTCTGGGACTTAAAAGAATGTGCCTACTGTGTTTCTTGCCTAGCATGTTGTAAAAGGCGATGCCTAGCATGTCGTAAAGGATGGTATATGGGGTTTTGGGTATGTGACTGTGCAGGCGACGAGCTAGCCACTTGTCACTACTTTTACCCACCCAGCCTAACCAGCATCTATCCAGCCCATTGTCCCAAGTTGATTTTTTTTTTTTTTTTTTTTTTTTTTTCCCTTATTACAATCTGCGATCGGCTCTGATAGCCATAATCAGATTAGGTCTTGGTTGGGTGTGTATTTCAGGCGATGCTCCACTGATTATCGCCAAAGCTAAAGCAAGATTTTGCAGGTATCAATCTCTCTGGTCCAGATCAAGTATTTGCCATCTTTTCAAGCGTGTAACTATACTCTGTTTGTTCAGGAGGCATCTAGCCAGTTCATTGGTATGTCCTCGAAGTCGCTCTTTGTATCGCTTACACGTTTCATTTACTTCTTCTTTCACTGTGGGTATCTCCAGGCAGTCATGGATCTCGGAGTTTCTCACGAACCATCCTGCACTTGATATTGATCTTAGGGCGAGATTCTGGAATCTCTGCAGGATCTCTATGTTGGAGTTGCTAGCAGAGCCCCAAAGTTCGATACCGTAAGTCCATACCGGTTTTATAATGGCTTTGTAGACCAGCAGTTTGTTAGTAAGTGACAGTTGTGAGCTGCGACCTAGCAACCATAAGAGACTCTTGAACAGAATGGCCAGTTCTCTTCTCTTCGTCTTGATATGGTTAGCCCAAGTAAGTCTTCGATCCAGGTGTAGACCCAGATATTTTACACAATTGCTTGTTGGTAACGCTTCACCTTCCATATATACTGGAGCACATTCTCCTTTTTTGAGGGTAAAAGTTGCCTGTGTAGATTTAGTTACACTTGGTCGTATTCTCCATTTTTCTAGCCATTGGTCGATTTTGTTTAGCTGTATTTGCAGCTTTTGCGATGCAATATCTGGGTCTTTGTCGCTTGCAAGGCATGCCGTGTCGTCTGCATAGGTTGCAGTGGTCACGTCCACAGTGTCTGGTAGATCTGCTGTATATATGGTATACAGCACTGGTCCAAGCACTGAACCTTGGGGGACCGAGGCATTGATGTCATGCAATTTTGAGTGCTCATCTTCATACTTCACTTGAAACTTTCTTTGATGAAGGTAAGATTTTATAATCATAAAGAATGAGTTGGGCAAAAGCACTTTAAGTTTATATAGAAGTCCCTTGTGCCATACCCTGTCGAACGCTTGTTGTATATCGAGGAATACTGCAGAGCAATATTCTTTTTTCTCTAGAGACTGCCGTATTTTATGTACCACCCTATGGACTTGTTCCACTGTAGAATGACCCTCGCGAAATCCAAATTGATGATCAGGAATTATTTTGGCCTCTTTTAGCACTGGTTTGAGTCTATGCAGAAATATCTTTTCAAATAATTTGGATATGATCGGAAGCAGACTTATTGGTCTGTAGGATCCAGGATCTGTTGGTGGTTTCCCAGGTTTTGCCATCATACATATCTGTGATAGTTTCCATATCTTGGGGTAATAGTGTAGTCTCAAGATAGCATTAAAAAGCATTGTTAGGAAGACTACTGCTTTTCTAGGTAGTCTTTTGAGGATCTCACCTGTTATCAGGTCAAAACCAGGTGCCTTTTTATTTTTTAGGAAACTTATTATATATCTAAGCTCTTTAGGAGTTACCATTTTTATTGGCAATGATAACTGTTGATCGCTATTTATCATTTTATCAACCTCTTCTTCAAATTCCTTCATTGTCGAGGAGTTGGGGGTAAAAATCATGCTCAGGTGTTCTGCGAATAATTCAGCTTTTTCATTTGGTCTCCTAGCCCAATCTCCTGAGGGCATTTTTAGAGGGGGTACAAAATTTTGGGGTCTTTTAAAGCTCTTTGTGATTTTCCATAAGGAATAATTGTCCTTGCTTCTAGCTGATAGTGTTGACAGGGTTTGTTGAAAGGTACTATTCCTATTTTCAGCTATCATATCCTTAAGTTCTCTAGAGACCCTATTAAATTCCCTTCTGTCGTAATCAGATCTGCTTTGATGTAAACATCTTCTTATCCTACGTTTCTCTTCTATTTTACGACGTATTTCCATTGGAATGTCATTTTTTATTGGTAGGTTCCTTGAGGTCGGTGTAGCACGCCATGCTGCCACCTGTATCAGATTTGTAATGTAAAAGGCTGCATCATCCACTTCCTGTTCTGTTTTAAGGCTAACTTTTAGATTTATTTCGTCTTCAAGGTACTCAGCGAAAGCGTTCCAATCGGTTTTCTGGTTGCTCAACCGTTCACTTTGTTCCCTATGAATAACTGTTAGACTCAGAGTTAACAAAACCGGAGAATGGTCCGATACGGTGTCGAATAGCGACTCCACGTGTAGGTATTCATTTGGGACTCCTTTCACTAGAAAGAAATCCAATAAATCTGGTATTCGATTTGGATCTGTTGGCCAATATGTTGGTTCTCCTGTAGTCAGTGTAGTGAGTCTGTATTTGTCAACACATTTCCTTAGTTCTCTTCCTCTGGTAGTAGTCAGTCTGGATCCCCAGTTTGTATGTTTACTGTTCCAGTCTCCTCCACAGATGTACCTATGGCCTAGGGTGCTGAAGTAACTTGAGAGCATAGCCTCCTTAAGATTGTGTTTGGGTGGGCAGTAGACAGAACTTATATTTATGGGGCCTACATTCTGTTCTATGGTGACAGTGGTAGCCTGTAGCCAGTCCTCCTTAAATTCGCTGTGCTTATAGTGTTTTATATTACTCTTTACAATAACTGCCGTCCCTCCGTGAGATTTGCCATCTGGATGGTTTGTGCAGTATACACTATAGTTATCAATTTTAAGTTTTTTGTTATCATTCAAATGTGTTTCGGATATCAGAGCTATGTCTATTTTGTTTATTTGTAGTAATACTTCTAGTTCTTGTTTATTTGGTTGCACGCCATTAATGTTCCAGATAGCTATTCTTAATGAAGTCACACCGACATTTTACTGATGAGGGTCGTAATGAGGTTCATCATTGTGGTCATTTGTGAGATTAGTATGTCTATTCTCTCAGTTTGTTTTAGTAGAAGGGTCTCTAATTTTGAAGTGTGTTCATGCAGATTGATTTCAGCATTTGTTCTCTGTGACGCAAGGTGGTCAACTTTATTTTTCAATTTCAATTTATTTTTTGTAGTATTTGCATCTTGGTCAGCACTGGTGGTTTTGCTCTTTACTACATCACTATATTGTTTAGCTTGGTTTTCAGTATTGTATTCTTGTCCTTTAGTTCTTACTGGTTGATACACATTGATGGGAGGCTCCGGGGTAACAACAACTGTAGGTGCGATCCGTTCTTCCCTTATTTTTTGTTTTTGTGCTTTTGGTGTCTGTTGCCTATGAATATTATTGTAAGCGTTCTGTTTCCTTGTGAGGATCTCCTTGTATATTCTGCATCCCTTGTAGCTGGCCGGATGACTTCCTGTGCAGAGGGCACACACCGCAGGAGTATTGTTGTCTATGGTACACATAGTAGTTTTGTGAGATCCAGCACATTTCACGCATTTGTAGGGCCTCATACAATTATTTTTTGTGTGCCCATATTGCTGACACCTTGTGCATTGCACAACTGTTGTCTTTCTCTTAGGATCTTCAATTGTGACCTTCTGGTTATAGATATATTGAATATCTTTCACACGTTTGTTGTTCTCGTGAGGAAGTATATTGACAAAAAACATGTTTGTTGGTTCCTTGGTGCCTCTTCTACGTGCCGTTACTATTTCTCCCTTGATTTTATTGCCTGTTTTCTCAATTTCCTCCACTAGGGCCTCTATTGGTGTACTAAAATGCAGATTCTTGACAACAATTCTCATACATTTTTCATCCTTTTGGGTAAAAGTGTAGCCTATCAAACCTTTAGCTCTGATATGTTCAATTAAAACTTTGTATTTTTCCACTGAGTATGAGGAAATTATTAATTTATTTCTGGATACTACTTTGTAGGTGTAATCATTCTTGTCTACAACTTCTTGTATAAGATTGGTTAACTTTCCAACATCATCTATGCCATAAAGAATTATGGGTGGCGGCTTAGTTGGTTTTTTGGAACCTTTGTCTGGGGTCACAGAGGGTTCGTCCACATCTAAGAGGTCAAATCTATTCGACGTCTCAATACTTAGTGGTAATTTATTTCTCATAGATTGTTCTCTAGCTAGAGTCCGTTTAGGCATTTTTGATGATGCCTCTTTTTCTTCAGGGGAGCGATATCTTTTTTGCTTTTGCTCTGGTACTCTTTGCCATGTAGGAGGAGCAGGTGTTGTTTCTTCTGCTAGAGCAGGTGTGGAGCTCTCAGTGTTTTCTGTATATTTCTGAGTAGGGCTACTTCCTAGAGATGTCGATCTAGGCCTTGATATAAACAAGCTGGGATGGAAGGCTTGTTGTACAAATTTCTTTGTAGTACTGCTGCCAGGAGCATTTACTGACGCAAGGGCCTGGTCGCCCACCCCTGCGTAGTCTTCGGTAACAGATTTCACACTCGCAGGCCCGGGTACCTGCGAGCGCCGGGGGTTAGCCGGATCGCATGACTTCACATTCTCGTATTCAGACATTTCCATATTACTTTTTGGAAGGCATACTTGTGTAACTTATCCAGGGCAACACAGCCACACTTTTGGAGGGAATTTAACTCCTCCAGGCTTGTGGAAGCCTTAGAACAGGTTATTAAACCGCCGCCCGTGGCTCGGCGTTGTTGTTCGTTTGGCACCACCCGGGGGACACGTGTAGGGTATGCCTTAGGATAAGGTGGTAAATCCTACGGACGCGAACAACTTCACCCCCCTTTTGATTTGGGCCTTAAAAAAGAATGTGCTAACTGTGGTTTTTGCCTAGCGTGTCGTAAAAGGCGACTAATGGTATATCGGGTTTAGGATACGTGATTAAGAATGCGGTTAAAGGGCCCTGCTGCACCTTTGACTCTGCATACCCCTTTGGGGATTATGGATGTGATGTTATGTATGTATGTACAAGACATCTACAAAGTACATCTACATGACATCTGTAAAGCCAAAAGCACTAAAACCAGTCTAGTTTATATAAATCTGTAATGTTGTAACCATACTGAATTATTTAAGTAAATACCTACAACTTACCTTAATATGAGTGTTTGAAGGTGGTTTTGTTTTGCCAGTTTTGATTTGCGAGTCTTTTTTCCGCGTTGGTTCAATATCACTCTCTGATGATAGTGACTCGACTGACGACTGGCTGGATGAGCAAGATGAAGCTGACTGATGACTCTTCTCCTCAACTGGCTTTTTAGGAGGAGGTCCGCTTGACCTGTTGCTGCTCCTGCGTTTTACATTATCCTTATTTGAATCATCATTATCTACATTTGCTGAAGATGACTCTTTTTCATCACTAGATTTTCTTGACCCCCTCTTTGATTTTGGTGAACTTTTTGGGCTTTTTGATGACTTGCTCTCTGATTCTGACTCTGAACTGTTGTCTGGTGAAAATATGCTCTTTTTCTTTTGATCTGATTTTGATGCAGGTTTGGAAGCTGTTTTGGTTGCTGGCTTAGGAGTTTTGGCACCGCCTGCCACCCGAGGTGCCGGTTTGCCTTTAGCAAGAACTGAGGCTGCTGCTTTAGGTTTGGCAGAACATCGTCTTCTTGGAGGCAAAGGTTTTGGGTCTTCTGTTTTTGGAGCTTCATCTTCACTTGACGAGGAAATTTTGCTTGTCTTCGAAGGCCGCCTTGGTTTTGGTTCCTCTTTCTTTTTAGGTTCTTCCGTTGCTGGCTTTGTGGGCGATTTTGGGGGTGGAGCTGGAGCTGTGGTAGTCTGTGGGGTGTCTGATACTGAGGACTCAGAATCAGAACTTGAGGAACCAGAGCCTGAACTGCTGGATGAGCTTCCACTGCTGCTCGAGTCGGAGGTAGACCCGGAGCTGCTGTCGCTGCTGCTTGTGTTGACCTGTAAAGCCGATGGCTAAAAATCAACTCTTTTTGTGAAATTTCTGTTTCAGAACACAAAAACTGGTTTAGAAGTCAATAAATTGAAAAAAATCTAGAATAATAATTTTACAAAATATAATATATAAGTAGACAGTATTATATCTAATAACTAGCTTCTGTCTGTGGTTGCGCTTGCGTTCGCTCGCGTGTTACGTGGTATAGTAAAACATGGGTCAGGGTAGCCTATGGCCAATGTGTTAATGAATGTATGAGCTAAATTATTGTTAAGTTTTGGTCCGAGTTTCATTACAATCTATACATTTTGCATGAAAGAGTAATAAATAAACATACAAGCTTTTAAAAATTATAATATTAGTAAGATTAGTTTTATGGCTCAAGTAAATTGAATAAGTCTCGCAAAATTGATCATATGTCCAGGAATGTGTTAAAATTATTGCTTTCCTATTGGAAAGCAATAATTTTAACACATTCCTGTTAATTTGGTGTTTATTCGAATGCAAGAAAGTTACACTTTTGTAAAAAATTTAAATTTCTAGTGAAATTGTATTAAATTTGACGTGTTTAAACTTTTACCGATTAAAAGCAAAATAGATACTCACATCAAGATTCGTCATTTTGTTGAATAAAAATTTGATAAGTCAGCAAACCTTTATAGCTGAATTCCTTTAGAACTATCCGTCTAATTTATTAGGCTATATTCTTAGTAACAATTTATTCAATATTTATTACAAATCCACATAATTTATTGTAGTTTTCTCTAAAGCGACATTAAATGCTCAATCAAATTAGGGCGATGACATAGACAAAACATGTATTTTTCTAATATTTTTTTTCCAATGTTGATTCCTTGATTCGATTGGCCATAGGCAAGATACACTTTTTATTGTAGTCTTGGAGATCGCTAACTGGATATAAAATAAATATTGTAGAGCATAATAACCACATAGAACAAAGATTTATTGTACAAAACATGTTTATGCAAATATTATTGCTATATGAATTTAATATTATGGATTCGTCTTTAAAAACAAAAAAATCGCCAGATGGCACGCGCATTACTGTCACTATTGGGTCCATAGATTTATTGCGTAGTCAAAAAATTCTAAATCTATGATTGGGTCTGAGTACTAAAATCAATGGAGATGGCAAACCTATGAAAAATTTAAGCCCAATTTGAGTGAGAAACAAATATGGCGCCTTTGCGTAGTGCCATTCCACTTTACTTATTTATATACTATAAATATTGGCACAATACACTGCAAATTCCACTGACATTGACAACTTAAAGCGAGAAACCAAAATGGTAAGCCGGCTTCAAATAGGTATTTCTATGACGTCACTTGATGATGTTACCAAAAATAGTTAAGTCAAATATATTGTTGTCTCTTTTTACGTGCAGTATTGAAGGCTTGTTAAAAAGAAATAGATAGAGGTTTATGAATACAATATCGATATTAATCATATTTGTATAAAATAACATAACATTTTTCAAATCATTGACGTAGATGTAATTTATGATTTTAGGAGCATTTTTGTGTCCGTAGGCCAGTGTTATAAAAAACGTTACAGTGCGCTCTAGGAACAGTAGGCGGCATTGCAACAAGGTGCTACTTAAGACTTTTTCATTTTAATAAAAATCTAGAGAACTTAAATCTCCCAAGTTTGCAACCCTTTTCGTTTAAGTTTTACGATTTCCGTTGCAATTGAATTGTTTTTTATATTCCTACTATTTGGATTTATGGCTAAATAAATCAAAATTTCAAGGTATTTTAGGGCCTTTCCTGTACTTTGCGCAACGTATTAGGGACGATGACTGCATTAAAAAACGATAATTCCATTTAGTCCGTCAGATAAATTATACAAAAATACTAGACACATATTTTTCGCTATATCAAATTAACAAAAAATCTGGGGTGGGGTCTTGCGATGTCGTATATATATATTTAGTAAAAATTGTACAAAGCGTGACGTCACGCGCAACTTGAATGCATTTTATCTGCGTCAATGTTTGTATAAGAGGTTTAACTAATAAATAAAAAAATACATGTTAAATTTTTTTTTCAAATCCAACTGACGGACCAAACATAATTTTTAGACACCTTGCCTATTGTGACTTTAGGGTATTGCGAATTTAAGAATCAGGTATGTAGGCAGCCCTAGTAACCTGTCATGCTATGTCAATGTCAAAAACGTGAGGGAGTAGAAGACTGTGGTAGAAGAGCATAGAAGAGTGCTACAAAGTGATCGGAGGGAGATATTATTACACAAAAATTAATAAACAAATACGCAAATATGTCTAAATTGCGGCAAGTAATTAAAACCTCCTACTGCCGATATTACAGCGTCCAGCAAGCTAAAAAGAAACTGCCAATTATAACATGTAAACGGCCGGAATTCAATCATTACGACGGTCAGACTTACAGTAAGTTTGAAGGTGTTAAATTAGCATCAAAAGGATGGCTGCACCCGAAATCAAAGGGAGATTACTTTGTTATATATGGGAACGCCAATAACAAGCCAGAGAAAGAGGTATATAAAAAGAGTTTTGAAGAAATTGGTATTTGTAAGGAGTTGATTGAGGTTATGACGAGTAGTGGATATTCATTGCCTACTGAGATACAGGCTAAGGGCATACCAGCGATTTTAAAAGGTTATAATACTGTGATGACGGCGGAGACAGGATGTGGAAAGACTTTGGCGTATTTGTTACCAATATTTCAGCATATACTGGAGTGGAAACCGAGTATTGATGAAGAGTTCAATAGCCCTTTGGCTGTGGTGATCACACCGAGCAGAGAATTAGGTGAGCTAACTACTAAGTATAAATCTCTAGGCACTTAAAAAATAAAATAATAACTGTTCTGTATTTAAGAATAGATTCTATTTTTCCAACATGCTGAATGAAATGAAAAGAATACTGTCTTTAGATTATGTTTAAGTTCAATCCACAATTCAACTAAAAAATGGAGTGTTTGTCTTGTAGGTCAGAAATATTGGACCTACACTATATTTTATCTGAAAAAACAAATTTTTTATTGCTTATAATTTAATTGAAAAAACATGTGTACCCACATCCATAATGCAATTCATGAATTATATAATTTTTTTATTTCTTAAATATTTATAAGTAAAATGTAAATTTCTTGTGATCCAATAAATATTCTTTAAACAAACATGTTTTTTTAACTATGTTTAAATAATATTTATAACATTTACAGCAAGTCAAATTGGAGAAGTAGCTCAAAATATAGCTCAGAATTTAAATCTGAGTGTGACCACTCTTATTGGTGGGAAAACCAAACAGAAGATGCTTAATCCACCAATAGAGTACAGCGATATGCTTGTGACAACGCTCGGAGCATACAGCAAGCTGGTCTCAACAGGCATATTCAAGATACATAATGTGCATCATGTGGTACTGGATGAAGCCGATTCCTTGCTGGATGATAGTTTCATTGGTAAACTGTCTAATTTGATGAAGAAATTTTCTGTAAGTGAAGATAGAATAGTTCCATTACAGTACATTACATTACAGTTGGCTTCTATTAAGTTAACATTTAAAAAGTGACAATATTATTTATAGATGTTTTGAAACAATTTAGTATGGTATAATATTGTTCTCTTTTAATTGTTTCTGGACCAAATACATATGGTATATCTATATAAATCTATATTAATCTAAAGTATGACATCACATTGACAATCATTATAAAAATTGTTTGTGACTTTAACCTGAGATTTCTGAGTGTTTGATTCCATTAAAAAAAAACAGGTATTTGCTAAACATATAGGTATAGAACTTTACCTACAGTATTTTTTTTTGTCTCCATCATAGATTTGAATTCTGTTAGTGATTTTCTGGATAGAAGTTTGTGTCCACATAGTACTAAGTATGAAACTGGTTTTCTCATTGTAATAATCTTTCCAGATCCATTATAAAGTTGACATTCAAACCCCACCAGTGGGATGTCAAGTGACATTTGTTAGTGCAACCATGCCACATGAGTTGCCGGAAACAGTCTCCTCCTTTGTTAGCCCTGACTCACTGAAGACAATCACTACTTCTAATATTCATAGGATCATGCCTCATGTGCCTCACAAGTAAGTATGATCTTATACAGGTTATAGCTTTTAGTATTATGGATGTGGATACACATGTGTTTTCAATTAAATTATAAACAATAAAATTTAGTTTTTCCTGATAAAATGTAGTGTAAGTCCAATATTTCTGATCTACAAGACAAACACTCCATTTTTGAGTTGAACTGTGGTTTGAATTTAACTTATACTGACCTAGAATTATACTTTAAACATACTTAATATTTTGTCATTTTCAATTCAGATTCCTCCGGCTTGGTAAAGCCCAAAAACCAGCAGAGCTCTTAAAACTGGTGCAAGCAGATATGAACCTAAAGCGGCCAGTTATGATCTTCTCCAACCAGACGTCAACCTGTGACTTTGTGTCCATGTTTCTGAATGAGAACAACATTGAATGCATAAACATTAACGGTCAAATGGCTGTGCCACTGAAATTGGGCAAGTTTGACATGTTTAAGAGTGGGAAGGTCAATGTATTGTCTTGCACCGATATAGCGTCGCGAGGATTAGATACAACGCAGGTAAGATCTAATACATAAAATTCTCGTGTCACTGTATTTCTTACCAAACTCCTCTGAAATGGTTTGACCAATGAAATTTCATATGTATATTTTGACATGCTTGATGGAGCATTCGGTAGTGACCCTGCCCCATGCGCCAAGAGTTGTGGGTTCGATCCCCACCCAGGACAAACATTTGTATGATGAATACTTGTGTTTGTTCTGTGTCTGGGTGTTAATATCCAATATTTAAGTTTATATTTGTAATTCCACTGTTGTTTCTGATATCCGTAACACAAGTGCTTAAGCTACTTACTTCGAAGTCAGATCAATGTATGTGATGTCGTCGAAAATATATTTATATTCGGTAGGACTAAGAATTGGTCGTAATCAATTTTTCATACCCCTTAGTGATTAGGGTGGTCCACCCTAAAGCTATAACTTGAGAACGTCTTTACCGATTTCGCTATTTCTTTTTTATTTGTGTTTGTTATTGTCAAGTAAAGGTTCTTACGACAGAAAAAAAATTAAAAGATGCATGGTAAATTAAAACAAATGGGTATTGAAAATCCGAGAATGGTGCGTTACGCAGTGCACCGGGTCATTTGGAGATTTGCTGGACTTCGTATGTTATGTACTATCGCAAAAAAATTACAGAAAGAATTCCGACAAATTGACTATCTTACCTTTTTTAAGTCAGTTGTAAAGTTTGTAAAGGCGACTAATGCTAAATGGGGTTTTGGGTATATGATTGTGTAGGCGACGAGCTAGCCACTTATCACTACTTTGTCACAATTTTCCATCTAACCCAGCCCAGTTTTATTTTTGTCCGAATGTGGTTATAGGGGCCAGCTTCCCCTTTGACTCTTCCTACACTTTCGGGGATTATAGGCCTGATGTTATGTTATGTTATTTTGAAAAGGATGTAACTTGCTGTTTCTTTGATTTAACCAAGGTTTACGAGGTAACGGACAGACTCGGGACTATATAAATATTTTACATTAACCAAACATCTCGCTCCTTTACTTGTAAGTATCCTCGCCAGCGTCTGACCACCAAACTACTAGTATTTTTTTTTTGAGAGGACGTCGGTAGTTGGCCGAAGGCGGCCTTTACTACCTACCGGGCAGGCGGGGGAGCGGGAAACTCTCACCGCTAAGCTACTAGTAGGAGTCTAGTGGTTTCTAACCATATTGTCCTATTACCCCACTGCCAACCCCAACAAACAACTAGGTGTATATTTACAGGATTTTTCGTAATGTATATAAATATATTATCCCTTGTGGGATATCCTTTGGCTGCCTCATTGGTCTAGTGGTAGCACGCCTAAGGAAGGACCAAGAAGTCCCGGGTTCAGATCCCGGGTCGCGTCAAAAATTTGTGGCTGGGCATTTCAATATTAAAATTACTCAGTAACAGCCCGGAGTCAGGAAGTTGGCGGTTTGATCAGCCCCGTGCCTCGGAAAGCACGTTAAGCCGTTGGTCCTGCGCCTGACCTCTCCGTTCATGTCGAATTGCCGTCTTACCGGACTATGAGAGTGAAGAAACAAAGAGTGCACCTGTGTTTGCGCACACACTTGTGCACTATAATATCTCCTGCGCAGTTGGCTAATCCTCGTTGAGATTTTACTATGACCGATATCAATTAGGAGGCCATTATTATTATATCCCTTGTGGAATACCACAATACCATAAGAAATATAAAACCCCAACATCTTGCCATCTTGTTGCTTACATTTCAGACCCAGCACATAATCAACTACGACTTCCCGCTGTACACGGCGGACTACATCCACCGCTGCGGGCGCACGGGCCGCTTGGGCTCCGCCTCTGCCTGTAGCATCACCAACTTCATCGCCTGGCCCCGGGAGGTGCAACAGGTATGCTCATCAACTCATTAAAAACTGTAATAAAACTTGTTTTTTTTTTATATTGCCGATTGCTTTTTTTTTATTTTCGGCTTGCTCGATGGCGCATTCGGCAGTGACTCTGTCCTATGCGCCAAATTGTGACTTCGATCGTTACCCAGCACATTCGTGTGATGTGACTTATTATTCTTTGCTGTCGATACAGACTACAGTTCCCTAATTTGCTCCACTAAAAGTAACTGCAGTGTAAATGCACCGGAATTTGTTTCATAATATGTTCAGATAAACATTTTTTTTAACCGACTTCAAAAAAGGAGGAGGTTCTCAATTCGACTGAATATTTTTTTTATTTTTTATTATTTAGGTGCAGAGGATAGAAACATCAGTGAGAAAGCAAAGCGAGCTGCCTAGCGTCAACGCGAATATCCGCAGGATCATCGAGGACCGTGTCATCAAAATGGTGGACCAGAGCGCCCTTAGGAGAGCCGGATAGAACATGTGCCTAGTGATGTACATACATATATTAAAGAAGACTTTACAGATGTTGGAATAAAGACTATGTTGAAGACGCGTTTTGTTTTTTTATGGATCCTTTGAGATGCCGGTGTGGGGCGAGAATTTGAAGGTATCACCGGTATTTTATAGGTCAAGGGAGTTCTTTGCGTCAAGGGATTATACGACCTCGGATCGGAGTTCGTACCTACTTTTTACTTTTTTTTTATTTCGTTATAAAATATAGGTTACATTGGATACTTAGGGGATTAAAATAAGAGATCTATCGTTAGATGACAGTCGGTTTAATGTTTTTTTTTTATTATGTGGGTCCAAGCAAACATTGAATAGGAACGGGTGATGATGTCGGTCGGTACACAAAAATGGTGTTAACATCCGACAACATCTGACACACCTGCAATTAAATTTCATTGTTGACACGTAGATAAATATATAAGTACTCGGGAAAACAATTTATTTTTATTTAAGCATAGTATAGTTTAGTCCTTATAAACAAAATTATGAGGGGATTTTACGCTTTACAGGAAAGTAAAAAGCACTCGAAATATTTTACAATTTTATTACATATCTCACACAAATAGATTCTAAGTCAGGAAATCGACTAATTAAATATAAGACCTCACTTTTTACAAATATTAAATATGAACACGTTTCTAGGACCACTCTTTGTAGGTACAAGGGTAGTATCTAGAATATATTTCTTTCTAAAAATAATGTGATAAATTTTATTTACGAGGCACTAAAATAAACTTTAAGATATAGATCTTAAACTATTAGGCTAATTAAGTATAATATTGCTTATTAGTATTTATTAAATATCTATGTAAATTTTGGCCATCGAGGAAGTACAAAATTTGCTACATCAATTTATCTACACACTCAAAAATGGGGTTTTATATGTTACCCAATAAAATCTTGCTATGTAAAGATAATCCCTGATTATTGAAAATTATTTTTAGTTAGTAATAAAATTGTGTAATGCAACGTTATGATAAAATTCTTGACAGTTTAGTCTATATGAGCTTAGTGGATAGAGACCCTGGCCGGGCAAGTAAAGATCAAGGGTTTGAAACCCGCTAGGGGCAAACGCTCTTGTGAAGTTTATGGTTTAATGTTAATTATTGAATAGTTGTATTTCAATTAATACTTACCTTAATGGTATGTTGGTCATAGATATTTTTTTTGGGTACTGATTATATAATGCAAGTTTATAGATTTACCTATTTCGTAAAATTTAAAAATTAATAATATACACTTTCTGGTAGAATATAAACGTGTTTTTCCTCCGTTATACTTTTACTATATAGATATGTATATCTATTTTATGTATGTGGTAAATGAGAATATATGTCAGCGATTATGAAGGTAAATAAATGCTAATCAGAATAAATAATTGTATTCGTTATATTAACATAAACGTGGTTAGTAATTAACCTTTTACCAGCCTTTTAAATAATAAGTTAAAATTATTAATTAATATTAATTAGAGAAAATAATACGTAGGTACCTACATAATATTAGGTACCTACAAGTTGATTCAATGTATTTAAGTCATTGTAACCATTCTAACATCTACTATTTGGTGTCAAAGTTCCTTTTTTGGGTCATTTCTATATTTACATCATTTGTTTTCTTAAATTACATTACTTTTGTATTTTCTACACACCATCATATCGTATCTAAGAACGATATCACAAGGCCAAAGTGAACTGAAATCTGAAAGATTATAATAATACAGTTATTTTAAACAAGTTGAAACCTATTCATTTAGTTGTTTATAAGTATCTTAGTAGGTAATTTATAATATTCACTAGCGCCTATACCAGTTAGAGTTAACCTTGTTAAGTAATTTTTATTATATTCTTTTAGTCACGAAGATAATAGTATCTAGTAGAGATAGGTATCTCTGAGGGACTCATGATTACCATCTAGTTTGTATGAGTAAAATGGTTCTAGTTTGTATAATAGATACTTATTAACAGCATGTTGTCGGGTAGTAGTACTAGTGGCGTAGCGTGGTGAGGGCAAGAGGGGCCGTTCGCCCCTGGCGGTACTTTTTTGGGGCGACAAATTTAAAATAACTGTTCAACTTTTAAAGATTAATTTAGTAAATCGGTCCTGGGTTACAATATTGGCAGAGCGGTGGAAAACTGAGCACTTATTTGACGCAGTGGCGGACTAAGCCTGTTTTAGGCCTAGGGCGGTAAAACAAGTACCTGCTAGGGGTTCAAGCAGTGTTGCTCTACTGTTTGGTTTAGGATGATGAGTACTTGGAGATAAATTTAAAATTAATTTTTATTTATGTTATTAATTTTAATTTTATTTTGTAATGTCATTAATTATATTGGTTCATACTATTCGATTTAATTGTAATGGTATTTTTTAGTTTTATTATTGACATGATTATTGGCATGATCGTATGTATTAAATCTAATTAATTTGTATTTTAGTGCTAAGCTTATTGGCGTGTTGGACATTTCTGTAAGCCAATAAGTAAATTATTATTAATAAATGAAATAAATGAAATGAAATAATATGAGCCCCCCAGGACCTGAGCCTCGGGGCGCACCGTCCCTTCCGCCCGCCGGTTAGTCCGCCACTAATTGACCCCAATCGGGGTGGAAAAGTTTAGACCCGCCCCGGGAGACAAGAACCCGCGCTACACCGTTGTTGTCGGAGATGGTGTAGTACAATGTACCTACGTAGATTTTGTAAAAGCCTTAATAATGAAAATAACGCCATATACTTATATAAAATTTGTTACCAGTGTCGATCTTTGTCATGGTTAATTAAGTGCTACAACCAGTATAAATTTGTGATCCATTTTGAATTGAAGATTTGATCAACCTTTTGATGTTGGTTAGGTATATCAGTAAAGGTATTCGAGTATTTACATAAAGAAAATCAACATCATCCTTACATAAAGATTACAAGCAAAATAGTTAATAAAAGATAGGCATGATTTTATAATAGACATCTTCAAAATAAGGAGTCATCAATATCAATTTTGCTCAGTCCTCTAATTCTTGGAATAGTCCTATAATTAATGTTATGGCTGCGAAGACGGACCTGGCCTAGCGTCTTCTGTAGACTTCCATCTGCTTTCCAGCACAGATTTATCCTTTTGCTCTTGCGTCACATTCTGGTGGCTGAACCTTCGCTGTTCATCGAAAACCTTCCCTGATATATTAAACACGCTGTCGGCACTGGTCTTCCTTCTCGTATCCAACGTTGATAGACTGGATGCCGTTGGAGATATTCTATGGGGAAACCTTGGAGATCCTCTTATTCGTTCGCAAGAGTTCTGATGCGACATTGGGCGTTTATGCGTAGCTGGTAACACAAAGTTCACTTTAGTCTCTGGTTCAGCTACATACTTATTGGTACCAGAGGACACACTTCTCTCAGACTGGTAATTGGAACACGAGGGCTCGTCATCAGTTATCCTAATTATAGGCCCGCTTTTCGCGTAAGATTCCCTCCTCAACTTCAGCTCTGGGTGAGGCACGTGAAGTGTATTGCAGGATAAAACCATAGAATGTTTCCTGTTCCCTGGCATCAGACCAGCGATCATGCCCACATGCATTTTCAAGGCAGAAGCTATACTTTGCCCCGTGGGGTCGGCTATAGACATCGTGGAGGCTTTCCTGCTAGATGGTCTGCTGCCGAAGAAGCTTTTCAGTCTGCTGAGAAGACCTGGGTGTTCCTCTCGCTTGTTCAAGCAGAGGTTGTATAAGTCTATGGCAGGTGTGGATTTTCTGTAATCAGAGAATTAAAGTTTTATAATTCCATGTACCAAACCATGCCACGTCTGGCGAATTGGGTGACAGGACAAATTAATAGGCTCTTGTCTACATCACGGCGAAAGGCCAACTGGCAAGCGGGATGACAGGTGTAAGAGAAATTTCGAGACCCTTGCCTGTCGAAAAGTGACGCTTGCAAGATGAAAGTGACTGACTTACGGGTGTGGTAGGTTTCAGCCAAGGGCCTGCTGGTGCCTCTGATAACAGCTGTAGGATAATCTTAAGGTTGTAAGATTCTTACCTGTGGAAGAGTTTCGGTTGCGAGCTGAAGCTAACAGAGTTACGACCGCGGCAAGCCTCGGCGGAGGGCCAGCTGGCTCGAGGGATGACGGGCGGCAGAACTGACAGCAGAAGCATTGGCAGCCCGCCGCTCACGCTCGGCGTGCGCCGGTCAGGGTCCGAGCGGCACCGGCCTTCTTCTTCTACTGTGTTTAGCTCAGTCTGAAGGAGAAACGTGTGTTGTTTGTGATGCGGGTTTTAAATGATGTTCAGGAGATTGAAGAAGAGGATGGCGGTGGAAATCTTGCGCAATTATCTCTATCTATAGCCGTTTTAATAACAAGACTGCTCTTGCAAGAAATATGCGTCGGTTGCCTACTATGAGTACGAGCTAGCACCATTTAACACCATTTGGATCAAAATCTCACAAAAAGATAATCCTTTATCATTGCTCGTCATCAATGTAGATCAACTATCGCATGTGTGTGTCATCATGGGATCATATTATGTTAATGTTGGATGATAAAGCCATCGGTTTTGCTAACTGTCTTTAGGTACTTACCATATTACTAATAATATGGTAGGTATAGTATCGTAGGTTAAGCCGAAATAAAGTCGTAAGCTTTAGTGTTCTTTTTCGCGTTATATACGAGAGCTGCCCAAGAAACAGTCCGCCTCTAACGCATGTCGTGGTCTACCATATCCAGCAGCCAACTTACTTACCCTTTTATGCAAAGCGATTGAAGCATTGGAACTGCTAGTGGACTCAAGTGGCTCAGCCAGAAGCCTCTCGAGGCGCCCAATTTCCTTGTCCAGCGCAGCAACCTCGCGCTTGTACACTTTGTTCTGGATCTCGATCCTGAAGTGCAGCTCTTGTGTTTCATCTGTCACAAACCTTCGCGTTTTACACTCTAGTCTTAGGCCTAGACTTTGAATCACCGGGTCGTCTTCACCTGAAATAGGAATAAAGGAAGGTTTTAATATACATTTTGTCCATTATTAGGATCTTGCAGGAAATCAGACCAAGGATTTAAAAAATACTTGTATTTGTTGTAAGCATAAGAGATAGATAAGAAAATAAATATTCTAATTAAGCAAATATTTATATTGTTTGGAACATAAGGATTATGCTAAAAAATTAGTTTTATTATTTGACGGAACTGTTAAATTCACACAGACACTAAGCTTAAGAAAGTAAAAATCTTACTTACTTTTAGTCCTAATAGCTATAATCTTGGGCAAGAAGAGCAGGCAGAGCGTGGAGGTGGTGGTGATGAGGATAAGGCTGGTGATGGTGATGTAGGCGAGCGTGGCGCGCTCCGAGATGATGGTGCCGATCACCACCACGCTGGCGCTCGTGATCACCACCGAGTATACGCTGATGCCGATGTACCTGACGGAAGTTAAGAGTGTGGTGAAAGTTTGGGTCCCTTGGTAACTCTATTCATTGCTTTTAGTTCAGAAATGCTAGCTAGATGATCAGTTGTAAAATAGCAGCGGTTGAAAAATGTTACGAAAGTGAAAAAAAAGAAAAAAAGAAAATAAGGATGAAGGAAGGTCTAGATTTAATAGATTAAGTTATCTTATAATACAATTCTCTTTTATTAATAAAATTTATTAGCTAAAGAATCATCATTCATGATTCATTTGAAGTCATTAGACATGATTACTTCTAACAATCATTATATAAAATTGATAATATTACCTATACACATCTGGCCTTTTGCTTGACTGACATTCTGACCGTTCAGATTATTTAGGGGGATAAAATAAAGTTACATTTATGATTATCGTATGGTTATGATTACTAATTAGATAACAATGTTAAATTAAATTTACTTTGAGTCATTGAGAGCGGAGATCTTGACGTTCCTGGTTTCCCACGCCATGTAGACGCCGACGATCAGCAATAGGCCTTTGTAAGCGTAGAGCGCGCATAGCCACCCAGTGGTGTTTTGGGATTTGCAGATTTCTATCTGAAATGGCAATATTTCTTGAAGCTAGATTATTCTAGGAAATGTTATATAAAGAAAAAACACGTTCGTCGCAACGTTATTATTTCAGCGGAACTGGTAGTTTTGCGAGGGGTAAGTTTTGTACCTGTTTTAGGCAAATATTGCTCTGATAGAATTTTAATATGGATAAAAATTTGTAAATGATAATAATAGGCCTATGAAACTTTGTTTTTAGTGAATTATTGTATTCATTTCTTTACCTGCGGTTGGTACACGACGCTTCTATCCGTAGCGCTTATCTCTATGGTCAAGTTCTTAAGGTGCCTCTCCATGGGGTCGAGGAATGCCCATAGAGTCACGATCATCCCATCGATGACTAGCAAGGCGCAAACCAAAGATATGAGTGGGGTGTCCTGTAGTAGCTTCGTTTTGCATACGCCACTTCGGTTACTGAAATGAAAAGAAAAGAAATAAATATTACGAAGTATTAGATGTAGGTACCTTTGAAATTAAAAATAAAAGTACTCAATTTGTCTTCAGTTACATATTTTATTAAAAATCATTTTATAACCTTATAAAGATCCTGTGAACCCGGTACGTTTTCGCGAACATAGATCCAAATGCCAGCGAAAATCCAGCTGACAAAATGTACACTCTGCCCTGGAAATAAAATGGGTAAATAAATAACTCAAAATTCAAGCTAATTGAAACTAAAGTCCTATGAAGTTAAAAGTTTGTTATTTTGTATAATCAGCTTAAGCACTAAACAGGGCCATCTTTAACCTAGGCCCTGGGCACATTAATAAATTAAATTAAAAAATAATCTCTCCAGTTTTATGTTTCTTGGCTAAATTTCAAGTTTAAATTGTCAAAGACTTAATTCTTTATGTTAATACCTACTTAAAGTTATCTAATACCGTAAGTAACTGCTATGGCCTAAAATATTTAAGTGATTGTTACCTTGTGTTCATACATAATGTTAATGGCTGTTCCTCTTGCCCTTCTCCCAGTTCATCTGGGGTCGGCGCAGCATGCTATCCACTCCCATTTTACTCATATCATATTTCACACAATCCATCCATCTCTTATTTCGCCTTCCTCCTCTTCTCCATCCACTAATATTCACACTCATCACTCTCTTTGTTACATGTCCTTCCTCTCTTCTCATCACATGCCCATACCAAGATAAACGATGTTAATGGCTGTTGTTATTCCTTAATAAATATAAAAAAATATCTTTTTGTGGGTAATTAATGTCGATGATCCATTGGTAATCTAGATATAGGGGGCCCTGGGCACGTGCCCAAAGAGTCCAGTGGGAAAGGGGACTGAGTACTCACAGTGCACATAGCAGAGAATGGGACGTAGGACGGCAGTGTAGCGTTGTCCACTCCCAGCAGAGCCACGGCCGTATACACCAGCACGCACCCGATCAGCGTCATGTTGTTCAGGCGAGGCGACGACAGTTTGATAGACCTGAAATATAATATGAGTTTTTTGACGCCAAGGACGCATTTGCTCTCGCAGATCTTTAGGGGTTTGATTCCTTCCTGGGCTGGTACTAGATCGACTACTGATATGAAAATTACTACGTCTCAAGGGGAGAGGAGAGCGCAAACTGGCTTTAGCCTGATGATCCTTTCTGATTTTAAAGCTGGATCGGCCCTTGTTTAACGCAGGGAAAACGTTACGCACGGCCAAGCTAGGAGTCTTTGGAAGAAAATATTATTATCTATGCTAATATTATAAAGCGGAAGAGTTTGTTTGTTTGTTTGCTTGGACGCGCTAATCTCAGGAACTACAAGTCTGATTTAAAAAATATTTCAGTGTTAGATTGCCCATTTATCGAAGAAGGCTAACATTATCCATAAACGCGGGTGAAACTGCGGGCAAAGCTGATCTAAAATATACCGCTTCTGCCAACTTTATTACTGGTGTCCAAAATAACTATGCTATATAAATCTATTCTTGCTTATCTAAGCAAGAATAAATAATATATCTGTAACCACAAGTTCGTTTCTCGTTTAATCGATGTTGGTCTAATAATTTTATTAAGTTTAGGCATATATGTGGCTTGGCAAACCTAAACAGATTTATGACAAAACCTGATAATTATTTGAGGTACATAAGTAATTTAATAAAAACCAATCAATTAAAAATGTAGACCATATTCATAGTTTCATAGTATGACAGGCCCGTTGGTCGAGTGGTCAGAGACTCTGGCCACGAAACCTAGGGTCGCGGGTTCGAATCCCGCTAGGGGCAAATGTTTCGTGTGATGAACATGGACATTTGTACTCGAGTCATGGATGTTTATAAACGTATTTAAGTATGTCTATCCGTTCACCTAGTATCCATAGCACAAGCATGAGCTTGGTTTGGAACTAAGGAATTGGTGTGTCAGGAGAATTTATTTATTTATTTTAATTTATTTAGTGACCACACAGGTACACTCATATTATCACGCTCGCAACGTGCAATAGGTATGCTCGTTAAACCATATGATTAAATTTAATTGAATTACTCGAACATGGAAAATTGTAAAATACCTAATAGTGACAAGTGGCTAGCTCATTGCCTACATAATCACAAACCCAAAACTCCATTATCACGTGTATAAGGTAAGGAACAGGGTACATTCTTTTTAGTCCCATAACAACATGCGGTTTATAGTGAAAACATTTAAATTATTCGGCTGAGTAAGTAAAATCTGAATACGAACCTTTTTGTAAATGGTTTAAAATGCATGAACAAACCTACCATCCTAATACATATCTAATATCGCTTAAAAACGGTAGGTACCTATGTCCAAAGTAAATTAAATTTTCACTCTTCAGAAGATTGTATTGCAGATCGCACGGAGATGCTGTGCAATGCGACTTACAAGATGAAATTTCGTTATATCGGATAGTAATCGAATCTCAATTTCTACTTTGCTCAATTTGCTCACAGCTGAAAATTCTTTCAAATTTAACAAACTAGAAAATCTCAATGCCTTTACCAACGAGTGAAATTGAGATGGTTGCTTTTTGCTTATGAATATTAAACAATATTTTAATAGTTATTCATTCCGAGTAACACTGATTGAAAACGGATACCTACTTCCATCAATTGAAAATATATTTTCTTTTACGCTGGGATATAGTTTGAGCATAATTTGCAATTTTGCGAGTAAGGGCATTCAAGAGACTGGCCTATATATATAATAAATATCGCTGCATTAGTTTCGCAACCACATATTTCCCTTTGTTTAACATTATGCATACCTACTTAGTCGTTAAAAATATAAAGCAATATATAATAGAAACCAGTTAAATTGATCATTCTTATTTCTTTAGATAGGAAGCACGTGAAAGTGAAAAATGAAAATGTCTTATCTCATTAACTAACTAACTAAACTTCAGGCGAGGTAGACAGAGAGAACCGAACTTATTTCATTAACCCATAAAAAAAAAAATTGTTTGGAGACTCCATGGAAGCAGGCTCTTTTTAGATGATGCCTGTGCCGAGTTTTCTGATACACCAAAGAAGAATGTTAACATTTTAGAGGTTATCTTGAAATGAACTATAGGTCAATCTAAATATCAGGGCTGCACTTTACTCTTTACTACTGTTTGTTAAAAGTATATTATATAAAGTGAGATGTTTTTGTTAATTCGATAATGCCGTAGTAATCTACTTAAGTTTTAAGTGCAAAGTCTGCGAGAAAAGCCGATTAAATATAGTTTGTAAGCCCGTCCATACGGATTAAGGTCAGACGATTTATAGAATGTTTGTTTGATAATAATGAAGAGTACCTATTTCTATTAGATGATATAGCTTGCTTTTAGTTAGTAGGTACTTATTGATCAAACGAAATAAATCAATACGTATACTTACATGAAAGTAAAATTCTTACAGACACGTCTATTTAGGTATGTGTTTTGCTTCTCATGTAAGATTTATTTACCAGTCCAGTTACGTAAATGTGTATAGTTTATTAAGCAAATACGTACGTAGTTGTTCAATACACTTGGTTTACCTAAATACTAGACAATATACGCCATATAAGGAATTTACAATAGCTGAGCCCATAGCAGGTCAAAGCCATTATTAGCTCGTCACCTTCACAATCAAAATCCTTATAAGTACCATCATTAACGATATACTAAGCAAGGAACAGAGTTGGATTAGTACATTTTTTAAAGTCCTAGACAAAATTGGGACATTTCTTCATCTCTTTCTACATAGTTCTGTTTATTCATACCTCCGCTTGCTATAATGCAGATTGAACAGCAGAAACGCCGTTGCCAGCGCGACTCCAGCCGCCGCCAGCGCCGCGACAGCCAACCGAGCCGGCGCCCACACTGAGTCGATGCGGAGTACCAGCACGCGGCGTGCCGCCGGGATGCCGCCGGCCCACTGCGCGCGCGCACACTCGGAGCAGGCCAGCTCGCGTCCGTGCGTGTAGAGTGCTACGGTTTTTGGGCGGCCTCCTGGACATGGGATGGGGAATAGAAAAGGGATTGAAGAGGTCATGTGATGAGTCGATTTCTGACATTTGAAGGAGTTAGCGTTCTTGTTATTAGTGAATGTCTATACGGTCGAATTGAAAACCTCCTCGCCCTTTTTTGAAGTCGGTTGATAAAAAATAAACGCGTCAAATTGAGAAACTCCGCCGTTGGTTAAAAACCAAGTGTAATTTTTATACCTAGTGTCGCCACCTTAAAGCAAATTAAGATTGTATCCGACTCTTAGAGCCATTCGAGGATCCCCCTTCGTCCTAAAATCTAACTAAACAGAGCCCTAAATATTATTATCTAACTGACTTAAAATAAGTACGATGATCGCCGTCTAAGTTCCAAAGTTTTTTCCTAATTATCTATAGTTATCGGTTAGCTGAGCAGGTTACGATATTAATCCCTTAGATGGCATCATATTTTAAATTTCAATGATAACCACCGAATTTACCACCGAAACGGTATGGTTGCCCCGTCTCATAAGAATTAAAAATAGTAAAATACGGGGTTTCATGCGAATAATCATCTAAATAACTTAGATGATTATTCGTATAAAACCCCGTCAAAAAAAGAATAAAATATATGTTTAAGTATATCAAAGTAAGCTAATGACATCTTTAAACAATTCTAATACGTTATTTTATAACAATTAAAGTTATAAAATAACGTATTAGAATTGTTTCTTCTATACGCCGGGACAAGCCCTAAGTCATATGCAGCTCACAAAATGTAATTGTAAAAGAATTTAATTAAAATGTAACGTACCAAAATGGGATCCTCCGTAATCTTTCAACGTCAGCGACAGGCTTATTACGGAGCTCTCTAATACGGTTGTCTCAAAGCAAGGTACGAAAAACATGGCTTTCATATTAAAATGCAAATCCGATTCGCATTACAGAAATCCGCCACAAAGCAAAGATCTACCATATTAATAAAGATAGGGACATGGTCCTTTGAGCCGGGGCCCTTTACGAAAAAAATATAAGGGTACGTAGCTAACACATGTGGTTATGTGATTACCACAGACATATGTATGGCTCTTGGTCAAAGTAGTAGTAGGGTTAGAACCATAAATCATACGACATGCTTTTTACGAGCTGTCAAAACGTAACGCTTCCATCGTTAATTTTTTTACGGCAACGGCGATTTGCTGATGGCTAGTTCATCAAAAAAGCGTGGTCGGTGGATTTTGATACGTTTCATCTATTTATTTATCGAATTGGTGTCAAATATTGCTGTAGTTTTGTGATCTAGGGCTGTATAACTATGATGGTAATATGAAATCTTTTTTGCTAATAGGTATTAGCCGAAAATAGGTCATATATTGTTTTTATGAAAAATAACTGACAACGGTCAAATGGATAAAAAAAGACCGCTGATGTAAAACTTTTTAACGAACAGAACAAATAATAAAAAAAAAACGTGTGCAATTTTACTTCGTGCACAATAAAATAAAGTCGGTAAACATTTTGATATTGGTACAAAACAAAAATAAAAACATGAGTTTGTTGGTATTGGTACAGCTGATACGTGCTACAGATACTGTACAAACTATATAGTTATCTTAACTTAAGGTGAGACAGCTTTCAATCTTACCTTGTATCTGGTAGAAAGCTGACGTGCCTATCCGATCTGCTCCGTTGAATGAAACTGGCCCCTAAAAAAGATATACCAAGTATAGATATTGTTGATCTCGCACTACCGTAATGTCGAACTTCTATCGCATAATAGTGTATCGCACGAGAGTGATGTCGAGCTACAATGTTTCGCACTAGCGTTTTTTAGATTTATGGTGAATCGCAGTAAAGTTATTTCGCACTAGCGTTAATCTCACATCCATTTGTCGCGCTCAAGTAGCACACTCATCTTTAAGTATGTCTAAAAGTAAATTACTAAGTCATTGATGAGAAAAAAAGGCATACTTATATATTTTCGTTCGCTCTCAATTGCGATTTAAACATGAGACAAAATGATCTCAGAGCTCATGCTTCACCGTTGTCAATATCTGAAATATTTTCTGTAATAATTTTTCTTAAATTAGGAATGAACAAATGGATAAAATATATCGATACATATCAAATGTATCCGTATATATCGACATAAAATGTAGATAATTCGATATATCTATATTTTTTGCCCAAGAAGCGGTTGCGACCGGTTACCTATAATATTTTATCTATACTAACGGGTAAAAATATATCGGTTTTGATATCCAAAAATAAGTATCGAAATTCGATATATATGAATACTCTTTCACGCAAAAAGTACCTCATGGGTTATAATTAAACTTTCCAAAAGTATAGCTTATACATTAGAAAAACACATAAGCTATGCTGCAACGATGTGCCACGCAAGCAAAGCAGCGGGCAGAAGCTAGTTATTAATATTTGTTGCATTGATTCATATACTACACACGATGTATAGTTCCTTCTATCTTGATCTTAAAGTCAACATATATTTCGGCAAGATTACTTGGCAAGTTTTCACGCTTTTCTTATCTTGTTTAAACTGAAGCTTTGCCAAGGCCATATTCAGTACATGTAAGATGTAGCTAAAGATTAGGAGAGTCTAGCAAAATATGTGAACGTCTGCGATGCAATTTATTTAACAACTAGCAGCGCCCCGTGGTTTCACCCGCATAGTTCCCGTTCCTGTAGGAATATGGGGATAAAATATAGCCTATGTTACTTCCGGATAATGTAGCTTTCCAATAGTGAAAGATTTTTTCAAATCGGCCAAGTAGTTTTTGAGTTTCTTCTTCTGTTCTCGAGATTTGCGCTTAGCAACACATTCAGCGATTTATTTTTATATTATAAATGAGAAGGTACTATATCATTTATATTACAATTGATATGTTAATACTTATGTACTAACTATTTATTCTATGTATTATTGCGTTTTAGTTCTATTAATAAAGTACGTATTATTTCTAAATATACGTGAAGTCTTTCGATAGATTTACAAAGGCTTACGTCTTTTATTACCGATTTTAATATTTATTTATTTAATAGAGAAAATTTAGTACTTATTTATAATATAATCTAACAATAATTTGAGTAACTATCATGCTTCCTAAATCATATTGTCGATAATTTATTCTGAAACTTACCGAAACTCCTAAAAAACTCAAATTCGCCAGTTGGTTCAAAAACTCCTCAGCCATGTCCTTCCGATCATAGTCGAAGTGCCCCAGCCCCATCCATGGATGGTTCTCTGTACCGTTGACATCACTATCCATGTTCCTCCATAGGTTCTCAGCTTTACTGAGAGCTAAAGCGATGGCCCACACCGCGTCGTAGGTCTGGGGTGCGTATGAAGACACGGAGACACCTGCATTCTCCATCTCACGCGTGAACATCTCATTTGTCTGATGAAAAGATGGGACATCGGTTAGTTTTTGATGAAGGTATAAGTCCCTTAGTTGCTTAAGTCTAAGGGTCTGGGAAGCAAACTGCTAACTTAATCAGTTATTTATTACGCAAAAAGTTTGGGGGACTCCTTAAATTGTCACTATGAAAGACAATTTTGGAACAACTTTTCTTATTTCTAATAAACATTTAAAATGCATTAGCTTTCTAGATCGAAAGAAATACTGACATTAAGGGTTTGTGGGCCAGTTAGGTGAGCGAATTTCGTACATAAGTAAATACCTAAGTGCAGATATATTTTGTATATAAATATATATCAGACGACATCACATACATTGATCTGACTCCGAGGTAAGTAGCTTAAGCACTTGTGTTACGGATATTAAAGACAACAGTGGTATTACAAATATACACTTAAATATTGGATATTAACACCCAGACACAGAACAAACACAAGTATTCATCACACGAATGTTTGTCTTAAGGTGGGGATCGAACCCACAACTCTTGGTGGATAGAGTAGGGTCACTACCAAATGCGCCATCGAGCCAGTCAAAAATATACTTAATTTTTTTTTGTACGTACTGTTTAAATCACGTTATACTTTTTTTAATTGTTTATCAATGTTCTCAAATGTGATGTTGCGTGGCATATATGTAGGTTATTAAATATCATCGGTTGCTACTTCAAACATTTTGCTACCTAATTGTGGCTTGAACCGAAGCTCGGTATTGTTTCAAAACACGGCTTTCGCGTTCTAGCGAGTTCATACACCTCGATCATTAATTCAGACACTGTTTTTAAAAACACTTCAATACATATTCCCGATGGCGGCTCCGCAAATGCATTGTAGATCAATAAAATTCCATTAGGTATTTATCCTAATAAATACTGAAACAGTACCTTTACTGTTCAGTTTGATGGCGCAACGAACATTTATTTTCCCTTAAGTGAATTAGAGCTTTGAATAAAAGATGTGAGATGGTGGCTTTTGTCGCGCCTTAGAGATTCGAACATTTTTTTGTATAAATTATGTTACCGACATGTTGTTGGTATGCGAGATATGCGTAGAAAAAAATGTTTTGTTCATTTTCCAGTATTTGATTATCCTTCTAATATTATGAATGCTAACGTTTGTGTGGATGGATGTTTGTTACACTTTCACAAAAAAACTACCGAATGGATTTTAATGAATCTTTAGAATAATATAGCTCATGCACCCAAATAACATATAGGCTATGTTTCATCGATGTACCATGCGAGCGAAGCCGTGGGCAGAAGCTAGTAGGATATACTTACCTGTGCATAACTTTATTTCCATGTATTTATACATGTGCTCATGTCCCTAGATCAGTGTTTTTCAATCTGTGGGGCGTGCCCCTACTGAGGTCGTAGAGCCATACTCGCCGCCAAAAGTAAAACAGCAAAGTTCTACACACTGAAGCTGTTTTCTGTCTATGGCCCAAGGAGGTCGCGTATTCAAAATGGTTGAAAAACACTGCCCTAGATCTAAGGCTACCTACCTATATTATTTAAGTATAAAACAACTAAAATATGTATTCCAGAAATTTCGACGATAATATAACTAACTAACAGCGCTCAGCGGTTTCACTCGCATAGTTCCCATTCCCGTGAGAATATAAAATATAGACCATGGGAAGCTACGTTATCAAAAAGATTTCATAAAATTTTCATAATGTCATATTTCTTTTGGTGGTAACATTTTTTAATCAGATTAAGGCGTGGAAATAAAACAAAAAAACTCACATTCGCATTTACAATAATAATATTAGTTAGGATAAGTTAAAAAAAAAAACTATATAACAATATCAATAAATAGATAGTTCGACGATAATTTCATTAAATGTGGTTTAAAATATTCAATTAAAAGAAAGGTAGCCTACATTTCGAGACACTGCCATATAATCTACCAACATATAGCTTAACTGGGTAACAAGACCTCATCATAAATTCTTGAGAGCGGTATTTTCCAAGCTCTCAGACTAAGTTTAAATCAAGGTAATTAAACGTAACAAAGTTTCTTTCAGCTTAGAACTAAGAAAGAGATTAATTTTGCCATTGTAATGGACGTCATAAATAAATCAAGTTATTTCTGTAACAAGAAAATTGTCACCGCTTCACTGTTGTATGAAAGAGCTTAACAGATTTTATTTATACCTACATTTTGAAACACTGTCCTGCTTGGCACATTTACGCCAATTGACAACTTAATTTAAAGTCGAGTGGTCAGAGAGACCATGGGTCGCGGGTTCGAATCCCACATGTATATATGTACTCGAGTCACGTATTTAATTATGTCTATCCGTTTACCTAGTATCCATAGCACAAACTTATAAGCTTAGTTTGGGACTAGGGAATAGGTGTGTCAGTCTGGAGAATTTATTTCTTTATAAGTTATTAAAAAATATTAAATACCTTTGTATTTTTTGCTTTATCTAATACTCAAAAAATACAGAGATACGGCGCTTCAAAGATCCGGAGTGGGGCGCTTTTACGTCACTTGTTCGAAAATTTTACAGAGCTGTCAGAGTAATATGAGAATATCATGTACAGAGTGACATCACACGTCAAACAGAACTCTAACGCGCTGCATCTTCGTAACTTTTGCCGAAAAAAAGAAAAAGATTTTTCTACCGTAATGTCACAGCACTTAATTACCAAAAATTATGTGTAAACTTGATTCAAGTAGGATTAAATACATACGTAACATCACGCCCATAATCCCCGAAGGGGTAGGCAGAGTCAAAGAGGCAGCAGGCCCCTTTAACCACATTAAGACAAAAATAAAACCGGGCTGGTTCTGATGGAAAATTGTGAAAAAGTAGTGACAAGTGACTAGCTTGTCGACAATCACATACCCAAAACCCGATATACCATTAGTCGCTTTTTACGACATGCTAGGCAGGAACCACAGTTGGTGCACAGTTCTTTTTAACTCTCAGACCAACATGGGACGAATGGAATTAAAAAAAGGACTAAAGTGAGTCATGTATTTAGATATTGTAACGGATGTGTCAACTCACTGTAACACAATGTGTTGGCGCGCAGCGCATTGAACAGGGAAAATTACAAAAGTGTTTCGCTTATGCCTCGATTGACGATTTCCATTTTACTGATTCACGGCGTGATTTTGCGTCAAAGAGCATATATTTTTGGTGAGTTTCCCGTGATTATTTTTATCAAATATCTGTTTCAATCCGTATTTAGATTTCGATTTATGCTCCCAATTCTCAAAGTTCAAAATACCCTAAAAGTTACACTCAAACTCCCCAGTTTCCTCATAAAAGGGTTTTATTTGTGCCAAATCATTATCATCTAATTAGTTAAGTTTCTCGGAGCCCTTTTTCTCTTGATCAACAAACTGTTGCTGGCTTTTGTCTAAATTAATACCAATTACTTACTTGCAAATAGGAGCGGGGCTGGAATAATTTATCAGGTGCTAAGAACTTTCAACAATAGATTTTGCGTGGGCGCTAGTATTGTATAATAAACGCAATCTCGACACGGTCAAAGTAAGTTATCTACAGGGGTTTCGCGATGTAAACTTCGATCTAATGAAATAGATGATGGCAACTGGCTGGATAACTATTAATATGAAGTGACATGAGAGAGGAGTAAACATGAATGTCGTGGCCTTAGTGGTAAATATTATGTCTGTTAATGTCTTTAGTTAGGGAATAATTCGGCAATATTATTATCGTTTCGGTTTAACCAGACAAAGTTTTGAGTAAAAAATTAGAACTTCGTGAATTGTTAGGCTACCTTCAGCTTATTTGGCAGTAGGTCGAAATTCGCCTTTTCTTCTAGGGAGACGTCAACAACAGTACTTATATTTTTTATTCTTGGCTAAAAAAACATTTTTAGTCGGGCAATGAGAGGCCGTTCAAGTATTGCATATTCACCAATGCCAATGTTTCTAAAATGCTTAAGTTTGGTAACGTGGGGGCAGGGGGAGTCCGCATGGAGATTACAGCAGCAAAAAACATGAGCATTTGCAAAAATTACACTTATGCTTAACTAACTAACTAAACTTCACACCACTTCCCTAGCCGGGTAGGCAGAGAGAACCGAAAGCTATATGGCACGATCCTTACACACACACAGACACTTATGCTTACGTAAGAATAAGGGAAGAGGTAAAGTTAAAATAAAAAAAATAACTGTTTATGTAATACTAAATGACCACAGACTCACCAATCCAGCATATGAGGCGTTGTCACCCACAATCCCTCTGTACGCGGTGACGGTGACGAGGCCCTCCAGTGCGCGAGCGAGCTGCGCGCGCGCACACGGCGCGCCGCCCCGGATGCGCGGCGGCGCGCCCGCCACCAGCCACGCGTACTCCGCGCCCCACATGCCCAGCTTGAACGCCTGCGCTCTCGCGTACACCAATCGCTTTATTATTTTTCTGTTTAGTATCTAAAAGGCATTGATTTTCTACATTCAATTCTACACTTAGAGTTGATGATCAAATTATAAGATTTTAAACAATATATAGGTTTACACAGATAACTGTAAACATAATTTTTTTATCTTATTGCAAGGATTTATCAATTTGCAATAATTAAACTAAATGATAATATTTGCTTCAATTAGTAAAAAAATTTAAAAGCATAATCATCATCTTCCTAGCGTTATGTCCCGTGTTTAGACAGGGTCCGCTTAGACCATGATCCAGGATTTAGCGAGTCTGGTAATTACATTGAAGCGACTGCCGATTTAAAAAGCATAATAACTGTACAATTATAGAGTTAGCTTAAACAGAGGGTGATCTTTTTATATTTTATTCACCATGTATACAAACTATAATCTTTTCAGAATTATTAAACAAACATCTGATCACCTGTAATAGTAGTTGAAAATTTTGCTCGACGTATTTCCACTTAAGGCTCAGTAGAAACTTTGTCGAAACAGTAAGCATAGGAGTTATTAATCTTACATTTGAGACTTCCCTAGCCGAGAGCCACACCCCCTTTCCAATACATTGAATTGACGTTAACTTAACACGGTTAAAACAACTAATACTAAATTACATTTTGAAGGCTTACGAACTAAAATTAAAAGCAACTCACCTCGCAGAATATCTTCGGTATCATCTCTTGGGAGAAGCTCCCGATAATAATTCTTGTGTCCAGCTCCTGTAAGTGTATGAAAACGAGCGTTATATACACACCTATTGTTATCGCACTCTCAATCTTCGAAAGGGTAGGCAGAGGCAAAAATTGTGATAATTGGCAAGCTCGTCGCCTACACAATTATAAAACCAATACTGAATAAATTTCGTCGCTTATAATGACATGAAATGCAAGTAAAATGTCTCTGACTTAAAAAGTATTTTTCCCAACAGTATTTTAAGTCCCAGATCAACATAAAACCAATGTTATTGCTAAACATATTACCACTGAACCCTCTTACTAGTGCTGAAACAACGGTTTATTACTAACTCTGTTAGCGGCCAAACAGAGCTAACGAGGTTGTACAAATTGAGACTTATAGTATTAGGGGACGTGACCACGTGGCGAGAATGGTGAGTGGGAAGAAGATATTAGAAAATACTAGATATAAAACGGTTATTGTGTTTCATATACATTATAGTTGTAGTAGAGTAAAAGTATTAGTAAGCTGTATAGTCTAGGACAGTGCTTCTCAAACTTTTTATGTTATGGAATCCTTTTAGGAAGCGGAGTATTTGACGGGACCCTAGAACAGCGCGGCAGTGCGGGGGGGGAGGGGGGGTGGCTTTTAACGGATTTTTCCCCAGGAGTTATGATATTTATGATCAGTACCAATTTTCGTGGAACCCCCAGAAAGGCTTCACGGCACCCCAGGGTTCCGCGGAACACACATTGAGTATAGCTGGTCAAGGAGTTTGGAAGCGTGATGATAACTAATTCCATTCTTATGGACTGTTGTTGACGAAAAATATATAGGCCTCAAGAAAATACTTATAAATCGTTGTATTTTTCAACAACAATGTGAACCTAGAAAAAGCCGACCAGATATACAATAAACTACCCGAAAGTATAAAAATAACTTTCGATCGACGTTTATTTTTAATAGCACTGAGGACGAACAGCAGAATTATTTTTCAAAACAAACAGTCGAATATGATATTTCTAATTCAGGTTAGAAAAACGTTAATTGCGCTAACGCTAACGTCACAGGCCATTAATAATGTATTTTATACAGCAAATTAGTAACTCATTCCAACTTTCCTAGCAGTATGAAACTCCCTTTTTTGCTTCACAAAAGTTGCGCTCATGCCTAGAATGGCAGAAAAGACCCGAGGTTGAACTTCATACAACTTATCCACTTAAATCTAAATAGCAAAAAGTAATTAAAGTTCTCCACGACACTATAAAAGACTGCTATTAAAGTTGAAGGAAAAATCTCAAGGAAATAGGTTCGCGATTTAGTATTGCGGAGTTTTATTCATAAATTTTGATTAATGGAGCCGAGTTCATGTTTTGCGATGAATTTAACGAAATTAAACCAAGCTGTTTCTGTTAAGGCGGATTAATTAGGTAGTGATTTATGATAGAGCATTAAAGTGAATTTACGTTTAAATTTTGAGTCATTCTTTGAAATAAGGCAATGTTTATTTTGGCTCCAGAATCTACCGTTCGACTGCAATTATAATATTTTTTGATTTTGTATAAATATCAGAATTACTTTAAACACATATGATGTGAAATTTTCGCAGCGTGTGTAATCATAACCAAGTATTAGAGTTTGTGTGAGATAGGTTTGTGCTTCTACAGTCGACTAGCTAGCCGGTGGCTAGAAATTTTTCAAACAAATTTCTAGCAAATTACATATAGACTGTTTTTATCGAGGCAGAGTTCCATAATCGATCTTCGTTTGCTTTTGCTACTCCAATCTCCTTACGAACCTGGTTAAATGTACAAATCTGATGAACAAACAATCATCAAGACACCGCTTCCACAATAACTGTGCCCCTCTCTTTCTCCCCAGAGCGGAGACGGCGAGACAAAAACACAAATCGTCTACGGCCGGGCTTTTCGAGTTAATTGTGTACCTCCATTGTTTTCGTGCTTTAACAAAGAACGTATCTCTTTTGTTTAATTTTCCATCAGAGCCGTACTAAGGGCGTACGGATTCTAGCCGTAGCCTGATTTTCTGCTGTTTCTTATGGAAATACTTTTTGGCGTTAATAGAGAAAAGATAGGGTCAAATTCTGAGGACTTACAGCGTCGACGATGTGGGATATTTAGCTTTTTTGTCACTGGCGCGGTGAATCCTCTTGAACCTTTAAATGGTCAGCAGCGGGTCGTTATATTTCTTAAAATATGGTTGAGTGAATCGATGGCTGACACATGCTTGGGAACAGGTGCCGCCTTTGGAGACTGGTCTGCTCTGGTCGGGTCAAGTTTTTGGTTTGTAATTAATATATTTTTATTTTGATACTCTATGACAGGCCCACACATGGTTCAAAGTTATTATGATTCATACACCTTTGTATAAATTGTATTGAAAAGAGTAACTACCGAGTTTCTTGCCGAATTCTTCTCGGTAGATACAACATTCCGAACCGGTGGTAGAATCATATAGCTTTGGCTTTTACTGTATTTGACTTTGATATTTCCGAACCGGTGATAGAATCATATAGCTTTGGCTTTAACTGTATTTGACGATTTATAAGTGTTTCCTTGAAACCTATTTAAATAAATAATATTTTGACTTTGATTTTGACTTTGAACGTGAAAATTACACACATTATGTTTCACTCATCCATAGGCTTCCTTAACGGTTTATCATCGAGTCAGTTGAACCTTCACTTGTTTTCCACCATCATATAAAATAAACTATGATACACGAGTAGGTACTCCATAAACAAAGTGCGGCTTTTGATTCATTGATCCAGTAGCCCTATTGAAGTAGAATTATAAAAAGCTTAAACTCATGTAACAGACCGATTTTTACGCGAGCAAAGCTATATAAGAAAACTGTAGTATCTTACAAACTCGGACCTTAACTTTTCAACTTCGACATAATTTAAAACTCGTGTTTCCGGATACGTGCCGCGATCTTGGATACACGAGTTCTGAAACATTCTTCATTCAGAATAAGGAAATACAGCAAACTACGGAGCTTTAGCTTTGAGCTGCGGTTTTGTTGCCGAACTTGATTTGTTATTGAACGGTTTGGACAAAATTACAGTGATATTGAACTATTCAGACATCCAGATGTCTGAGTAGAAGGAGCCAGCGCCTTCTGGGATGCGAAAAAAATAGGCGGTTTTATTCCCTAGAATTTTGTTGTCAATGTAGATGCGTCGCAAATGCAATCCCCTTGTGCTATTTTTCCATCTAACATGATCAGTTTTATTTCTAGCCAAATGTGGTTTAAGAAGCTAATTGCTCTTGGGACTCTGCTACAAATTTTATTTTCGCAGTGTGGTCCAACAGCCGTTTGTTTTGAGTGGAATTATTCTTCCACATAAGTTGTTCCAGCTGCTGCTCACTAGGTAGGTATACAATGGTAAAAGAATGGCCCATAATGTTGTAAACATTGCTTGGTTACATGACTTGGTTACATGGTTCACAGCTAGTAAGCCATTAGGGTATTTTATAGGACTCCAGTGGTCAAGCCTTAATCGACCTAGGACCTTTTAAAAGTCAGTTAGCCGATAGTTTCTCGTAATAGAGTTTTAGTGGTCAAGCAAGCAAGGTTTTGATCAACCAAGGTTCCTTTTGTAGATGGTAAGCTGTTAGGGTCTCTTTTAGTTGACCCAGTGGTCAAGCCGTTTTCAAACAAGGTCCCTGAGTGCGGTCCCGGCCGGTCCGCGCAATGCACCGTCACTAACACAACTACAGCTCGCTTCAGCCGATGTTTCACTCCGCCGCATAATGAAACTTTTCCCTCGCCGTGTAACAGTGCGCCACAATTCAGTGCAAAGACAGTGAGGCAATGATCGATTTTTCTAGATTTTATCAAGGCTTACTCGTAATAGGCGACTAATTGTGTATTAGATATTAGTGGTGTGGGCGATGTGCTAGCAATTTTTTTTAAGATACATTATTATTTATAATTTTAACATAAGGATCTAGTTTCTTATTTATTTTGCCAGTGTTATATTACACATTTGTATACAATATGCAATTAAAACTAGTCTCCAAATTTGAATATGGCAATTGATAGGAAAAATAACGATATACATGTTTTTACTTTTAATGTCACCTAGTACAAAAATATTGAGTTGTCATCACAAAGTTGTCTTTATAAACCTACGTTTGTAGATACTGCTACGCGCCGTCGCACTAGATATTTTATTGTAAAAATTTTACCTGCTCTTTTTTTTTTTCATAAATGTGATATATTAACGATACCTAAGACCTGGAAATTTTTTTAAGAGTGGTACTAAATGCATCTTGTATAAATAAGTTAATCCCTATTTCGACTAAACCGAATTAATTATTTTTTTTGCATTCTAACACTTTTTAAAATGAAAATACACAAAGAAACGCTGAGTATTAAGATAAACTTCGCACGTTTGACAGTTTCCGTGAAGTTTAAATATTCAATGCTGACACAGGACAACGTCTGGCGGGTCAGCTTGTTATAATTTTAATATTCGTCGGAGTTTCCTTACTGCAATGTGAATTTCGCCTGAACTTGCTCAACTCACGGACCCATTACGAATTGAATACTGTAAACTTTTCACATCATACGTTGTAGCAAACTTTTCCAATATTATAAACCAAACAGGTTTACTACGAGCCCATTCATCGGGCGTGTGTTTGTACATATGGGCCGTGGAGTGCGGAGTTCATTTGTGTTGTGGATGTTAGGGGAATTAGACGGAAAAGTATTTTATTTATAATGTAGCATAGTATTTTCAGAGATGCAGTGGTAGCTCAGGTAGGATATGCGCCTCCTAACCGAGACGTGCGGGTTCATACTTGTACGTATTTCTGGATTTGGGTGATTGTATAGGTGACAAGCTAGCCACTTGTTACTACTTATTCGCAATTTTCCATCTAAACAAGCCCAGTTTTATTTTTGGCTGGATGTAGTTAAAGGGGCCTGCTGCCCCTTTGAATCTGCCTACCCCTTCGGGGATAATAGGTGTGATGTTATATATGTATGTAATACTTAAATCAAGTTTCTACATAGTTTTTGTTAATTGACATAACGGTATTGTTAAAAACACGAAATTAATTCAAGGATTAGAAACCAATTAAAAGTATAAGGTACAACTTATTCCGACAGTATTAGCCTGTCGCTCTGAGAGAACTTCTTAATTGCTTAAGACCAATTACTAGAAAAAAACCATTTTAGTTGTAATATGATGATTGCTCCTCCGACCTCGCTTACAATTTACTTGGAAATATGAATTTTCTTTAACTTTTATGAACTATTAACTTATTAATGTTTATGTGACGGTAAATATTAGGATTGGCCGCTTCAGCAAGTTACTTAAGTTAAAAAACTGAACATGTTTTAACAATCTAAGTAACTTTTTAAACATCATCTAGGCATACATGCGAAACTACGAATACTTATACTCTAAGCGTAAAATTTCTGCGTAAAATATTAATTTATTATAGACTAGCAGCGCCCCGCGGTTTTACGTGCGTAGTTCCCGTTCCCGTGGGAATACTAGGATAAAATATAGCCTATGTCACTCCCTAATAACGTAGCTTTCTATTAACGAAAGATTTTTCTAATCGGTCCAGTAATTTCGGAGCCTTTTCATTTCAAACAAACAAATAACCAAATCTTTCCTCTTTATAATATTAGTATAGACTAGCAGCGCCCCGCGGTTTCACCTGCGTGCGCACTACTCCTCCCCATGGGAACACGAGAATAAAATATAGCCCTTGTTACTCGCTGATAGAGTAGCTTTTTCATTGGTAAAATATTTTTTTAAATCAGTCCAATGGAGCAAATTCATTTCAAATAAACAAACAAATCTTTAGGCAGGCACAGACTAAGGAGCAATAAGTTCCTTTAACCCCATTTAGCCAGAAATAAAATTGAGTTGGGTTTTTTTTTTTTTTTTTTTTTTTTTTTTTTAACTAGGTGTGCCAGTGGTGTCACTCGCGTTTATGGTTAAGGAGTAACTTCTCCCGTTTTCCCAACATTTCCCTTCACTACTCTGTTCCTATTGATTGTAGCGTGATGAAAAGTATACTATAACCTGCCCAAGAGTATGAAGAATAATTGTACCAAGTTTCGTTAAAATCCGTCGAGTAGTTTTTATTTCTATAAGGAACATACAGACAGACAGACAAAAATTTTACTGATTGCATTTTTGGCATCAGTATCGATCACTAATCCTCTGATAGTTATTTTGAAAATATATTTCATGTACAGAATTGACCTCTCTACAGATTTATTATTAGTATAGATTTAGGTCAACTAACAGTTTCACAATCAGAATTTCATAAAAGATAACAGTATCAGACTAACAAGGAATAATTGTAAAACCAACACCGTTAACCACGTATTAAAGTTAGATGGAAGATTGTGGAAAAGTAGTAGCTGATGATGGTTAGATGGAACATTGTGGAAAAGTAGTGGCTTCTTCAATTACAAGCCCAATATACATTACACCATTAATCGCCTTTTAATTCAGTAAATGCTTAAATAAGTTCTCCAAACTGACACACCAATTCTCTAGCTCCAAACTAAGCTTTAAGCTTGTCCTATGGATACTAGGTGAATATACTTAAATACGTTTTATAAACATCCATGATTCAAGTACAAATGTCTATGTTCATCACACAATTATGCTCCTAGCAGGATTCGAACCCGCGATCCTCGGTTTCATCAAATTAAACAAGACATATTTATATATTTTTACCGTGTTAATCTTACCGTAGCTGGGTAAACTTAAAAGCTAACTTAAAAAGCTCTCAATAAAATCAGTTGTGTGCACGTAAGTTACAGTAAATTAAATCAATCTCCCCTTAATCAGATTGACCCGTCTAGTTCCGTTGTAAAAGCTAAAAGCTGCATCGAAAACGTTATTATTCACCCAATTTGTCCAGCTCCAATGACGGAGTGTCCGGCTCGACAATGTTTTTTGTAAGGACACAGAAACGTTTTAATCACTGGACGCGAAATTGTTGCGATGAAATATGTGATGGCAGTTAACCGTTAATGGGCGCTTGTTAAGTGGTAGCTTAATGGTAAGGATATGGGTTTCACGTGTTTGTGAAATTGTTTTAAATCCGTGCTCCAATATTTTTTTCCTATCTAGGTACAATAGACAGCTAGTTGGTACGGAAAGAAGATTTTGGCATAGATCAGTAGAAAGTAACAGTCGAATTAATCGCAATACAGATGCCTCTAAATGTCATAGCTTGTTTCGTAAGAAAATTACCGAATGACATTCACTAGCGACTTTATGCTTTACCGACTGGTTAATGTATATTTAACTATTGGAAAATTAGCCCTTCGACAAATTGCCCTACGTGTACATTTCACGTCAATAGGGTAAAACGTACTCGGCCGCGAAGCAATTTATCGCCGCTCCGCTCCGCAGTGACGTTCTCTATTCCGACGTAACGTGTTCGTTTTGGTACTTTTTGCGTTGGCCAAAAACGGCTTTTTGTGACACGCACTTTTAGCTGGAAAACAATTTGCCCGGCTAGCGAGGGAATAGGTTGAAGGATTGGCGGTGACTGCTTTGCATACCGGTTTGTGTCAAAGTTGTATTGTTGTACACCTGCTCCAACAGAACAAAAGAGTTGAATTTTAGATGAATTTCTAAAGGGAAAATGATTTTTTCCAAACGATATACCTGTAATCCTTGAAGGGATAGGCAAAGTCCAAAGAGTATATGTTCGAGCTACTACTAAAGATGTAGTGCTAGTTTTCTACCAACAGATGGCGTTGGGTGTAGATTGCCACGCGGTGGCATTTCGTTTTACCGAGCACATTTACCCAACGCCATAGAGTTTAAATTAGACCATAAAAGAGAAAGACCACTAAACTCCAATTAGACCTAATAGTATAAATACAGTCCGTGCGTGCATTAAAATAGTTCACTAGTAGTCCGGTGTTTCATTCAGTCTTCCTGTGACGGTGCTGGGTCCTATATCTATACAGTTGATTTAGCCATAAATGAAATCGCTGCCCCTTTGACTCCGCCTACCCTTCGGGGATTGCAGGCGTAATGATATTTATGTGTGTGCAAAATTGATTTGGGATAGATAGAGAACTACTTAAGAAAAAAGACACTCATGAATCCAATACCCAAAAAATCATGTGTGTTTCTAGAAAATGTTCAAGGACATGGCAAATTTCCACAGTCATATCAATTTGGTCCTCAAAAATGTGCCAATTGTTTTCACCTAATATTAGTGTTTTTGGCAAAATGTGTGAGGAGATTATCGCTCCCCAGAATGAGCTTACTCCTTCGTCAATTAGAGGCGTGATAATATGTTTATATAATGCAAATCAGCTTCTACTGACCTATCACCGTTTGACGATGTCTACGCAACATACCTTAAGCTGCTGCAGTTGTTCCTTGAAGTCGGACTCTGCGAAAGTGATGGACGCAGCGCAGGTGATGTTGGCGGCCTCCAGCTGGGTGACCAGCTCGTTCACCGCCAGCGAGTAGATCTCTTCGTTCTGCGAGAACGCGGTCACCGTGTCCCAGCCGAACTGTCTGGAGACGATGTGAACTTTATTTATCCGTAAAAACATTGTTGGAAGGAATTACATCGATATACGAGTATTACATGTGCATATAAATAGATAAAGCTAGAAGACCACTACTCTAATATTCTAGATAATAAGATGTTTTTGCTTTAAGCAAACTTAACAAGCCTATCCGTATATCAATAGTGAATACTATTTATACTCAAGTGAGATGGAAACTAGGAAAAACTAGCTTTTCCAAAAAAACATTTACAGCAAACTATAATATCAGCTGGGTTATTATTTAATCTAACTCAATTTATTAACAATATCTTTGCTGTCAATTAATAAAAATATAATAAAATATTAATTAAGCATACTATGTTTAAAAGTATATTGTACATAATGTCATAGTAATCATCATCTTACTAGCGTTATGTTCCGTGCTCAGATGAGGTCTGCTTAGACCACGATCCAGGATTTAAACAGTCTGGTAATTATATTGAAGCGACTGCCGGTTTGACCTTCGTTACTCAAAGATAGGGGAACCAGTAATATTTTGGATCATGGTTAGAAACCCAAAGTTGTTTGAACTTGCAGGTTTCATCATGATAACGCCATCACCGCCGAGCTAGTGGTATAAATACGTACATAGATTTGAAAAATCCAGAGGTACATGTCTGGGTTTGAACCCGCGCCCCTCGGTGATGAGGCGCATGTCCTTACCATTGAGCTACCACAGGTCACATAATGTCATAGTAACTAGTTACTTACAATGACATAAATAATGTCATAGTAATGTTTCTGAAATTTAGGTATTTGGGAATCTAAGTAATCTAGTAAGTTTACCGCAGATTAGTTATTAGTTTATGGTAGGAATAAAGTTCAGTAAGGTTTCATTTCTTGATAAGCCTTTAAGAAAATGCGCCTTGAAGTCGACTACCATTTAAACGCAATCGATAGGAGTTTACACACTTTGTGACGTCAATCAATGCTTTACACTAGCTTAATTGAATGTCATGTGACGGTTTTAAGTTCGATAGAATTAGGAACCTTATAGGTCACCTGCGTCAAAGTCAAAACGTTTCAACGATGAGGTTGCGGTAAATGTACACAGCCTTAAACGACTTCATTAATTAAACGAAGTTAGGCAACCTGGTTGAGGCAACACGACAATTCTCGACGAATTCGTGTACAAAACCTTATATCTAATTTTGTAATATCATAATGCTAAATGCGTGATTGAAGGTATAGGTAAACGGTAGTACAACAAAAAACAATATGTATTTAACTGCCTCTTACCTTCCAAACCGTTGAACTGATTTTAACAAAACTGTCATTAGCTGTTTCGGATTTTATAAGGAGTCACTTAGGCCAAGCGTACCCCGTCTAAACAGGGGACATAACGCTAGGAAGATGATGACTTAGGCCAAGCTGATTTTAGAAAAAGGCGTAGTGATATGCATGTCTTTTAAAATTAGAAACTGAAAACTCAAAAGTCGTAACGTAAAATTTGCTTAAATTTGTTTGGAAATCACCATGCAGATAGTTGAGGTCGGAGGATAACATAACAATCACGTTAACGGTATTTTAACACCTCAAACACGATTGGAAGTACCAAACATGTTAAATAAACCTCTACACAGACGTTGCCAAAATCAATCGGGATTAAACCGAAGTTCCCAGAGTCTGATTCGGAAATACATACATACGCCAGAACTCAATTCTAAATCGTAACCGGCAGAGCACAGCTTTAGATTGCGAGCGGATTGATTGGTTAGTTAATAGTCAATCTTAGTATAGATAACATTTGCATTAGATTCACTGCTTTCTAGAGAGTCTATTAGTTGCTCGGCTCGTTTCACTGTTGGTTATAACATTTATCGTGTCCTATATCCTTACCATATCTATTATACTCTGTGCATTAAGTAATGTTATAAATGCGACAGTAACTTTGTCTTGAAACGTGATATAAAACCAGCAAGTTGATGTTAATTTTGTAGTAAAGGAATTAGTTTATATCTGACTATTAAGTAAAAAATATTCACCATTTTTCACGCTTAGAAAGGCACACTAATATTAAACAAGTATTTTGTAAGAAAAAAAATTTAAATCCGTACTGATTGAAATGCGAATGTCTCTAATTCTACTGTCTACATATTTTTACTAAATCTACGGGGACCTATATCAAGTGAAGTGGAAGGGCTTAAAACTGTTAGGGCCTCTATATAACCCGTTATACTAATAAGCTAATACAAGTAGCTGCCTGGCAGCCTGTCTGACTGTTACATTAGGGGTAAAACCGTTATTAAAACCACAGAGTAATAATGTACTACGTACAACAGAGGGTCACTGCCCATACTTGAAAAGTTACTGCTATAACTCACGCAAGGACAGCGACAGTGGTGAGTAATTGGAACTACAGCAAAGTTTAGTCTGTTTGTCAGGAATAATACAAGATGCCGCTACAAGCACAGGTTAGTTGTTTCTTAGTAATAATACGCCATCTGTGTAAAATTCATTGTTTTAAAACAAAGATTATTTTGGTTTGCTTCTGAAGAAAATATTTTATGTTCATGTTTTTCACCTAAATTTAATAAATTATCTAAGAAATGACGTAAATAACTTATTTTATGAAAAAAACATTTTTTAAAAGGAAATAACGTTTTCATTCGGTTTTATCTCTCAATCAGTCTAAATGATGCCTGAAGCGACATCTGTCTGTGTCAAGTCTATACGAAATCTAAAATGTATGTGACTGACCAGACATGGTAAAACCGTTAAATAGTGCCTACATTTAGTAGGTACAATAAATGTTGGAACTGTTAGCAAGTATATAAGTTATTTTATTTCCCGGGGAAATTACTGGATTCTGTGAGCCATACGATAACGACTCTGTAACAGACCGCAACATGCGCGGAGCCGCGGGCTAAGCTAGTCTCGTGTAAGATTGAGTGTTTCATGATAATCTGTCGCCAAAGAAGCCTTATCTTAAGCCGGTAACATCGAAATATGTCACGCGTGTTGTTAACACGCGAGATGCTTGCTCGTAGTTAAAATCATATTAAATCTAACTAATCCTTTAAATATTAAAATATGAAAGACCAGCGGTGTCACCCGCGTTTATGGTTAATATTATAAAGACTATTTCCGTCATACATGATTTCTATGTAACTTTAACCATTAAGGCTGCACACGCGACGGAAGCTTAAAAAATGGAGTAACTTCTCCCGTTTTCCCAACATTTCCCTTCACTACTCTGCTCCTATTGATTGTAGCGTGATGAAAAGTATACCATAACCTGCCCAGGAGTATGAAGAATAATTGTACCATGTTTTGTTAAAATCCGTCGAGTAGTTTTTGTTTCTTTAAGGAACATACAGACAGACAGACAAAAATTTTACTGATTTCATTTTTGGCATCAGTATCGATCACTAATCACCCCCTGATAGTTATTTTGATGTACAGAATTGACCTCTCTACAGATTTATTATAAGTATAGATTGTGAGTTGTCACGCAACAAGTATTAAGCGAAAAATTTGCTGAAAAACCATAAGTAAATATCAGGCAAAATCTCAAATATGAATTAAACCAATTAAAAAATAGTAGCTAATGCACTTACTTATGCAAAACAGAATTTACAAAGGTACTACAGACATCCAGGTCCGAGAAGAACACCTGTTTCGTCAAAAACATTTTGTTTCGGAGCGGGAATCGAATCGGCTGTCAGGCAGATGTATTTTTTACTCGTATTACCTACACACTCAAAAACCCAATACTTAATACAAGATGAGACGCTTTTTACGACATACCTATGCTGTTTTGATATCCCAGACCAACACTGGCAAAAATGTACAAAGGATGTATGTGTCTATTTAATAAAAACGCACAGGAGTAACGACCGATTTCTATATACAAATGCACATTGCGTTATCCATACATAAGACGCGCGCATGGCCAGTTATCTGTATAAAAGTAATTCGCCCAAATTTCCTGTAATAAAATAAAATGTGTTTCTTTAATCTCCTTCTGACATCCTGTTCCAGTATATTAGGTAGATATTAACCTACTTACGTGTCAAATGAGATGATTTTCTTTGATTCATAAAACTCGTTACAGAAACGTGTTTACTTTGTGGAATTCACACATTTGCCGAGCCTTCCGCGCCGATGTAAGTACGAAACGCGGAAAATGTCCTTATTGGAATTTAATTTGGGGCCTTCGAAGGGATTGCAAGTTTGCAGAGGTATTTCAGAGGGCAAGAACAAAATATCTTAGTTTGTTTTGAAGATTGGGGACAACGTTTGAATATGCAATTACTTTGGGGAAATTCAAATACCTAATTTCGTTTTGGATGGACGCGAAAAATCAAGGGATAAGACGTAGTCGCGCTATTACGCTCCGTAACACTGTTAGACGAAATAAAATTGAGTCGGTAAGATGGAAAATTATGACAAAGTAGTGGCATACAGTTAGCTCATTGCTTATACAATAAGGGTTTTTCGAATTAAACATCCAAAAGATGGCGTAACTATGACTTGCGGTCTTGTCACCCTCCTCATTGGTTAGTTGTCAGACCAAACTGACATGCTGTCAACAAGGAGCCAATAGTAACAGTGATAAGACCACGAGACTCCCTCGTGCCATCTGTCGGTTTTTGTATTTTTAAAAACTGTCATATATACGTGTGAGTGACGTAATTATACTTATCTTTCTAATACTTTACAAATATGTATTAATATTTTTAATTTATTATTAATGTTTTTTATACAGCTATAGGTGGTAAACTTGCAGTTTGTCTCATGGGGTAAGCAGTCACCGTAGCCTATAGACGGTAACACCGAGGTTTTACAAGTGCGTTGCTGACTTGACTGGCATTTAATTGTTTAATATTACGTATTGTCCCATGTTGGTCTGGGACTTAAAAAAAATTTGCCAACTGTGGTTCTTGCCTACCATATCGTAAAAGGCGACTAATGGTATATCGGGTTTTGGGTGTGTGATTGTGTAGGCGGTGAACTAGCCACCTGTCACTACTTTTTCACAATTTTGCATCTAACCCAGCCCATTGTCCCGTGTTGGTCTGGGACTTAAAAAGAATGTGCCAACTGTGCTTCTTGCCTAGCATGTCGTAAAAGGCGACTAATGGTTTATCGGGTTTTGGGTAGGTATGTGATTGTTTAGGCGACAAGCTAGTACTTTTTCACAATTTTCCATCTAATCCAATCCAGTTTTATTTTTGGCTGAATGTGGTTAAAGGGGCCTGCTGTCCCTTTGACTCTGCCCACCCCTTTAGGGATTATGGGCGTGATGTTATATGTATATATATATGTAATATTAGGTATTTCCCGCGGTTCCGCCCGCGTAGAATTCGATCTATTATAGAAACTCCCAGTAAGAACGGGTCATTACGCAGTGAAGATGATGATAATGCAGATAAATTCGATATTTATCTTATTCGTGTAGTACACACCAATGGAAGTATATACCCAAACCACAGGTAGGTACATATACAAAATTCGTCAACACCATTTACAATATCTCACTAATTTTATATTGACTTTTAAACACAAAATTCATGACGTCACAAGTTGTAAAGTCAAACAAAATCAATGAACCGTATTGACAGGTATTTGAAAGTATCTTAAAATTGATGGAAAATGTTAATGCAGAGAGAAAATATGATTTTAGAATGCAGTACGCGTTAGAAGGTAAGGTTTACTGAATAATATTGAAGAATGTTGCAAACGTTTAATGTAGGTAGGTGTGTAAGTAAATGTTGCAAATTTTAACATCCTCTCGTATTGAACATACAAATAGGCATCTTAAATATCATCATGTAGTTCCTAGTTGAGGTACTTTATAATCATTATCGTCGATTAAGTTATTTTATGTTTATGGCAATGTTAAAAAAAAATCTTCTGATTTGCAAATCAATCACAATTTGCTTTCTCTGGCAAAAATCGTGCCTTATTTTTTTTAATCAAGAAGAATGTGCTCTCATTTGAACCAACGCGACATTCTGCGAAGTTGCTGATAGTTACTGACAGTCGACGACAGTTGCCTATACTCACTGACAGTTGCCTTCTGTGTCATACGCTGATAATCATCAAAAGTCACCGCCAAATTCGTCACCGAAAGTAACTAGCCATTGTCACAAGCCTTGGCTAAAATACTCTCGTTTGTTTAAAAGATCTCCAAGCACCCTATTACACTACCCCATCCATTCTTACCTGATGAAAGCAATCCTTGCTGGGTTATGAGAGGAGTCTGGAGCCACTGTTCTGCAGAAGAGCGGGAACTCGGAACGGTCGCTGAGGGCTGGTGACGTAGACCCGAAAGATACCTGATAATGGAAAGGATATTTTAATACTGACATCTATTTTATTAACACATTGGTCATATTTGAAGATTTTTTTCGAAGTTAAGCTAAGTCAAATAAAATCAATAATAAATGATCTATATGCAATATTTATTACACTAAGCTCTTAGCAATGTTCCTAGTATAAGCCGGTCAACGTTAACCTTTACTTTTTTACAAAGAAGATAGAGAGATCAATCTAATAATATCTCGAGTATTTTTGAACGAACACATACATTTCACATAATACTGTACTGAAGTTAACTATGGTTATAAACAATATAAATGTAATAAAAAAAGATTGCATTACATACTTTTATTTCTTAAGAAATACGAAAGTTCCCAAAGGGAACGAATAAAACTTTCTCTGGAAACTTTAGGCTAGTGTAGAAGTAGGTAAAAGTTAGAAATAGATTTGTATTATAACGAAAAGAAACTACAAAGTAGCAATTGCAATCGAATAAGGTATAAAATAAGGATACTAAAGAAAAAACATAAAAAAAAACACTGGAGCGGTGGTAGCTCAATGGTAAGGACACGCGCCTCTTAACTGCGGAGTGCGGGTTCAAACCCGGGCACGTACCTCTGGATTTTTCAAGTCTATGTACGTATTTATACCACTAGCTCGACGGTAAAGGAAAACATCGTGATGAAACCTGCAAATTTAAACAACTTCGGATTTGTAACCATGATCCAAAAATTGTCTGGTTCCCCTATCTTAGGGTTACGAAGGTCAGATGGGCAGTCGCTTCAATGCAATTACCAGACTCGCTAAATCCTGGATCATGGTATAAGCGGACCCCGTCTAAGCACGGGAAATAACGCTAGGAAGATGATGATGATGAAAGGAAAAACATTAATGCAGGAATGCTCAGACCCTGTTAGCTGATTACATTGTATTAAAAATTATCGAGAAAACAATGTCTGATAGAGGTAGCACTTTAAGGGTAAACAAAGCTTAATAATTAAGAAACAACGTTTTCTTCATCGTTAAGCCCTTGCGAATGTTTGCTTTCATAAACAACATGCTTTCCGTTTCTGTGAAGCAAAACACTCCTGTTTTATATTGAAAAAGGTTTTGTGTGCCGACATTTTGTGAAAAATACGTACGAAAATCCGGCTTAAGGCGTATTAAAATATTCCATCAGACGTGTACGTGCAAAGTAATTTACTTACCTACGATCATACATATATAACTACAGACAATGTTTTACAAAAAGTGTTGTATGCACCTGGACCTTATAGTAATATTGCCATAACTCCATGTATTCGTTTCTGTCTCATATGTCTGTATTATTTAATGGTCAATAAATGTTTTCTATTTCTATTTCTATTAATAAAAAAATTCGGTTCTCTCTGCCTACCCCGCTAGGGAAGTGGCGTAAAGTTTAGTTAGTTAGTTAGTTAGTTAATAAAAAAATATCTATTTAGTGTCTTAAATGTCTGATATTGAAACAAACAATGTTTTCTTTTAAAAACCTTCATGTGTATTTTTGAGACCAGTCTTGCATCAAATCTAAGTTTTTAAAGCAAAGCTAATCTTTTAACTCCTAATTGTGCTTTGATATAAGCAACGTTCGTCACTAAATTATTGGATGCTATGATTCAATTATGACTCATTCATAGCTATTCTCCAGTCGTAGGTTGATCAATACTCACTGCAATTCGATTAATGCGCTTCGCAGGCAATAAACATCGAGCTGAAATCAAATATTGGTCACAACCCAACCCAAATGACTTCGCCAAACTTTAACGAAAAGTGAACCGTAATTCAATCGTCTTAAGAACAGTTTAATCCTGCACATTTCTAGTATTCGTGTCGCCAAACTTTCTATCCGCGAATTGTAATAGTTAACGCGACCAGTTCAAACTAGTTCAGACTAGTTAGTCTGTTTTGTAGTGTTGTAGGTACCTGACCGTGCCGTGCGTTGTTCTGACTTGGTAACACAGGTTTCCAATCCACTTAGGCACTAGTTTGTTAGTAACTTTGATATGGATCACTTGTATCAGTCCAAGGATTATGAAGTAGTTCGTGTGAAGGAATTTGGGAATATTAGAATGATTTTGGGAGCTTTGTACAAAGTTATTAGAGTCTATGATACTGAGGCTATAAAACTTAACAAATATTTATTATAAAATGAAACTTGGTGTGTTGCGTCAATTTTAATGTTTTGGATATAAAGAAATTCTCATACACTAGAAATGAACAGGTGCCTATTGACTCAAAAAGAAAGTGGTTTTTAATCCCAACTTAGTGTCACACTTTTTGATAAGAATGCGTCACCTACACTCCTGTCCTGGATTGTTAAGGCTGAGAGTGTGTTTGTGTTAGAGAGTTATGACATTTTATGATAATGATATAGGCCTATGTAAAGTGCACACAGGAGCCAGGGCTATAGCCATGCCAGCGTCCATTATCGGAATTTATTTTAAGGTGTTTCATAGGTTAGACTCTAATCTAACCTCTTACCGTTAGAGGGTCGGCGCGGCCCTGAGTAGGCTATTCTGCTGGGTTAACTGGTCTACCTGACCTGCACAATGTTCCAGTAGGGCACGATCTTGGCGATGCTCTCGGTGACCTCGGAGCAGGCGGTACCCAGCAGCATCACCATCCGAGACTCTCTCTCCGTGTATAGTGCGTGGAAGAACCGGTCCACTCCCACGCCTGGGTCACACTGGGGACAAAGTTCATGACTTATACAATCAATTCATGTCTCATTACTCATGCAGCATATTTTCAACCTGGATATGTTCAGTCTTACTTTATGAATTTAGCCAACATCTAATAGTTTTAATAATAAAGGGCGGTGATAGCTCAATGGTAAGGACACACGCCTCTTAAACTTAACCGAGGAGTGCGGGTTCAAACCCGGGCACGTACCTCTGGATTTTTCAAATTTATGTACGTATTTATACCACTAGCTCGATGGTGAAGGAAAACATCATATTGAAACCTGTAAATTCAAACAACTTTGGATTTGTAACCATAATCCAAAAATTGTCTGGTTCCCCTATCTTAGGGTTACAAAGGTCAGATCGGCAGTCGCTTCAATTACCAGACTCGTTTAATCCTGGATCATGGTCTAAGCGAACCCCGTCTAAACACGGGACATAATGCTAGGTAGATTATAATAGTTTGAATAATAACAAATTAAAACATTTTTTCTCTTTTCCAATTTTTGCGGACAATTAGTCATTCTAGTTAACTTGCGCAAGGTACAGCTTGGCTCTACGACAGCTCAGCCGTCAATTGATCAAAGTATATATGTATATAGGTAGTGTTTTTTTAACCTTAGTCTCATTCTTAAGATGAGATGGATTAAAGTGGGATGATCAGCCTGGCTTTAATTTAAGAATATTATGAACATAGATCACATGAAAGTGATGCACCTACCTTAGTATCATTGGTGACAAGCTGCAGCTTGTATCCTGGAAGCAGGCCTCTCCGATTGACGTGGGCTATGGCCAGTTTAGCCGCAGCCAGCTCGGACGCGCCATCAGTCCTGGGCACGTCTCCTATAGACAGCTCGAAGAGGCCCAGGATGTTCACTATCCTGCTGGTCGTCGTCTTTGGAAGGTCTAAAGAAGAGAATTGCTTTTAGGAACCTTTTTAGTTTGGCAGGTCTGGACAAGAGATGAGCTTTAAGGAATATTTTTAATTTTAATGCTTTAATAAAGGGTTTTAGGTTATAAAATATTTGTTTTGTCTGGTAATTATAAAATGATGTCGTTCTGTCTTTGGTTTTGTTTGTAGGCGACAGGTAAGCCGCTTGTCACTGCTTTTCCACAATTTTCCATTTAGCCCAGTCCGGCGTTATAATTGGCTGAATGTGGTTAAAGGGGCATGCTGCCCCTTTGACTCTGCCTACCCCTTCGGGGATTATGGGCGTGATGTTATGTATGTATGTCTTTGGTTATAGATTTATATAGGTTTATATTTATCTATAGATCTCATCCATATTATACGTAAGTATATAAGATAAAGGGTTCTTCTTAAATACTTAACAAAGAGAACTGCTTGAAAATAAGTTAGTTAAAAGTAGTTGATACCGGGATCACTCGCGGACGCCTTAAGAAGATTGGAAAGACTAATCTGAAGGTAGGTGGGCTGGCTAGAGTGATCGACCACCATGGCTCACGTACAATGGTCCACTCTAGGTATTAAGTGCGGAAACTAACACCACTAACATAGAAGTAGTTGATATCATCTGGACCTATTTTCGTTATTCGTGAGATTTAGAATTCCGATATTTAAGTATAAAAAGAATGACCTCAATACATATTCATGGTATCATTTAAATATAAATCATAAATATATTAAGCTGTAAAGCTAAAAAAAAAAAGAAACGCCCATAGAGGGACTTAAAGGAACATAATTTACGAAAATAGGCCCTTTCTTTGAGAATCAATCGTACCTCCACAGGCTAATCTTTAAACCATCTTAGTTACGACCGTCCTGAGCTACGTACTGTGCGCAAACATACAAAGGGGCCGTTTTATCGTTACTATAGACGATTTAGGGGTACGTGTCAAAAAAAAATTATAGAACCCTAGAATATGTATTTCTCTATTTTCATATTATCTACCTAACTAGCTGCTGTCTGCGGCATCGCTCGCGTTGTACATCGATGAAACATAGCCTATATGTTATTTGGGTGTATGAGCTATATTATTCTAAAGTTTCATTAAAATCCATTTAGTAGTTTTTTTTGTGAAAGAGTAACAAACATCCATCCATACAAACAAACTTTCGCATTTATAATATTAGTAGGATTCAATCAGTGGTCGCTCAGATGGCAAAATCCCACTGTGAATCATCTGATTCTTGTTTCTATATCATTAGATATTTATTTCTTATTACTTATGAAAATAAGGGTTTTACGGTACATACATAACATCACGCCCATAATCCCCGAAAGGGTAGGTAGAGTCTTAGGGGCAGCAAGACCTAAGGGGTCTTGCTGCCCCTTAGACTCTCCTTGCCCATTCAGCCAAAAATAAAAAAAGATCACCTGCCCAAAATCCGATATACCATTAGTCGCCTTTTACGACATGCTAGACAAGAAACACTGTTGGCACATGCTTTTTAAGTCCCAGACCAACATGCGACAAACGGTGAGCGTCAGAATGGCGGGTGTACTTCTTAGATTAGCCTAAACATATTGCCGATATTTGGTACCTTCTGTGTAGTTTTACGTACCTCTTCTGAAAATCTGTGTACCTACGTCCATACAAAGATATTTTGAATACTTAAGACAAACGGGTCTTACGGTGCTACTAGAATTTTGACATAGACACAACGTTGATATATTTTTGCTCTCCTGATAAATTTTACCCAATAATGCGTACATATATATCTTAACGCCTGCAACCTTCGGAGGGGTAGGCAGAGCCCAAGAAATGAGCTTCATAAACCACATTTATTAAAAATCGAGTTAGCTATATGGGATATTATGAATAGTAGTGACGGGTGGCTAGCTCGTTGCTAACAATAATAGTCTTTAGTATTATGTCACCTAATATATTAATATATTTTTACATATTGATTGATAGATATTGAAACGTCTGCAAGTAAAAATTTTTTTCGGCATTTTTAAAATCATCAATAAAATTGATGTCCTCGCCTAACCGTCAAATCGCGGTTTCTCCATTTAAAATTTGAATATTAAAAACACACTTGATAACACGCGCAACCGATTCGTTCTTGGCCGCTTTTTGATGTTAATTCCGGGGCGAAGGCATAATTCCTGGCTCGGGCCCGAATGTGAATGAGACGTAGTTTTTCGTGCCTTTCCAAATCATAAGGTTTACCGTTCAGCGCAGCCGTTTTATTGCGAGTATTTTTACATCGCGAAATTTATTTACCTGGATTATTATTTTATGGAAACGATATGAATATTTTTTATTTGTGGCTATGATGTTTTATTGCTGCAGGTACGTAGTAGGACGTACCTCTGGATTTTTAAAAAATATGTACGTATTTATATACCACTAGATCGACGGTGAGGGAAAACATGGTGATGAAACCTGCAAATTCAAATAACTTTGGATTTGTAACCATGGTCCAAAAAAAGTCTGGTTTCCCTATATAACGGTTACGAAGTGACCTTCATAATACAATACAGTAATTACATTGAAACGACTGCAATCGTCAGATCGCTTCAATGTAATTAATTACCAGACTCGCTAAATCCTGGATCATGGTCTAATCGGACTCCGTCTAAACACGGAACAGAACACTAGCGAGATGAAGATCATGATGATAATTTAAAAGGCCGGTGGAATGTAAACAATATTAAATAAACTGAAAATAACAATAACATGAAATAATAATAAAAAGATAATTACATAAAAGACAAACACACGTGTGTTAGAGACACATTCTGAAACAGTAATATTAAGTATCTAAGGATGGAAAAGAAACTGTTCGAAGGGATTCTAAACCTTAAGAGAAGACAGGCTATAAATAAGGGCTATCTTATTCCGAAAAATTGGTAGATCCGACGGGACGCACGACATTCTCTGTTACAGGAATTCCAAGGGCGTCCCTGGAAACGAACAACGTTCAGGAACATGATTTACAACCACCGAGGTACAATTGGGTTACCCTAATTGATTTATGTACGGATAGAGTAATTTTCGGTGTGTGGGCTTTATCATCGCGGTCATCTTTTTAAGTCTGGTTTAGGGAATTGTTGTGTGCCCAAATGCTTTGTCGCGTAGATGGTTTGTCTAGATAAAGATAGATTATTGTTTGTACGACAAAATAATAGAGAGCTTGGCATTACCCATAGAATAATAGGACACTGCAATCTAAACAGACACCTACACAAGATAGGAGCCACTGACAGCCCCCTATGCAGAGGCTGTATGATGGCGGAAGAAGCACCAACTCACGTATTATTACACTGCAGCAGCGTGAGTGACATAAGGGCACGGCTAATAGGCAACCCTACTTCGATGGAGGCTGCACTCAAACGTCCTAAAAACCTAATCACCTTCTGGACAGAGCTAAAGTGGTTTGAATGATCACTGTAGTGGTAGTGACCATTTACGCACAATGGCCCACTTATGAGGCTAAGTGCGGGAAACACATGCCCAACTAACTAACTAACTAACTACCCATAGAATACAGTAAACAGTTAATTTATGTTAAAGGTCATCTGCATTCGCTTAAATGTAGGTAACAAAAATAGCAACGGCTTACCAATCTATACTCTAGGGACATACCATACATATTGGTTTAACATAGATGTTTAACCAGAATAAATTTATTATAATTAAATAATAAATACGAAGGTCAGATCGGCAGTTGCTTCAACGTAATTACCAGAATCGCTTAATCCTGTTTCATGATCATCATCCTAGCGTTCTCAGACGGAGTCCACTTACCGTCTGAGAACGCTAGGATGATGATAGATGTTTAACCAGACAAATAGTTAGCTTAACCGTTGTCTTCAATAGACAGAAAATAAACGTATGATGCGCTTTTAGTGTGAAAAATACTTTTTATATAAAGTCGATAAAGAGAATACTTGAATTTGTCCTGTTATATGCTTTTTTTAAATTTTTTTTTTGTAAATATAATGTACGATTACTACTTATAGTAATACCAAAGTAAATACATATAGTATGGTAATACTTTTTTTTCTGTTTAAATTGACTATTTATAAGTGCTTTTTTTAAGCCTATATAAATAAAGAGATTTTGAATTTGAATTTGAATTTGAATTACTTTTAACTTTGCTAAAACTTTTAAGATGCGAAAACACACGCGTATAACTTCGAGGAAAAAAATCATCTCCAAGGAATGGAATTAATTATAATTAACTTATGCAAGTATTATAGGAAAGGAGATCAGCTGACATTTCCCAGGGACTGTGGGGAATTGTAAAAGTTCTCAAATAACCACAGGGCCGGGTTTTGGATTTTACTCTGACATAATAATGTAGCGTTAATAAGGTTATGGTGACTTGATTGTTTGAAATCTAACCCAGCTAGTTTTATTTTTGGCTGAATATGGTCAAAGGGGCCTGCTACCCCTTTGAGTCTGCCTACCCCTTCGGGGATTATGAGCGTGATGTTATGTTATGTATTGTTGGAAAGTTTGTTGAAGTAACGAGTATTTGAGCTTTATTTATCTAAGTACGGTATATACTACTACCTCGGCGATGGGTGAAAAACTTATGCTGGAATGAATGAGCCCAATCTGGCAACTGGGTGTATAATTTTTACCAGTTTTTATTTATTACATCTTTTTTCTGACGATTTATATGTGTTTTTGAAGCCTATATAACAATCATTTCATTTAATTCCAATCAAGGTCGGTCTGATTAATACTGTTAGGCTGTCGCTTAACAGTATTAATCAGACCGCTAAATCTGAAAACCAGCCGACTAAAAGGGTTAACCTACATAACACTAAGGAGTTTATGATGTTACATACATACATAACATCACGCCCATAATCCTCAAAAGGGTAGGCAGAGTCGAGGGGGCAGCAAGCCCCTTCAACCACATTCAGCCAAAAGTAAAGCCGGGTTGGGTTAGATGGAAAATTGTAAAAAAACAGTGACAAGCGGCTAACCTGTCGCCTACACAATCACACACCCAAAACCCGATATACCATTTATGATGTTGCGTTTTAAATATGGTTTCTTTCATTATACCTACATACTTATATACATATCATAACGCCCCCAATCCCCGAAGGGGTAGACAGAGTTAAAGGGACAATAAGCGCGTTTAACCACTTTTGGCTAACAATGAAAATTGGGTTGGGTTAGATGGAAAATTGTGATAAAGTAGTGAAAGCTAAGTGGCTAGCTCATCGCCTACACAATCACATATCCAAGATCTGACACATAATTATAATATCTAAACTTCACGCCACTTCCCTAGCCGGGTAAGCAGAGAGAACTAAACGCCATATGGCACGACACGATCCTTACACACCTCACTTGCTTCTTAAACATTCATGATCCTTTTCATACAAGCTCTACGGCTTTTGTCTAATGTTAACACTCGACCAATTTGGTCGTGGTAAGTATATTCAAAAACTTTTGCATTAAATAAATAAATAATATTAAATAAATTCTTCAGACTGACACACCAATTCCCTAGTCCCAAACTCTTTTAAGCTTGTGCTATGGATACTAGGTGAACGGATAGAAATACTTAAATAAGTTTATCAAATACGTTTACTTAAATACGATAAACATCCATGACTCGAGTACAAATATCCATGTTCATCATACGAAATATTTGCCCCTAGAGGGATTCGAACCCGCAACCCTTGGTTTTGTGGCCAGGGTCTCTGACCACTCGACCAACGAGGCATCTAAAATGCGTTCTATATACTTTAAAATATATAATTAGCCCCTTTTTTGTTAAGAATAATTGTTTTAGCCTGTAACATTATCTAGTCTTTACTAATAATACTTCAGTCTTAGCTCCATTTCGTCAGAATTTCATCTCAAGCGAAAAATGTTGTCTTAATTTTTATTTCCGTTTAATTTCTCTCGAAATGAAAAGTAAATTGAAAGTAAAATTTAATAGGTACGCAATATCAATGTTCCTTTGATGTTAAATATTATTAACCCTATAAGAAAAGGTGTTTGTTTCAATAAAGATTAGTCTTGTTTTGGTGTTATATAAAAAAATACATTATTAACCGACTTCAAAAAAAAGGAGGAGGTTCTCAATTCGACTGAATGTTTTTTTTTTGAACATCTAAATATATATACTTACTAATATTATAAAACTTAAGAGTTTGTTTGCTTCAACGCGCTTATCTCCGGAACTACTGGCCTGATTTGAAAAATTATTTTAGTGTTAGATAGCCTATTTATTGAGAAAGGCTTTATAACATTAACCATAAATGCGGGAACCGCGGGCATAGCTAGTACCTCATAAGCTAGCTGCCCTTTTGACTCTGCCTACCCCCTCGGGTTTTGTTTTGCGGGTGTGATGAATAAATATGTATAACTTACCTCGGAGTCAGATCAATGTATGTTGTATGTGATGCAGTCTAATATTTATTTATTTATAACGGAACTCAATTCTACAATTCACTAAACGTGGTTTAAGCAGGTGGTTGCTCCTTTTCCCCAGAGAAGCCGACTGCAGGTGTTACACCCGGTCCGTCAGGATAGGGTACACAGCTGTCTATGTGGTCGTGAAACACCACCCTAGGTGTTCTGGGGGAGAATACCACTCCCTCGAGATGGGCCGCTAGGCGGCAGCGCGCGCGACAGTGGGGATCCCGTTGGTTTTGCGTTAGCGCCCGAAGAACGACAGCCTTGAGGTTTAGTCGGTAGGGTCTCCGGAGATTGCTACCGGTTTCGAGCCCGACTCACCCTTATGGGTCCACCCAGGATTTTATTTGGATGGTGCGTAAATGCATTCCTCAAGTAAAAAAAAAAAAAAAAAGGTGGTTGCTCCTTTGGGGATAACGGCTATGATATGTAAATTTTTAAATTGTTCGTATATGCTTTAAGGCAGAATTTATCAATCTATGGGTCTCGAACTCCAGGGGCGTTGCGAAGCCTTACTTGGGGGGTCGCCAGCTCGAAGAAAGTTTTTTTTTTATACACTTCCAGAGATAAACTTTTTCTGTCTGGCCTAAGGGGGTCACAATTTTTTTTGAATCTGTAAGGGGGTCGCGTATTCAAAACGATTGAAAAACACTGCTTGAAGACTTAATTTAAACTGAGTAGTGACTTACCAATAATAATCTATATTTTTGGCTAACCTAAGTGCCTACCTGTACCAAGAAGAGTTCTAAAGCAGATTTTTAATTAAAACAACATTATTAGCGCCCATTCGGGCGAAACGTTTATCGTCGAGCCCCAAATTAATTGGAAAAACGCTAACGCTGTGATAGGCGTACAATTGACTCCGGACTACTTGATAATTTGCCGGGACTTTGGATCCAAACTTGGGAAATTTCGCACTTTATATTCAGTTCCGCTCTGGCCTTCGATGTGAATGTTACATTAAAATTAATTTGCCGACGTACTTGTATCACTGGTGTAGCGAATGTTTACAGACTGCTTACTATTATAAATAATGTCCTCCTAACCGATATCAGTTACGGCGGCCAATCTCAACGAGGATTAGCCATCTGCGCAGGAGATATTATAGTGCACAAGTGTGTGCGCTAATACAGGTGCACTCTCTATTCCTTCACTCTCATAGTCCGGTGAGACGGCAATTCGACATGACCGGAGAGAGGTTAGGAGCAGGACCAACGGCTTAATGTGCTTTCCGAGGCACGGGGGTGGTTAAACCGCCAACTTCCTGACTCCGGGCTGTTACTGAGTAATTTGGATATTGAAATACCCAGCCACAAATTTTTGGCCCGACCCGGGATTTAAACCCGGGACCTCTTGGTCCTTAGGTGGCGCATGTAACCACTAGACCAACGAGGCAGTCGCTACTTACTATTAAAAGGGCTATGAGCTTGTTCGACATCTTTTTAACCGACTTAAAAAAAAAAAGGTTCTCAATTCAACTGAATTTTTGTGTGATATGTGTAACACTGCGCAACAACCCAATTGCGCAATTCAAAGGGGTATTTTACTCGTAAATTATAGTCCGTAAGTTAGATTATGCAAAATATTGGATACATATTTTTGGCTTTATCTAATACTCAAAAAACATTCAGTCGAATTGAGAACCTCCTCCTTTTTTTTGAAGTCGGTTAAAAAATTAAAAAGATACAGCGCTTTGAAGATTTAAAATGGGGCGTTTTACGTCAGTTGGGCGGTAAAATTTTACACTCCAAGTGACATCAAGCGGTCGCGGTACTTTAGCTTTGTCTTAATTGTCTTAATCTTCATTAATGTTGGTTTAAAAATAATGTGCCAAGTGTGGTTCTTGCCTAGCATGTCGTAGAAGACGACTAATGGAGTATCGGGTTTTGGGTATGTGATTATGTGGGCCACAGACTAGCCACTTGTCACCACTTTTGCACAATTTTCCATCTAACCCAGCCCGGTTTTCTTTCTGGCTGAATGTGGTTGAAGAGGCCTGCTGCCTCTTTGACTTTGCCTACCCCTGCGGGGATTATGGGCGTGATGTTATGTGTATATGTGTATTTTTGGTTTTTTGAACAAAAGATAAAATACATTTAAGCAATATTATTTTGTAATCTCACGAATGGATTAAAAACAATTTGAGTAAAAATCACTGTTGAATGTAAAAACTCAACGCAAGACGGCTTTCATTAGTTATTTATAGTATTTTTTTTTTTTTTTAATTCTGAGCCAGTGTTGGATACCTATTGTTGTTTATAGTAGAATTTGATGATTTATAAGTGATTTGAGGAAGCATAAAGACCTTTTGAATATTAGTTTTTTTTTGTTTTTTAAATCACAAGGATATTATATGAAAATAAAATAATTGTTTAAGGATCGCGACATATGGCACTCGCCTTTGTCTGTATATCTCGTCAGGGAAATGGCTTGAAGTTAGTTAGTAAGCTTAGTTTATTTTTATAATTAATCATTAGCCATCAAGGTAGTACAAGCACCTTTGGCCTCCACACAAAAGTTCTTAACTAGACAAGTTAAAAATAGCCTTTAAACCCACAGAGGTCGAGAGGTCAGGGTGTCACGTGTTAATTGCCCCACCCGACTCCTGTGCTGGTCAAAGGTTAAAGGACATTTTATGCCCGTCCTTGTAATCAGCCTTGTTTGAGAGGAGCCGTTTTGTATGAGATAGCTTTTAGTCCTAACTCCGTTTGCGTTAATTATAGTCACCCTATCGTGTGACCTGTATGATCTATTTTCCGGGAAATAAATAGCCTATGTCCTTTTCCGGGGCTCAAACTTTAGGCGTACCTTTCATCATCATCATTATCATCTTCCTAGTGTTATGTCCCGTGCTTGGTCGGGGTCCGCTTAGACCATGATATATTGAAGTGACAGCCGATCTGACCTTCGTAAACCTTATGCAGAGCAACCAGACAAATGGATCATGGTTACAAATACAAATTGTTTGGATTGCATTGTTTCATAACGATGTTTTTCCCGCCGAGCTAGTGGTATAAATATGTACATAGATTCGTAAAATCTAGAGGTTTGAACCTGCACCCATCGGTTATGAGGTGTGTCCATACCATTGAGCTACCACCGTTCTTTAAGCGTGCCTTTCATCGTAGTCAGTTAAGCAGTTCAGGCCTGAAGATAACTATCGCATCTATAACATCAGTAGTTATATCTATGTAGTAAACGAAATGCTTTAAATGAGTTGGTTCATGACCGACAGACATCAAACTAAATATGAAAGTTTTTTTTTGTTTTACAAAATAAATACTAAATAGTTAATTACTCTATACCCGCCCTGTTAGGGAATTGGCGTGATGTTAGTTAATTGATGGTATGTTTATTTAAAGCCACGATTTTTAATTTTTTATATTTTTTTTTGCCGTGTCTAGTTATTTGGTAATCTGTTTGCAATTATTTGTTTTTAATTGACAGAATATGAAAATATAAAGTATAAAATATATCTTTCTTTTTTAATTGAGTCAAAACCGCCACTACGCTTTAAGCACCTCTGGCATTAAATAAAGTACATTAAAAAAAAAAAAAACAGTAGCTCTTTGTTTTTTCTTCCATAAATATTTCGCGGTAATGTTCGCTAGTAAATATCACCCTGACTTTGGTACATTATTTTTGGGTCCAGGACTAACAGGGGACAAGGTAGGTATACAGGTAGTTCCCCCGGGAGCCCCAATGCACTTCACCGCGTCAAAAAAAAAAGGTATACAGATAGTTCTAATTTTTTAAATCCAAGTAAAACCAACATCCCTTACATTTGTGTATACGCACCTAGCGTGTCCTTCCTCTGCCCGTAAAGTCTTGAACTTTACGGTGCTTTCTGTGGTATCTATTTTTCCAAAATAAGAATAAGAACTTTCAATAGAACAACTTTAATATGAGACTACCACTCGTCTCATATTAAACTTTCAATAGAACAACTTTAATATGAGACTACCACTCGTCTCATATTAAACTTTCAATAGAACAACTTTAATATGAGACTACCACTCGTCTCATATTAAAGTTGTTCTATTGAAAGTTCTTATTCTTATTTTGGAAAAATAGATACCACAGAAAGCACCGTAAAGTTCAAGACTTCACGGTCAGAGCCACGGGAAAAACTAGTCGACGTTTGCAAGATTAATATGAACTGACATATTTACCAAAACATAGAGAACTACCGAAAAAATCTATTGCCGCAAAGTTAATCTAAAACTGAATTATTGCTTAATCCCTGTAAGTAATAAAGGAAACTAATAACCATTAAAAAATACTTGTACTTTCAGGGGAGCGGAAAACTTTAGGATTTATGGAGGCGACTGCGGCGCTTTTAACGCACGGAGATCCGTGTTGAAATTTCACACTTAAATACAAAATTGCATTTTTACTGTCTTTGCCCGTAAGGGCTTATATACATGGACTGTAGACCGGTATTTTCATTGTTAAAAACTATAATGCGTACTCACCTCTACCAATAATATAATTTTATACTAATATATATATATTGTATTCCGGTAAATCATAAGATATTTCCGGAACTTTCGATCAATTGTGATTGTATTTTACATCGGAGATTTTAACAGACTGAATTGAACGTGGGCGGAAATTCAGGAAAAAGCCAATATTTGCAAAAGTACCTAAATAACATTGTTAAGTTTGACGTCAAATATAAGTTGAGTATAAAAAAATGTTACGCTAAGAGATTATCACATTGATAATGAACTTTTTATACCTTCATTTCCTTTTCTGAATAAAATTCGAAACTTGAAGAAATAAAAAAAAAAGCAAATGTGTTTCATCAACCATTACATATTTTGTTATGGTACGAGTACTCGTATTAGACGTCCTAGATTACGATGTGAGATCTAAAGCACTAACACTAACAGACTTAGTTTCAATGAATTGATCGTCCAACGTTCATCATCCTGAATCGGAATTGATTTCACGAATGCGAGTCTGTGTTAACCAAATTGCAAGACTAAATCTACTAATTTCATTTCGTTAGCCATTCAGCAAGATTGGGTTTGGAGCGGGAGGGAGCTTGTAATTAATGTAGTCATCGATTGGTTGAATCGTCGTCACATTTACTATCTTTTTCGTTATTAACTATTTTACATTATCTTATCTAATAAAATAAATGCGAATGCTACTTTGATTGTTACGCTTTGTGGTCTCAACACGTAAACTGATTTTAAACATTATTTCACCAATAAGCTACATTAACAGCGGGTAATATGGGCTATATTTTATCCTCGTATTCCCACGGGAACGGGAACTATACGGCTGAAACCGCGGGTAGCTAGTATGTTAGAATTCAATCTATCAATGAATAAAAAGCCACCATAATATAGTGGAGTAAGTAAGTAAGTAAAAAAATTATTTGCAACCAAGAGGCACAAAAAAATACAAATAAAGACACAAAATTAGCCAACAAAAATCTAAACAATAAAATATAAAAATGACATAAAAAATATTATTTAATTTAATTTGCACAGACTGAAAAGTATAATGTGTGCCACAGTGTTGCAAATTGGAGTGTCTGAACGTAGTCATCGTTAATTGCATCATCGTCTCAATTACCACTTTGCCGCCATTTACTCCTTTGTATAAAACATATAAACACGTCTTTATAAATTCTGGTCACACATCTTTTTCCACTTCAATTTAAACTAAAAACTATTGAGAAACAAAATGTTTTATTTCATTAGATCTAATTAAAATTCAAATTAGATGGTAACTTAGCTTCACAATTTTAAATTGAAATAGCTTAAGATATATTAACTGGTAGTTTGTACTGACATTTTGATTGAGTCCGTTGGGCTTAGAGCATTAGTTTTGTTATTTTAAATGTAATTCATTAATGTCTGAGGTCTGGTAAACATTGCAATGAAAAAGTAAAAGAGGTTTAAGATAAATTACTCTGCTTCAAAAAGCCTAGAACTAAGTTGAAGCAATTTATTACTCATTTGGCTATCAATGTACTTTCGCGTAAGTAAAGATTAAGTTTTCGTACGCCTCTTTTGGAAAATTTACATAATGATCTAACAGATGAGTTGAAATATTACGCAGTGGAATTTTATTACGTGTGTATTTTTTTTATGGTTAGAAACTTTTTTTTTCCATGTTGGTCTGGAATTTAAAAAGGATGTGCTAATTGTGTTTCTTGTCTAGCATGTCGTAAAAGGCGATTAATGGTATATCGGGTTTAAGGTATGTGATAGTGTAGACGATGAGCTAGCCACTTGTCACTGCTTTTTCACAATTTCCCATCTAACCCAGCCTAGTTTTATTTTTGGATGAATGTGGTTAAAGGGGCCTGCTGTCCCCTTGACACTGCCTACCCGTTTGGGGATTGCAGGCGTTATGTTATTTATGTATGAGAAACGTATTCAATTAGAACGGATAAATCTAATAACTTGTAAACTAAAAAAAAATACTCACCAAAGCTTAACTATTGAAAAAAACGTGGCTGAATATCATTTATCATTTAATTTCGCTAAATAATAATTTGAACGCGTAGGTCTAGACTAATCCAAATTTATTTAGTATCAATATAATTATAAGATATCTCACTCAGATTACAGACAACTGAGATATTATCTCACCTAAAAATGTTACCTTTACAATTTTATCAGAATGCCCCAGCCTGTCTTCATCCTTAATGTCCCTAGCACTAAGGATCGCACACCGCCCCTTTCAGAGTATAATCTAATAAAACTGCTCCATCCTAAGGCTCCATCCCTTTTAAAGACGCTTTAAAGGGCCTTTTAAAAAGTTAATTTCCTTGATAGAAACGGGTTTAAAATTAGAAAGTTTTACGTGAAATAGCAGAATAATTATATAATATTTGGTATTCGCTCTCTTGAGGCTTTCGTCACGACGACCGAGTTGTTTTGTTTGACATTATATTTAATTTGCTTTGTTATCAAGTTTCTAAGATGACTTAATTTGATTTTCTTTAGAAAATCAAGTAACTTTACTAAAAATAAAGTATTCTCAGCCGTCACGTCTATATATAAATAATCCGCCTTTAATATAATATTGGATTATCTGTTCCATCAATAGCATCTTGTCCCGAAGCGGGAATCGAACCCACGCTACTTGCTGTTGACGCAAAGTCTGAACCATTGAACGAATGATGCTGTTTACGGGACATTATAAATAGGAAAATTCATCTTTCACGCTTCCTTCCGAGTGAATATCACAACACCCACTCAAACATGGTCAATAGATTCTAAATCCTTTACAAAATACCGCATCTGAATTGGTTCAACAGTTTTAGAGTTAAATGGGAAAATTGCGATGCTCACATACACACAAATAAAATAAACCACCTTTGACTATCAACATTCGTATGATTCAACACTAGTTCACTAGAAGTACATACATACATACATATATAACATCACGCCCTTTATCCCCGAAGGGGTAGGCAGAGTCAAAGGGGGAGCATGCCCCTTGATCCACATTCACCAAAAATAAAGCCGGGTTGGGTTAGATGGAAAATTGTGAAAAAGTTGTGACAAGCGGCTAACCTGTCGCCTACACAAGCACACACCCAAAACCCGATATAAGTCGTAAAAGGCGACTAATGGTCGCCTTTTACGACATGCTAGGCCAAAACCACAGTTGGCACACTCTTTTTTTTTTGTCTCAGATCAACATGGCCCAAGTCCTAGACCAACATGAGACATCTTCCCCTGACGGTGCTGGGTCTATACAACATAAAAGTTAGTCTCCAACTTAAATGGAACACTACAATAATAATTAAAAGAGGTTCGAGGAATAAAAAAGCAATAATTTCGTCGGCATCTTCATTGCCAATTGATTAACTTACCTACTCCGGTTTATGGCTCGCAATAAAATATCTAAGAGTTCTTAATTGGGGCGACTTTGTGTCATTGGGGGGGGGGGGGGGGGGGGAGGAACTCGGTATCGATTATAAAGTATCGATACTGTACTCATAAGTAGTATCGATAAAAGTATCGACTACTTTTATGATCTCATACAAATGCGGGTCTTTTTTTTAGCTGACACTTGATTTATTTTAGGACCTAATGTCTAAGATACTTGTTAAAAAGTACTCATTCAGTAAAAGAATCGAATACAAAGTATCGAGTACAAAAGTATCGGTATCGAAAGGAAATGTATTCGACACCACAACGTATCGATATTTTTGCTGTCCCTATCGGGGGGACTGGGAAGTTAAGGCTGTCTACTCATGGGTATCATAATATCATTTATGCTTTGAAGTTTAAGCTAGCACAGCTACATATTACTTACTATATTTTGCCCACGACTTCGTCCGCGTAGAAGTCAATTCTGTTCAAGAATGTTTATTCAATTTGAAGTAGATTGGGCCAAGGAATCACGTTATCCCAGACTTTGCCCCCCTTTTTCACCCCCTTAGGGGTAGCACTTCTGAATATCGGATCTTTTCGTATTGTCCCGTGTTGGTCTGGGACTTAAAAAATAATGTGCCAACTGAGTTTCTAATCGACTAATGGCACATCGGGTTTTGGGTATGTGATTGTGTGGGCGACAAACTAGCCACTGGTCACTACTTTTTCACAATTTTCCATCTAACCCAGCCCAGTTTTATTTTGTTATTAAAGGGGCCAGCTGTCCCTTTGATCCTGCCTACCCCTTCGGGGATTATGGGCGTGATGTTATGTTCTTTCTTATCGGATGCGCACGTCATATAAAGAACACACCCTCCAAGTTGGAGGTGTCTACGATCAGCGGTTTAGGCTGGGCGTTAGTCAAAGTCAAAGTCAAAGTCAAAATACTCTTTATTTATATAGGTTTGAAACAAACACTTATAAATCGTCAATTCAACAGGAAAATCAACTAATAATATGAATCTACCACCGGTTCGGAATGTTGCTTCTACCGAGAAGAAACCGGCAAGAAACTTCGATCCGTCAGTCAGTCAGGACAAAGCATTTTATATGTATAGATATAAAACCGAATTCGTGATAGTCTATCATATAGCATAGAATAGTTTAACAAATAAATAAATATTTCACAACATCACATATAATGATCTGACTCCGAGCTAAGTAGCTTAAGCACTTATGTTACAGATATCAGAATCAACAGTGGTATTACATATATATTTAAATATATTAACACCCAGACACAGAACAAACACAAGTATTCATCACACGAATGTTTGTCCTGGGTGGGGATCGAACCCACAACTATAGGCGCATGGGGCAGGGTCACTACCGAATGCGCCATCGAGCCAATCAAAATGAAAGTGTTATAAGCCAAACTATATTTATTCAGCAACAATAGCTCCGTAACAATAGCGTCTGAATGCCACTATGTTTATTACTATTTATGTGAGTTGCATATTAACTAGTTTCCGTTTCCGGTAGAAATGTATTGCACCCGGAAATGTGAATGGTTTCCGGTGCAAATTGGGCGAAAAAGCCGACAATTGTAAAGATAAACCATTGAGATATTGATTTGCTCCTAACATGTGAAAATAGAGGAGTTAATACATATAAAACAACTTTTATGAATTGCACTTTACTATTAGTAGAAACAATATCGATAAAACATGGCCTATAAGTTATATTTTTATAGCTATATTATTGTAAAGTTTAAAAAAAATTATATGTTCCATTATAAAATGTCTAAGTATAAACTATTTCTATCATTAGCTAATATAAATATACTATTATATATTATATATAATAATAATATGTATACATTTAGTTTAATATATACATTTATTATGATGTCTGCAATCTTTGACGCGTTAGGCAGGGTCCGCATGAATAATATTTTCGTATATATAAGATATTTTTATTTAGAAATAATCAACATGTTCTATGTTGATTATTCAAAAACAAGGAACAAAAAATCTTAAAGATTGACATTCAGCTCTACTGCTACTACTGCAGCCGACAAAAGTGAATTCACCGAATGCCTTTGACAAATCCACGCTTATTCACAAATCAATGAGCTGCATACGAATCAAAATAAAAGGTAGCTTTGTTTTCGCGAGCCTTTTCACGTGAGAATTATCCGCTTGAGCACTCTTGCACTCGATTACACCCGGCTCGCTCAAATGTGTGTGATACAATAGGACGTTGATACATTATATAATAGGACTGTATATAAGGCCGGTTTTAAACAAAGGACCTCTTATGTATGGGCATCAGAGAGTGGCCGCCACGAAAACGCCACGAAATTTCAACCTTTCCAATAACTTTCCTCCTAACCGATTTTGGTCACGGCGGCCAATCTCAACGACGAGTGCACAAGTGTGTGCGCAAACACAGGTGCACTCTATGTTCCTTTACTCTCATAGTCCGGTGAGACGGCAATCCGACATGACCGAAAAGAGATCAAACCTTTCCAATAATCTATATATAAAAATGAATCGCTGAATGTGTTGCTAAGCGCAAATCTCGAGAACAGCTGGACCGATTTCGCTAATTATTTTTAGCTGTGTTTGTTATTATCAGGTGAAGGTTCTTATGAAAGAAAAAAATAAAAAAGTTGCACGGAAAAAAATGGGTACTAAAATCCGAGAACGCTGCGTTACAAAGTGCGCCGGGTCAGCTAGTGTTTTATAACGATAACGTACTATTTTTTTTGGATTGCTTAAACATTTTGCATTTATTGTAATGTAAAATATACAAACATACTTATTATAACGCCTGCAATCCACAAAGAGGCAGGCAGAGTCATCATATTCATAGCGTTGTTCCGTGCTTAGACGGGGTCCGTTTAGACCATGATCCAGGATTTAGCGAGACTGGTAATTAGCGACTGCTGATCTGACCTTCGTAACTCTAAGACAATTTTTGGAACATGGTTACAAATCCAGTTGTTTGAATTTGTACTTTTTACAGTACAGTAACCTAGAGGTACGTGCTCGGATTTGATCCCGCACCCCTCGGTTATGAGGCGCGTGTCCTTACCGTTGAGCTACCATCGTTATTTAAAGAGTCAAAGTGGTAATTTGTAAAATCGAGTTGGATTAGATGCAAACAAACAGATATGCTCGTTGTCATATAACATTAGTCGCCTTTTATAACATGCTAGACAAGGAACACAGATGGCACACTATTTAAGTCGCAGACCAAAATGGGATGAAATGTAAAAAATTAAGTTCAAAAAATCTAATAAAACGTGCTTAAAAACAGATTTTGCATCAACAAATAAAAGGAGTTCCTATGGCCATATTTTGTGTCTTCATTGTCAGCTCAGTTTGATGTCATCAGCATTGTCATTGCACTTACTTATGTACGAACGTCAGAAAATGATTAAAATAGATTGCAAATTCTAAAATATAACTCGTACACATCGAGATATATGTACGTACGTAGTACTTATATGCTCGTACATAAGTAGATATAGACGGCAGGCAGTAGAAAAATAAATTGCAAATTTTATTTAGATATACGAATATTGCAACTTGATAAAAGTTATTACAAAAATTGAGTTTGGATTTTTTTTAACTCTTTCCCGTGGTTTTGTCAACACGGCATTTCTTAACAATGTAAAGAACTTTGATAAAAAATGTTTTCTATTAGGTTACCCATAGTAATAAAATATAAATTCTGGTTACGTACATTAATAGTCCCATATAATATACATGGGTTCAGGCTTAGTTCAGTGACAAATTGGTACACCGGTTTGGTTTCAGCGCAGCCTATTTATTAATCTTCTTGAAAGACCCATTTGTTTCTGGCCCAAGTAGTGTGACGTACGTGCTGCGATTTTTGGAGAGCATATAGAATTTTTAGAGACCCAAATACATTATTTATCCTTACACAGACAAAAGTATAAAGGTAACAAATTTAGATATCGAATATCGAATGAAAAACTTAACGAAGGCTACGGTAATTTCACATAAAATAATCAAACACTTAGCTCAAACATACAGAAAATATATACTAAGTAAGATAAGCAAAACTAGTCAAGGTATACATTTTAAGTAGAAACTTTGCTTAATTCATCCGCAATATAAAATTTTACTGTAAAAAGTGTAAACATTAGTTACTTCTGGATGACGTAACTTCATAATTGTGAAAAGATTTTAAAAACGGTCTTGTTGTTTTTTTTTTTTTTTTTTTTAATAAAATGCACCATTTTATTTATTTACATCACTCAAATTTACATTGAAAATGTGAAATATTAAAAAAATGTATTAAAAAGAAATAACTATATACATATTTACGAAAAAGGGTAGTTGTCCGCCTCGCCGATCAAGGTACCCAGAATACTGGCAGCGTTGCCCCTTTGAATTGCCAGGCTGAGGCGTTGGCCGAGGAAGCTTCCAGCATTCAGGTCGCCAGAAACTTGAATAAGCCGGGCGGACAGCTCCTGGAAAAGTTTGCGGGCCTCTGGACCCCACGGTCCAAGAGTTTCCACGCCAAATGGAACGAACCGGTAGCAGCTGCCAAGAGCAGAATACTTGGAGAGCTTTCGAGCTTCTGCTGATGCTGCTGCTGCCCCCGCGCACTCAGAAGTGGTGTGGATATGGGAGGGTGCCAAAGTATCAACGCAGGTCGCATCCCAGACCAAAGCTTTGCCTTTACTCCACGGGATGAGCGTCATCCCGTCGGGCCTTTTTCCGTCATTGCGGTATAGGCCCTGGGGTTCCAGGACAGCTGGTGTCCTGGTTGAAGTAAAGGCTCGGCGCAAGATGTCATTTAAACTGGCGTGACGAGGGATGCGCCCTGCGCTTTGGGCACAAGATAGACCGTGGTGACCAAGAGGCCCAACAAACTCCCCGCAGCGACAGACATGTGCATGGCAGATCCTTAGGCCAAGGCGGAGGGAGACCGAGATGGATAGAGTGACACTGTCCAAAAGGGTTCCTACGTTAGCCGAAGGTAAAGCATGCAGCCAGAAACCGGACTCTCTTTCTGCGATCGCGAGGAGACGAGCCCGCTCCGAATCGCCAGCTGACGAACCTAACAGGCTGTCGAATGCGATTTTACAGAGGGGTTCGTCCCAATGCCTCTGTAAGTGCTGAAATGAGGGTGTTGTATTGGGGCAGGCGTTAGACCAAGCATTTCTTGCTTCCGAAAGGCACGAAATCTCCGCATCGCCAAGCGACGGGTTAATAATAGAATGAAAGAGATTTATCGTGCTGTAAGCGGAAGAGAGAAAAGCTGGCAGAGCAATGCTGGACGTTTTGCGAGTGCCTAGCCCCCCGAAACGGATGGGCAAGGACGCCTGCCTCCAAGAACGATCGTCCAACGGGCAATTTAGAATTTCGCATAATTTATCGCGTAAGAGGTTGTCCAAAGAATTCAGAAGGTTTTCAAATTTCCAAAGTTGTGAGCAACGCAAGAAATAGGTAAATTTGGGTACAAACGTGCAGAACCGAATGATCGTGAGAGCCATATGTGGGTTAATTTTGAGAAGACTACGGGAACACTGATCAAATTTAGACATTTTTCCGGAAATGAAGTTTGGAATGGATTCATCAAAAATTGGGGCTCCTAGAAGGTGGAGAGATTGTTTATTCAGGATAATGATTCCGGGGGCAATATGGGTGAACTGTGATGCAATTTCTTCTTTGTTGGTCATGTGGTCCGCTATAAATATTTCGCATTTTGAGAAATTTAGTTCAAGGCCTATTGTTTTAAATTCCTTAATAAGAGTTTTTAGGTCATTTAGAACTGAATAAACGTCTCCACCAATAGTGCCGTCATCTAGATACCATAGATTTAATTTAGAATTTAGAGCTGAAATTAAAGGATGGATCGCGAGACTGAACAAGGCCGGGCCGAGGGGGTCGCCTTGCTGACAGCCAACGGAAGAGGAAAGTAAGTGGGTTTTGTAGACTAATTTGGAAGGTTTACTGTAGCATTGCCAAATGTATTTAAAGAGAGGGCCGGTTTTATTTTTGACCTGAGTCAGCAGGGCGCCCCGGTCGACAGAATTGAAAGCATTTTTGACATCCACCTTCAGAAGAACCTCGCCGCCATTGTTCAGAAGGTAAGTGCGAACAGAATGCACGGCTGCCTCGCAGCCTCCTCGAGTTCCAAAGCCGAGCTGGATGGGCTGAAAGTAGATGGGAATATCTGGGATTATGAGTCTGACACAAAGTTTTGAAGCCAGACGGCGGATAGTAGAGCCAATAGCAATAGGCCTAATTCCGCCGTCTTTTTTTTTTAGAGCGATCAAGTTGGCCCCATAGAGGATGTCAGTGATGGATTCGATGACGTTGCCGGAGAGCATTAGGTTTATTAATGAGGTGAGATGGGCGAGTAAGGTATTGCCGATGTTTCCAGAATCCTCTGCGATTAGGTCCTTGAGGTGCTGGGGTGTAAGTCCGTCAAGGCCACCGGCAGAACCATTTTTGAATGAAAGGAGAGCGGCGCGGACGTCATTAGGTGACACATGAGGTGAATGATCGGTTGGAAGCGGAGGATCTGGAAGGCGGAGGGTCGAAGCTGGAGGTGGATGTTTATCCCGGAGCGCAGAGAGGGTTTCCGGACAATCCTGGGCGACAACGTCATTGGAGAAAAGCAAACGCGCGGCTCCCTTTAAATCGCCATCACTAATTTTATTTTCTATAAGTCTGTAGTTTTGGGGTTTGTTTCTAAATGAATGGGGTTGGTAAATATCTGTTACGTTTAAAGGGCAGGGATTAGAACAGTTGAGTTTAATTTTTTGGGTAAGGGAGCCGGCGTTGCGCTCTCTGGGGTCGACATAGAGCTTGGAATAAGCAAAAGTGAGTAGATCTTCCCAGCCTTCGGTATTGTTTAAGGAAGTGACTTTTTGAATGCATTCGCTGAGCGCTTGAGCGACTGAGAAGCGTGCCCCTCTAGGTATTCTTTTTATAAGCGACGATTGTGTTTAAGGAAGGTAAGTTTTTGCCAGAGGGGATTAGAATTGGGTGCAGAAGTGGTGTTTAGGGAAGTTACGGAGGCCGGGGTATTAGGTGGTCTATGGATGCGGTTAGTGTGGATTTTAAGACCCCTTTGGCCTTTAAAAAAACGAGGCTGGGAACATAACTCACATTGTATTAAAATGGATTCGTTGTCGCCCTGGTTTCTGTCTGCGGCCAATGTCTGCAACTGCGACATTCAGCAAAAACTTAAATATTTTAATACTTACGTGCTATTTAGAAATAATAAAAACATTCATAAAAAAACATAACTATTTACACTAAAACTAAATTGACAGGCAGCTGACGGTTGCTATGCAGCACAAAAGACACTGGGAGCCCGTTGGCGATTGGCTCTTAGTAGATCGCACTTTTAAGGGAAGCAGTGGATTGGCGTAAGACGGGCTAGTCGTCGGAGCTCCATGGCAACTTGAGTTGACGGGTTTGGTGTCACAGCTGTCACTTCAGGAATGGCAGTAGAAAAATCAATAATTTGGGCCGGACTTGCACGTAGACGGCAACCTACACTTACACAGGCCCCTCTCGAGGCCCGGGTCGCCTGGGTCACCAAAAAGAGGGGTCTTTCGCGAAAAATGAAGATTAAACGGGAATTATATTAGATGGACGTCATTTAGCGTGACGTGACGTGACAATTTAATGCACCTATTTAATTTCTTTTTAATGAACTTTTTTATTTCATAATTAGTTTGAATTTACGTGGATTTGTTATAGTCAGTTAAGTATAGTTAACATACTGTGGGTGGTAAAAGTGGTCTTGTTGTTTTACATTTCAAACATGGGCTTAATGAATAATCATTACAAGCATATAAAACTCTTGTTCCTTAAAAATGTTAGTGTACATTTCCTATCATATGGTCTAAAAACTACAGTGTAACTGGAGCCTTTGTATCAACAGAACTTCCTGAACTACATCATTTTTTTAAACAAGTAAAATGCAAGTTATCACCAAGAACATGACAGCAAAATGACGTTTGCAAAGCATCCGTCACCCCTCTCTAATCTCGCAACCCCTACCTAACCATAATGCATCATACGTGAAACCCCTGAAATTACATTATTTTCTTTCACCTTTACCCTTAAAATTAAATTCTATTTCAATTTCAACCCTATCATTATTACGTTAGCGTTCAAGTTACAGTGTTAGTTGTATAATTGATGAAGGGGTTGATACCAGTTGTCAAGCATCAAAGGGTATACCAGTATGTATTGTTAAAATATTTCCACCGAGTTCATTATAGCCGACCGATATGTTTATATGGATGTTTATTTAGGCGTCAGTTGAGGCAAACGAAGGGATGCTGTGTTACTACATAATATTGTAAGTTGTGAATACTATACAGTAACTTAATTTAACTGTAAACTGTGTAATATTCAACGTTGGTACAGGACTTAAAAATAATGCGCCAATTGTGTTCCTTGTCTAGCATGTCGTAAAAGGTGAATGTTTGGGTGTGTGATTGTATAGGCGGCGAGCTAGCCATTTGTCACAAATTTTTCACAATTTTTTATCTAACCCAGCCCAGATATTATTGGTTCAATATAGTTAAAGGGGGTTGCTGCCCCTCCCTCTCTATCCCTTCGGGAATTACGGGCGTGATGATATGTTTGTACGTGTAATATGACCTCAACTGTTTCCTTGCCTATCATATCGTTAAAGGCGACTTATGGTGTATTGGGTATTAGTGTGATTATGTAGAGCTAGTCACTTGTCTCCACTCTGATGGAATGCAAGTTTTTATGTAGAACTTATAAATAATGTCCTTCCAACCGATTTCGGTCACGGCGGCCAATCTCAACGAGGACTAGCCATCTGCGCAGGAGATATTATAGTGCACAAGTGTGTGCGCAAACACAGGTGCACTCTCTATTCCTTCACTCTCATAGTCCAGTGAGACGGCAATCCGAGATGACCGGAAAGAGGTCAAACCTTTCCAATAATGGTTTATAACGATAACGTACTATTTTTTTCAGAGGTCAGGTGCAGGACCAACGGCTTAACGTGCTTTCCGAGGCACAGGGGTGATAAAACTGCCAATTTCCTGACCGGACTGTTACTTTCCGGGTCGGCCCGGGTCGGGCCAAAAATTACACAATTTGAACCCGAGACCTGTTGGTCCTTCGGCGGCGCGTGCTACCACTAGACCAACCAGGCAGTCATGTAGAACTTACTGTTCTCTTATAGCATACAGTAATATTATTTTTTTGCTAACTATTTTTCTGCGTAAGTGCGCTTATTTGCCATAAATAGTTCAAAGAGATTTTAATTAAAACTAACTAACTAAACTTCACGCCACTTCCCTAGCGGGATAGGCAGAGAGAACCGAACGCCATATGGCACGATCCTTACACACCTCACTCGCCTCTTCAACATTCATAATCCTTTTCATACAAGCTCTACGGTTTTTATGACTCCTAACATCACCTTCTTTTAATACACGACCAATCTGGTCGTGGTAGGTGAGCCTGGGCCTTCCGCGGCTCCTACATCCTTCCACATTCGCATTGTATATCTGTTTAGTCAATCTTTCGTCATCCATTCTTTCCACATGTCCGAACCACCGGAGCATGCATTTTAATTAAAGATAACTTGATTCATCGAAGATAGAACAAGCATGATTATTATTTTTTTCTTTTAATTTTTAATATCAGACGACATCACATACATCTATCTGACTTCGTGGTAAGTAGCTTAAGCACTTGTGTTAGGGATATCAGAATGCATAGTGGTATTACAAATACAATACTTTAATATTAGATATTAAAACTCAGACACAGAACAAAAACTCATCACACGAATGTTTGTCCTGGTTGGGGATCGAACCACCACAAGGAGACAATTTGTGGTCACTACCGAATGAGCCATCGAGCCAGTCAATCATTATAAAAAGAAGAAGATTTAAAGCTTTTAATTTGATTGTAATTGGAAAATAGAGTGAGCACTTATAGGAAGATTATAAATTATTATCAGCGTTATGTGCCGGAGTTTTTTAAGTATAATTAAGCGAATCTATAGAATTCTTAACACAATTTCTAAACAGAATTCCAATTTGTCATCAAAGCTGCTGATTTATAAATGCGTTTTAAAAGTCTATACAAATAAAAAATATTTCATCTTTCATTTCTAAGGCGACCATTAACTGAAAAATACCTGCCCCTCGGGTTTACCCACTTGTGCCTAAATTAAACAGGCAGTCGTCCCAGCCTGTATACCGTCGTCCGTATTCGCTCATTACCTCTTAACAAGATGGGACATCCTGTTAAGGGGTAATTACGTTTAACCTTCCCGCGCTTCGCTGATTCACATTTAAACGTGACATTCCGATTAAGAATAAAACATTCGTTATGTGGTTATATCCAGCGGAATCTAATTTTCGACGAACAAGGATTGTCGTGTGTGCCTTTGTGGGTTGTCTCCAGAATCGTCTAATTTTGCTTGGCAACGGAAGGTCTGTATAATTTTGATATTGCGTTGGAGACAGTGTAATATAACTGGTTTTAGCTGGTTTGATATTCTGAGAAACAGTTACAAATTTTAATATCGATTAAGGAATATTATTGGTCTGGGATATTGGTAGGTACTGTAAATTATAATATGCCTCTGATGATAAATATGGGATTAAAACAAACTTAAGCTTATAATGTGTAGTAGATAGAAGTTCAGGTTTTGATCGAGTGCCTATAAAATTGGCAATATTAATCAAAAAACCCTTTTAGTCCCCAAAGTGACCTAAATCCTAGATATATTTTAATTAATATTGCGCTGCTAAAATAACCAATGTGAAATACGGAAGCAAGCATAAAAAGTCTCTTTAGTAAAATCTGCTTGCTGAGGTATTATATACAAGTGGGTTGCTGACCTCGGCAATATTTATCAAATAATCCTTTAAATTTGTGCCTCCGATGTGACCTGAATCCTCGGCCTTTTTCCAGGTTTCACAACCAAAATAACCGGCAATTTAAATACAGAAAATCGACTATAAAAATAGCCAATGTGCCGTAAAAAAAAAATTTTTAACCTGCCCTTCAGATGTCCCCATTCGACCCTAAATCAGACAAGTCGTCGCGGCCCGTTAGCCCCGTTCGTCGCTCATTACCCCTTACTAGTGGGGACAGCCCGTTAAGGGGCAATTACACTTAATCGTCGCGCGCCGCCGACTCGCATTTACATTTGACTTTCGGATTAGAATGTCGTTGGCGCATTTATTCTGTCACATTATTGTCGAATTTGAATCTCGAAAATCGAAATATATATATGAAAGCAAATCAATTTGAATATATAAAGACACTGACTTCATATGCGGTATCTTTGGATATTTAAAAAAATATAATCACACTGTCACACATTCCCCCCATATTATATTTATTTTTGGATGGCTGTTGTCAGTTTGTTTGCTCCGACTAACTTCCGAAACAGCTGATTTTGAGGAGATTTCACAGTTAGATTGCTTATATAAGTTGTTATTTGGGTAACAACTGTCTTAGAAAAATAATAAGGTTACCGCGCATAATAGAATACTTTTTTTATGGCGCGCTTACGAAGTCGTAGGCACAGATATTTAGTTTAGAATATAGCAGGATATATTTAGTATATTATTTTATATTGTATACACTACATAAGTAATAAACTAACTAACTATATCGTATGCGGTGTCGATATCAATGCACTGTAGTATCGCAGCTAATTTATTAAAGCCTAATGCGGTCGCCCGCTCAATCAGTAGGCCATCACGTAATCAGTTCTAATTGTCGCAAAGTGCGCGATTATTAATTCATTAAACATTTAACACGTTCCGAAGCGTGACTGTGGGAAGTGTTTGATGTAATTCTGCTGAGATGGGAACTTTATCGATTTTGTACTTAACGTCATGGCAGCGTCTTCTTAATGGTGTGTCACGTTCTTTTTTGTCTCGTTTTGCTAACGTGTCCCGGCCTCCATTTAATGTCTGGTTACTATATTAAAGAGAACATATGTAATCTTCATATTACGTAAAAAAGTTAAGAAGTCAAATTGGATTATGATGGTTACCTACACAGCTATATTTTGTATAGGAATATACACTATTCCAAACTATGTTTATCTTCAATGCCAAGGTGATGGTATACAATATACGTACTTAGTTGGATTTAAAAAATCCTGACAGAATACTAGTTCAAAACAAGTCACTTAGACTTGTTTTGAACTAGTATTCTTTCCCTAAGAGGCGCGCGTACTTACCATTGATACATTACTTATTAAGCGCTTTTTTATAATTCTATTTAGTCCGTCAGTTAGATTATACAAAAATAAAAGACACATATTTTTTGCTTTACCAAATTAACAAAAAGTAACAAAATTAAAGAGCATCAAAGTTTTGGAGTGGGGGCTTGCGACGTCACTGTACCTGCGTGTGACGTCACGCGAAACTCGAATTCGCTGTATCTTCGCCAGTGTTTGTTTGACAAATAAATGAAAAAATATCAACATGTTAAATATTTTTTTTAAATGTAACTGACGGACTAAATATTTTTTTTAATCCGCTCCCCTATTGGGGTAAATGTCAAATTTACTCCTTGATTTTGCGAGCTCCCGAAAAAATACCAACAGTGTTCCAATCGTGACTTGGGTGTTGGGTTTGTGCGCAATTATGTAAAAAACGAGCCACTTGTCACTACTTTTTCACAATTTTCTATAGTAGAAGTAGTATAAGTCAGCTTTGTTTTTGGCTGAATATGGTTAAAGAAGCTTGGACTATGCCCACTCCTTCGGGGATTACGGGCGTGATGTTATGCATGTAATTGGCCTAATCAGAAATCAAGTATACCTACTATTGTTCCATAGTTAATTTCGATGGTTCTGCTATTTGAACTTGGCCGAACCGCGAGACAAGCTAATAAATTACTTTGAAAGTCAAAGGCGTAATTTAAATCTCGGTTGTTTAAGCTCCTTGTAGTGATGGAACAGTGATTACATTGAAATATATTTGAAGCGCGTTTGCAGGTTCTTATTTTTGGTACTGGACGTTGGTGATGTTATTTATTGTAGCAGTTATTTGGTTAGGTATATTAGTCAGCTAATGAGGGTTTTAAAAAATACTAAAACCGCCAGATGGCACGAGGGAGTCTCGTGGTCTTATCACTGTCACTATTGACTCCTTGTTGACAGCATGTTAGTTTGTTCTGAAAACTTACTAATGAGGAGGGTGACAAGACCGTACGTTATAGTTACGCCATCTATCTGATGTTTTAATTCAAAACACACTCATTGAACGCCTAGATCGTCTATTTATAATGAATATCGGTTTATAGAATAGACTGTATTGATAGAAAGATTATATTTATGCATTCTTGTAATTGACAGGTCCGTTGGTCGAGTGGTCAGAGACCCTGGCCACGAAACCGTGGGTCGGGTTCGAATCCCGCTAGAGGAAAATGTTTCGTGTGATGAACATGGACATTTGTGCTCGAGTCATGGATGTTTATAACCGTATTTAAGTATGTGTATCCGTTCACCTAGTACCCATAGGACAAGCTTATAGCTAAGTTTGGAACTAGGGAATTGGTTGTCAGTTCTGAGAATTTATATATTAATATTCATTATTATTTTAGGCTTGTTTTGATAGATTACATTGAAAAACTACATTTATGAACTGTATCGATAGATTATATCGATAAACTGTAGATATCGATTGACTATATCGAGTATCGATAGTCCAGTATCAGCAGGACTAACTAGTGCGAACTCTCTCTCGAAAAATTAATTACAGAAGAATACAGGCCCGGTTTGCTTTGATAATGGGGGTAATGATTTAAGTTGAGGCAAATCTTGGATTAGCCATGCTCATTGTTTTACTTGGGAAGGAAGTTCAAAGGGTTGAGAGTCAACCCTCCCGCGACCGCGTCGAGAGCGCTTGTTGCTGCGCCGAGCCTTTGAGGGTTAATTGCAAAGGTTCTGTTTTTATTAATTAACTAGCTGCGGTCCGTGACTTCGACGCGTGTAATTAAAAAAAAAATATATTTTTTAATACACGAATACAGAATTTGCGGATCTTGTTTATATGCTGTGACTGAAATAGGTGTCCCATGTTGGTCTGGGACTTAAAAAGAATGTGTGTTCTAACACATTTGGCACATTCTTTTCGAGTAGGAACACATTTGGCACATTCTTTTTAAGTGTTTCTACAACAGTAGGTATTATTATAAAGACAACACCTATTTAGTTAACAACTACGAATATTTGTCCTGATAAGTAATGTGGTGTATGTGGATAAGTAATGTCATGTCAAGCTCGATGGCGCATTCGGTAGTGACCCCGCTCCATGCGCCAAGAGTTGTGAGCTCGATTCCCACTCAGGAAAAATATTCGTATGATGAATATTTGCATTTGTTCTGTGTCTGGGTGTTAATATCCAATATTTAAGTATATATTTGTAATACCACTGCTGATTCTGATATCCGTAACACAAGTGCTTAAGCTTATATATGTGATGTAGTCTGATAAATTTTATATTTATAATGTAAATATGTAATTGGACTCGCCTCCTACCATTTAAGGCGAAGACTTAACCATTCTACCAATACTAGGAAGAACAATTTACCCAAAATTATTTACAGTACCTAAACCACAGTATTCCAGTTTCCCGCTTACGTTAACTTTGATAATGAGGCAAATGATTAACGTTAAGAATCCTGGATTAAATCTCGAGAGCCCGACCGCAGCCTTCAGAGTACCGTTTATTGTTGCCCAAGCGTTTGAGGGTTAAGTACGACTCCCATTTTTCATCTAACTCCCTATTGGCCCGGGATCCTATTGCGTCAGATCTTTGGAACAGCGCCTTATTGGGTACTGGTAAGCGGGGGTTAAAAGGCTTTCTCAGTTGGAAAGCCTTGTCGAGTACTAACTACAGGGCTTGGGTGGGGGTTAAAAACGTTCTCGGTTCAATTAATTTATTATATTTTTGCTTTTGCGTTTCTTTTTGAGGGTTAAGTATCAGTTTTACTTAATTACGTATTATCCAGCCATCCTATAACCTGTGGTTTCTCAATTAGTGTCAATGTGTAAGGAATAAAGTTACACTTCAGTGATGGTTACTTTAAAATACTAGACTCGTATAAACCAATATAAAAACAGCATTAGGTTTATTTAATTAAATAGATTTATGATTTTAACTGGCCTGAAGGAGCTCCAAGTGCCCGACTGGACAAATTTGGCACGAAACAGACAGGAATGGCGTTCTTTAATGTCGGAGGCCAAGACTTACTTCGGGTCGCTGAGCCAGCGTAGTAAGTAAGTGATTTTTATGGACTTTTTTGAGATTTTTTTGGTATAAATGCAGTCATAGGGTTAACATTCGGTTAAGTGGTTTGGCATTAAAAGGTAACAGACAGACGAAGCTATTTCGGTATTTAATAATATTTGAAATTGTTAAGATGCTTCCTAATATTATTATTCATATACATCTTGCTGTCCTGTCTTAAACTTATTGACTATATTATTTCCAATCAATTAAGCGAACTGAAAACTAGCTAAAAGACGTTTCAAAATAAATAAAATCCTAGACAGAATTTCCAAAAATAGAAATATAGCAAATTTATAAAGGGTCAGAGCAATACAAATTTAATTATTACAGGCTTGTTTGAAGTTGAATGAAAGTTGCCTCACAGTGCTTTCTGTATAAATGACGAAAAACGTCCAACAACATTGACCTTGATGAAAGGAAAATACGTGATCCATTAAATAAAAAAAAAGGTTTGGTTTCTTTAAATTAAACATACATTTAGGTATACCTTGATCAGTCAGCAAACCCTGCCCAAAAATCATCATCATCCTAGCGTTATGTCTCGTGCTTAAACGGGATCCGCTTAGGCCATGATCCATAATTTAGCGATTCTGGTAATTACGTTGAAGCGACTACCGATCTGACCTTCGTAACCCTTAGATAGGGGAACCAGACAATTTTTGGATCATAGTTACACAACCATAGCTGTTGGAATGTGCCGGTTTCATCACGATGTTTTCCCTTACCGCCTTGCTAGTGGTATAAATACGTACATAGATTTAAAAAATCCAGAGTAACGTGCCCTGATTCGAACCTGCACCCCTCGATTAAAAGGCGCGTGTCCTTACCATTGAGCTACCACCGCTCCAAAACCCTGCCAAAAATAAAACTGCTTTTTTTGCAGTATTCCTCGGTTACATGGAAAAAGCAGCGACAAGTGGCTAGCTCGTCCTCTTCACAAATTTATTTTTCGTCCGTAAGTTAAATTATTTAAAAAAATATTAAATATGTATTTTTTTCTTTATCTGATATACGAAATATTTAATGCGCCTTTTGAATATTCATATGTATGTGTTTAAATGTCTATACTGAAGGTTCACATCCTACTAATATTATAAATGCGAAAGTTTGTATGTATCGATGGATGTTGGTTACTCTTTCACAAAAAAAAAACTACTGAATGGATTTTAATGAAACTTTAGAATAATATAGCTCATACACCCGAAAAAATATATAGGCTTTGTTTCATCGATGTCCCATGCGAGCGAAGCCGCGGGCAGAAGCTAGTGGATTATGAAAACAATCCCTGTGTATCCCTACGTATCTTAGTATTAATACTTAAGTTTTGTGAAAAGGTGAAAATTCCGTACTTCATTTTGAAATTGGTTTCCCAAGATAGGTACAGGCCTCGCTTAATTTGCAAACCTCCGGTAATACTAAATCTGATAAGCTTTTTCTTTTTTTGGATGTATTATTTTTGTCTCTATAGATAAATCCAAATTGAATCTATTGTAACCTTTATTATTCACATCAAAAACAAACAATGAACGTTATGATAGCGTAACGAAATACTAAATATTCGTATTTGAGTCGTGTATTTGAATTCGTCCATCCCTGAATCCCCAAATTGTGTTTCGTCTGCAATAAATCTCAATTAAATACTTGGCTATCAACAGTGAGTTAACCGGCGGCGTCAGTAAGTATAAATAAACTTTGTTTGTATTATATTAACACTGCTGTGCCCGCGGTTTAACCGGCGGTTACGGTCAATGTTGTATAACCTTCCTCAATAAATTAACTATACAACACAAAAATATTTTCTTTAATTCGGTCTAGTAGTTTTTGAGATTATCGCGTTCAAGCAAACAAAAAACTCTTCAGCTTTATATATTACTAAGTAGTAAGTATTGATTTAATTTTCTTGCTGGCGAAATGACAGTGATATTTGACGGAAGAGAGAATTATGGTTCAATTATCAAGTTAATTTGGGAGCGGTGGTAGCTCAATGGTAAGGACACGTGCCTCTTAACCGAGAAGAGCGGGTTCAAACCCGGGCACGTACTTCTGGATTTTTCAAGTCTTTGTGCGTATTTATACCACTAGATCGACGGTGAAGGAAAACATCGTGATGAAACCTGCAAATTCAAACAATTTTGGATTTGTAACCATGATCCAAAAATTGTCTGGTTCCCCTATCTTAGGGTTACGAAGGTCAGATCGGCAGTCGCTTCAATGTAATTACCAGACTCGCTAAATCCTGGATCATGGTCTAAGCGGACCCCGTCTTAGCACGGGACATAACGCTAGGAAGATGATGATATCAAGTTAATTTGGGCGTTTACTTGATTAGCAATTGTTAGGACGTCAATTGCAAATCAAGGAAACCTTTTTTTTTTCACCAAATTATAGGTAACTACTAAGTATTGGCTAACTAATTGTATCTTGAAATCAATTTGTACGTTTATTTAATGGGTATAAGTTATACTAAAAAATAAAAATAAAAAACAGTACTTTAGTCGTAGCCACAGAACTATATACATAATAAAAAAAATCTATAAATTCTTCAGACTGACGCACTAATTCCCTAGTTCTAAACTAAGCTCATGCTTGTACTGCATACTAGGTGAAAGGATAGACATACTTAAATACGTTTATAAACATCCATGACTATACAAATACAAATGTCCATGTTCATCAAACGAAACATTTGCCCTAAGCGGGATTCGAACCCGCGACACTTGGTTTCGCGACCAGGGTCTCTGACCACTTGACCAACGGGCAGACATACACTTTTAAATTTCCAATTACAAAACGATTTACTTATTTATAATTTCTATACATACATACATAACATCACGCCCATGATCCCCGAAGGGGTAGGCAGAGTCGAAGGGGCAGCGAGCCTCTTCAACCACATTCAGCCAAAAATAAAGCCGGGCTGGGTCAGATGGACAATTGTGAAAAAGCAGTGACAAGCGGCTAACCTGTCGCCTACACAATCACACACCCAAAACCCGATATACCATTAGTCGCCTTTTACGACATGCTAGGCAAGAACACAGTTGGCATATTCTTTTTAAGTCCCAGACCAACATGGGACAGTGGGCTGGGTTGGATGGAAAGCTGTGAAAAAGAAGTGACAAGTGGCTAGCTCGTCGCCTACTCAGTCACATACCCAAAAGCCCGTAAACCATTAGACGCCTCTTACGACATGCTAGGCAAGAACCACAGTTGGCACATTCTTTTTTTTGTCCCAGATCAACATGGGCCAAGTCCCAGACCAACATGGGATATAATTTCTAAATATGTTGAAATAAAACATTTCTTTATTTTTTTAGTATGCCAAATCAATTTCTAAAAAGACCTGCTTTCAAACGAAGAAAATCCCAATTACAAGACCATTAAGCTTGTACGTAATTGCTTCATTTCACATTGATAAAATTGAGACTTACGTCTAATAGAAGGCTATTCCCGCAATTGCTTCCACGTTTACGACCAAATAACCCCAAAACGGTCCATCAAATTAGAGCTTCAAAATCTGTCCAGCCGTAAAAATCTCTTAGGAATAATCTGAGACCCATTGAACCTTAAAGGATAGCAGTCGAATGTCGAGAGAGGCAAAATTTGAATTTTATTTTTCTCAAATGGCCGTTTATTTGAATTTCCTGTGCGAGCTCCGCAGACCAATCAAATCAGCGACTCCGATTCCACGTGACGCACTGATTGATACGACCTTCATAGAGGTGGACGGTTAGCGCACTTAATTGGGGAATGTTTTTCGCGAAATTTAATTTTCTTTGGCCGAACTAGGGCTGTGAATATACGGCCGGTGAAAAAGCGATCTAGCAGGCTTTTTATTAGCTTACAAATGTTAGTAGACGTAGTACGTCTATTAATTTTTCTTGCCTTAACCGCTCAATATTGTGAAGAAATTTGGTAGTTACTTTTATATATCTCTTCATTGGATGTCATTTCTTATTTTGAAAAAAATAATAATTGCAAATTACGCATTCTCCTTGATTCTAGTGTAGACTGTAAAGAAATATTGGCATTGAACTGGAAGCCATGCGCATCGTCTTCGTCCTTTATTTTATGTTGATACACCAGACACATATTAATCATATCAACTTTAATGTATAAAACAATTATATCTATCACTAGAAGTGTAGTAATCATTGAATTTCACCTCACATGCTGGATAATATCTCTGTAAATCTTCACATTAGAACAAATTACCTATATCTCACTTCAATGACTTGAATGAAATTTCAGCTTTCACATGTGTATACAAAATAAATGTTATGACAGCCCTACGTTAGAAACGAGATATTCAAAACTTACCTTCAATAAAACCGGGCCGCGGGGTATGCAGTGCTCTCCTAATTGAGGGAACACGAGAGGACGTGGGTGAGGCTAATGACTCATTAGAGAAACGCCTGATCACACCGCGAGAGCTCAGAACATCTGTTTCGTTATCATAACCGTAATCAGTACCGTTCACGTCTATAATGTAGTCTTCTGAATCTACAAACATTGTCGTCTCCATTGTAGGCTGTTTCAAGTCTACATTCTTATTTACAGTCGTGAAAAAGTCGTTAAACAGCTTCGTTCGAGTTGCGTCGTCAACTTTCAACTTTTCCATCGAATTCTTTTCTAGTTCTGCAAAGTCTAATTCAGTTTCGTTACTTTCTTCATCTATTTGATAAGTTTGATTAATTAAACTACCTTTATTAGGCTCTTTATTTACATTATCTACATTTTCGATTTCATCTAATTTATTGCTTTCATAATCAAGTCCATTGTAAGTTAAATTGTTTTTTCTTCTAAATCTATCGAGTAGAGTTTGGTATTCTTTACTAGTAGATGTATTAATAAGCTCAGAAGTAACTGGTTCTTCATTAAAAGTGTTAGAATGTAGGTTAGTTATATGTGTGACGTTTTCAATAGTCATTTGTGTATTGGTGATGGGGATCAGTAGTACAAAGAGGAAGGGAAGGATAGTGGGAGGCGCCTTGAGGGTAGAGTCGTAGAGGGGTGAGCACTGGAGGTTAAGGGGCGAGGTGCGGCTCGGCGGACCCCTCATGCCAGGCCGGCGTTCAGCGCCGACTATCCTGAAAAAAAAATAAGAAGGTCAATAATAGGCAGCATGCAAATGTACTTACTAAGTAACTCAGGATTAACTGGTCTTATTTATAGTCTTATAGTCAGGAAATGAAGATATCCCTATTTATTTATACACTAATTGTTTAGTTTGCATTGACTGGACTGTATTACTTTAAGTGTTGCTTTATCGTAAAGTAAAATCTAATTTGATAAGTTTTACATAAAAAATAAAACGAATATATATAGCATATTATAGAAGGGATATAACGTTATTAGGCTTTGTGTTCTGTAATACGTAAGCAACCTTATTAAATATGTACCTACAGTGAGTATCATATGTGCCGAAGCATATTCTCCACCTACAAATTCAATAGAACCAACATTAGGGATTAAAACCGTGATAGAAACTCAATTAAGCGACGAACCGTCTAACACTGAATAATTGAATATTCAATCGAATGTGTCCGACGAATATCATTTCAGTTAATTAAGTTCCTCTCAATTAAACGCCACCGATTACCAGGAAGGGCGTTGCGAACTTGAATGAATTCTTTTCTGAACGGAAATTATTCTTCGTCACCCAATCAGAGAGAATCAATCAAACTTTATCCAACTGTTAGGTTACAAGTGGGTCAACAGAAATGCTACTCCTCACCTCGGATGCCAATTAGACAGGACTCCATTCAGATTTGTGCAAAGTCGCAATCAAAAACTGATTTCTCTCAAAATAAGCAGTATTTCTGCATTTTCAGTGCCGTCCAACGTTGTGTTCTTTGTGGAAGAATTCAAAGGCCAGATTAGATTAATTGTAGGAAGCTGAATGAGAGTCTTAAGGAAGTGTCGAATCGCTGAAAGGGCTTTTTGAGCGATTGTTCTATTGTTGACTGTGGCGCTCCGGGCTTCAATGGTGTCAACAAAAGTATTTGTCCAGTTGATTAAAAACATCTAAGATCGGCCTCGCAAAATATTTTTTTTGAGATCCCTTCTGTTTAATTTTGTAAAGTAATCTCACTGAGTGGAAAGTAAAAATAGATGTGATTCTTCGTGCAAAGCCTCTTGTAAATATTTATTTTTGCACCAAAAATGAGCTGTACCCAAAAAAATATTTGAAGTTTTCACATGACTGACATTAGAAATGGTTTAAATAATCTATATCAAAGGGTTTCCTTATTTTTATTTGAACGCATGTTAATAATTTTCGCTAATATATGAAAAGTTTTTTGTAAAAAAATTTTTAAAACATTTCTTTACAAAGTGGATTTTGATTTGTGCTTTAAAATTGTTAAAGTTCTTTTGTTTTGAATTTCCCATGTTGGTCTGGGACTTAAAACAATGTGCCAACTGTGTTTCTTGCCTAGCATGTCGTAAAAGGCGACTAATGGTATATGGGGTTTTAGGTATGTGATTGTGTAGGTGACAAGCTGGCCACTTGTCATTACTTTTTCACAATTTTCTATCTAAGACAGCCCAGTTTTATTTTCAGCCGAATGTGTTTAAAGGGGCCTGCTGCTCCTTTGACTCTGCCTACCCCTTCGGGGATTATGGGCGTGGTGTTATGTATGAACGTTGTTTTAAATTTCATTCAGATATTTATAGGAACGTTGTGTTGCTCGTGTTGCTTGATGTTTAAGTAAGTTGGTCCTTAAAACTATGTATGTAACAGTAGCTAAGGAATTGTGCCCCAATTAGATACAATCTGAATATGGTCGGATTAAGCGATGGCTTACGATCAAACTTGCGTGTCCATATCAAATGAGATCTTGCCAAGTGTTTTTGGAATTTTTGGAATTGATTTTGTTTCATAGATAGACCCTATTTGAATACGAAAATAATAATTTCATGAAAAAAAAACGTTTTTAGAATTCCCGCCAAACGCTCCAAACTGTCACGTGACTATTATGTATATTATATACACACCCACAAACATTCTCGCGCTCTGTCAAAGTTGACCCGATCTTGAGTGAGTTCTTACGACTATGTCAGCTTGTTTGCAGATCAGTGACGTCATCGCGCTTTGATGGCGTTCGCAGTCACGTAATAATGGGTATAAATAACGCAATTTAAATTAATTTTCTTTAATTTATAAGGAATAAATAAATTCTAAAAATGTTATTATAGGTTTTTATACTGTCTGTCTTTGATGTATAAAAATTACTTAACATGAATTGGTAACATGTGCCAACATCCCTATTGTGCCCCAATTAGACACAATCTGAATATGGTCGGATTAAGCGATGGCTTACGATCAAACTTGCGTGTCCATATCAAATGAGATCTCGCCAAGTGTTTTCCTTAATTGACCTGAATTCCATCGCTTAGACGTACGATATACTTAGTGATGCCGAACTATCGATAGTCTTACTATAGTTATAGTTTTGCTATAGATAGTTGGCCTAAAAAATCTGTTAAAATATACGTATATCTTCTGTACGTATCTACATAGCTATCGATAGAACTTGATTAACTGATGTCAATAATATCGATGCTATGTGGATACCTATTCATATAGCGTCGATACTATAAAATATACTAACCTAACCATAATACTATAGATACTATCGATGGTACATATAGCAATAAATCAATTAAATCACGAAAATTTCCGTATCACATTGTACACACAGTCGGATTATCGAAAGTCAAACCAAATTGAAAGTATGGACACCATCAAAAGCCCTATGAAATTCCGACTATTGTTATATTATCGATAGTGAGCTATCGAGCGGCATCACTAGTGTGATACAGGCTCAGTAATACTCCGAAGTGAAGGCAATTTTAGTTGGTTTCCATCTTGTTTCCTGAGAGGTTTTGGTTTACCTAGATGATGTGTCTATTTTGGGAACAAATATACCCACTGCATACATTGCTTGATATGTTTGTAATTGAAATGAATTAATTAAGTGCTAATTTATTTCACAGCGTTTTTATGTTAGAGAACAGCAAACCAGCAAGTTAGCCTACAATCAACATGAATTGCAATATAAATAAATAGTCATTTAACATTCGTCGCTTTTTACGATATGCTAGGCAAGAAACACATTTGGTACATTATTTTTAAGTCCCAGACCATTTGAAATTGTTTGAATTTAATTTAAACCAAAATATGACACCTACTATGACAGATCCGTTATTCAAGTGGTCAGAGAGGGCCACGAAACCAACCATTTTGTCCTAGCTTCCCGAAACCCGTCGAGGGTTCGAATCCCGCTAGGGGAAAATGTTTAGGGTGATGAACATGAACATGTGCACTCAAGTCGTGGATGTTTATAAAACGTATCATATAATTATGTCTATCTGCTCACCTAGTATCCATAGCACAAGCATAAAAGCTTAGTTTAGGGAATTGGTGTGTCAGTGTGGAGAATTTATTTATTATTATTATTTACTAAGTACACTTCGTGAATAAATAAATATTCGATTGAATACTATTACACATATATATATATATATATATATATATATATATATATATATATATATATATATATATATATATATATATATATATATTTCTTGATATTACTACTCTAACTAACTAACTAAACTTTACGCCACTTCCCTAGCGGGTCAGGCAGAGAGAACCGAACGCCATATGGCAAGACCCTTACACACCTCACTTGCTTCTTCAACATTCATTCATATTACTACTCTGAGGGGTATATAACTGATCCACGTATAATCCTGCCGGTCGTACTAGATTGAAAGGGCTTCGATAAAGGATACGAGGGTCTGAGAACAAGATAATTTGGCGTGTCTCCCGCAAACTCCGACTAGGAGAAATATTGAGGAGCCGATATGATCCTGGCTTAAGTAGTGTTTGTACTTGTCAAAAGACTTAGCGAGATCTTCTTTTCGGGATCTCGTTCCGGAATATTGTATAGTGATTAAATATCTGTGTGACAAGTTAGGTAGTTAGTGAAGTCGTATTTGTCCCATGTTTGTCTAAAAAGAATGTGTTAGAATAATGAATACAACAAGTAAGTAATAGGTTTCGCATATACTAAAGCAACCTTGTTAATCACACGAAAGATTTGCCACTAGCGGGCTACAAACCCGAAACCTTTAGTTTCGTGGCCAGGATCCCTAACCAATGCTCCAAGCACCTCGTCAGTAATATAAAAGGCTCTCATCCTCGTATCATAATGAGCCAGGACGGATAATAATTTGTCACCATTTATCACGGCTAACCCTTTTTTGTCCACGTGAAACTTTTTAATCGTCATTAATTCTAAACTTTTTGTACGAATGAACGTGGAAACCATTTGCGGGTGAATATTTTCCCTCAGAAGCTGTTACGAGTATATGTAAAATTTGTTATGTCCGTCAGTGGCCTTTTTTCTTCGAATACACTCAACAGGTTAAATTAGCTAAAGTAAAATTTAAAATTACGCCCATAATCCTCGAAGGGGTAGGCAGGGTCAAAGGGGAAGCAGGCCCCTATAATTGCATTCAGCCAAAAACAAAACTGGGCTGGGTTAGATGGAAAATTGTGAAAACGTAGTGACAAGTGGCTAGTTTATCGCTATATGCGATGATACAACCAATGTTAATTTAAAAATATGACTTAAAGCGATGATAATGTAAAAATGTTCAATATAAGTAACATTTGTTGATATATGCATATTAAACGTATAAGGGCTGATTTTTGCATTTGATATATATAAGTATGATCAGATCAGTAAATATTATTGGACTTTTACAACAAAAGATTTTTGCTCTCATTCCCTCATTCAGGAAGATGTATCCTCGGCACCACTTAACATTATCCTCCCTAAGTAATACGACCGACTATTTTATATTTCAGGGAATAAAGCTTAAGGTACCCTCCTACATTAGTCAGACTATTAGAATCAGTTGCGTAGGAAGGATTTTAGCCGTCCGGGGCGTAGGGCAAATTTTACCGCCCCCGAATAATGTGGCATTCTGGGTAATGTGATATTTTCCTATCATCCTAGCAATGCACAGCATACCACCTCTCAGAAAAATCTCTTAAGTGTTCCGTGGTTCAGGTTTCAGAAAAGGGTTTAAGAAATAATACCTGAGGCTGTAGGCCCCAATGCCCCCGCCGTTCCGGCAGAAAAATAAACACCAAAACAGTTTCACTCAGGTCGGGCCAACTCAACACTGCCACTTACCCCGCAGAAAGAAATGGTTTTCTTCATCATCATCCTCCTAGCGTTATGTCCCGTGCTTAGTCGGGGTCAGTTTAGACCTTGTTCCAGGATTTAGCGTGTCCAGTAATTACATTGAAGCGACTGCCGATTGGACCTTCGTAACTCTTAGATAGGGGAACCAGACAATTTAGATCATGGTTACGTATCCAGTTGTTTTCATGTGGAGATTTCATCACGATGTTTTCCCTCACTGCCGAGCAAATGGTATAAATACGTTTGAAAAAATTTAAAAATTGGACTTGGCCTCCTCCTATATGAGGCGTAAGGACACGCGCCTCGTTCGGGTTCACACTATTGAGCTACCTTTTTTTTTTGTTTTTGAGAGGGAAATCTTTAAAAGATACCCGGCTTTTTATAAGGGGGAGAAGACGGGTAATGTGAAATTTTTATTCACTAAAACCCCCCCGGTGGTCGTCCTTTACACCTAGCAGGAAGTTCCGGGTCGTCTGTTGACTTGCACCGGCGTTCCTGCGATGTTAGCTCATCCAGTATAGCTTATACTTGGCTGACAACATGTGACCACGACATGCTGTCGCCTCTCTTGGGCCCGTCTATAATCGTCTAGCCATTAAAGCCCCCACTCCAATGGCTTGCGGACCTTCTACCACTACATGTTTATGAGTGGTTATCAATTGGTAAAAAGATGAAAATACCGCCCTAAAACACTGCCGCCCGGGGCGATTCGCCTCACCGCCTTGACCAGGTAATGTGAGCTCGTTAAATAAGCACCGTAGCATGAGGGATAAACGCCCACGTATTAAGTGAGCTCACTGCTTGTAATTATCCCCAAAATGCCCAGTAATTAGTAATAGCCCTCGGTACACTTAGGTGCGTGAATATTGTATGCGAAAGTTCTTTAAGGACGAAGTCGAAGTATCATTATTTAAATGGACTTCAAAATGTCATTGCCCACATTATAGACTTTTGATTCGACCTTAAAATACGGACACGTATTTTTAAATTTTTTAAGCGCATGTTTTGCGTTTTGTTTCTCTAGCTAGAAGTCGAAGAAAAACACCCTTAAGAATATTTGCGGATGTGTCCAAATATGAACTATTTGTTTACTTTCCCTAAAGGATACGTAGGTCAGATGGCCAGTCGCTTTAGTGAAATAAATAACTAAGTAACTAAACTTCACGCCACGTCCCTAGCGGGGTAGGCAGAGAGAACCGAACGCCGTATAAGACGATCCTTACACATAAATAAATAGACTTACTAAATCTAGAATATAGACCTAGTAGGCAGAGAACTACGAAAGGGTCATAATGATTGGAAGATGATAATAATCATAGCAGCCGTTAATAGATAAGCAGTTTTGAAATACGACTACTCGGATATACCAGGGTATTCGGATATACCAAGATATTCATTGTGTAAGCTATACATACAAATCTTAGTCTTATCTCCTTAGGAATAAAGGTAAAAAGTGTGTTTACCTACTTATGTAGCCATACCAGTATTTAAGCATTCATAGTCAAAATTAAAAAATCTGTTTAGTCCGTCAGCTAGATTATAAAAAAATATGAAACAAATATGTATTTATTTATTTGTCAAACAAACATTGATGAAAATACAATGCATCCAAGTTGCGCGAGACGTCACACTCTCACAATCACAATTTTTACTAAATAGTGACGTCGCAAGCCCCCACTCCAAAACTTTGATGCTCTTTATAGTTGTGATTTTTTGTTAATTTGATAAAGCGAAAAACATGTGTCTAGTATTTTTGTATAATCTAACTGACGGACTAAATAGAATTATAGTTTTTTTAATGAAGTTATCATCCCTATTTGAAAAGGGGTGACACAAGTCAGAACTAATAACTGCCGTTTCGTAACAGCAAAACATAAATTATAAATTCTGGCACTTCCTAAACTTTACGTATTCTGGATGAATTGTTAACGTTTGTAAAGCTGGTTAATTCGATTTAGAAGTTGGCGTAAGTTGGGCGTTAGAGGATTTGTCAATAACTCAGTTGGCCTACAATAACTTGGGGGATGTAATAAGCACATTAAGTTAAGCCCTATTCACGGTTGAGTAACGAAAGCGGTTATATTTCAGGATTCATTTAAATAAGTTAATACAAATTAAGTGTTTGTAATATCAAAATTTGTAACAGCTTTATAATAAATAAATAAATAATAATAAATTCTCCAGACTGACACACCTATTCCCTAGTTCCAAACTAAGCTTATTATGCTTGTGCTATGGAAACTAGGTAAACGGATAGACATACTTAAATACATTTATAAACATCCATGACTCGAGTACAAATGTCCATGTTCATCACACGAAACATTTGCCCCTAGCGGGATTCGAACCCGCGACCCTTGGTTTCGTGGCCAGGGTCTCTAACCACTTCACCAACGGGCCAGTCAATATAAAATATAATGAACGTAACATCAACAACAATTATCAGATTTTATTCGACATTCGGGTTTTACCTATTTCGAGCAATCTCTGGACGGCTGGCCTGACTTTGCCGGTTCTTTCTATATCAGACAACTTCTATTATGAGGAGTACAAACATTTTGGAAGTTATCTATTGACTGGTTCGATGGCGCATTCGGTAGTGACCCTGCCCCATGCGCCAAGAGTTGTGGGTTCGATTCTCATCCAGGACAAACATTCGTATTCGTATGATGAATATTTGTGTTTGTTTTGTATCTGGGTGTTAATATATTTAGGTATACATTTGTAATACCACTGTTGATTTTGATATCCGTAACACAAGTGCTTAAGCTACTTACCTCAGAGTCAGATCAATGTATGTGATGTAGTCGGATATTCCTATTATTAACTATAAAAATCAATTATTGTCTTAAATTAATATTTTTTAAATTGCTATTGAATACGGAAATCCCATATCCCGTAATAAAAAATCTGACCTTGGATTAATATACGTAACTTTTGATAAATCCTTAGTTCATATTTATGGCCATAATCCCCAAGGCGCAGCATCCTACAGATTTGCCTAAAAATATAGCGGCACTAAATTGTTACTCTCTGGGGGACTAATACAGCTAGGACACAGTGAAAAAAAGTAGATGCAGTAACGTAACGCTCTGGCTAGCGGAGGGTCTCCTGTTACAGAGGTCCTACACAAAAATGCCATATAATATCGGATACATGAAGTTGATCACTAAATAAAATTAGATGTTTTTAGTGCGGTGTCACAGCTACGTTGGCTTGTCAGCCATTTTTATACCGCCGAGGATTTAACAACAACAACAAGCGAACGATTGGTTTGACGGTAATCGTATGGCGCTTGCAGCATAAGAGATGTCACTCGCATTATGGCGACAATTTGAGAGTTGCGGTGACACCGGTGCATATGCAACTAGTTTTTTTATTAATTTAATGTATCTCTAATACACACATGAAAATGCGTGACGCGTTTCTCATACATACATACATACATAATATCACGCCCATAATCCCCGAAGCCCCCCGGCAGCATGCCCCATCAACCACATTCAGCCAAAAATAAAGCCAGGCAGGGTTCGATGGAAAATTGTGAAAAAGCAGTGACAAGCGGCTAATCTGTCGCCTACACAATCACACACCCAAGACCCGATATACCATAAGTCGCCTTTACGACATGTTATGCAAGAACCACAGTTGGCATATTCTTTTTAAGTCCCAGACCAACACTTGACAGTGGGCTGGGTTGGATGAAAAGCTGTGAAAAAGGAGTGACAAGTGACTAGCTCGTCGCCTACTCAGACACATACCCTAAAGCCCGTAAACCATTAGTCGCCTTTTACGACATGCTAGGAAAGAACCACAGTTGGCACATTCTTTTTTTTTGTCCCAGATCAACATGGGCCAAGTCCCAGACAAACATGGGACAGTCCCAGACCAACATGGGACAGTCCCAGACCAACATGGGACAGTCCCAGACCAACATGGGACAAATGCGTTTCTCCAGGTACAAAAAAAGTATTGTAATGCTTTATTACTTCGCACTCCGGCGGGAAGCTTGAGAGACAAAATTGCCAAGTTGCACCATTTTAGTCCTCATCCATCCAGAACTTCGTCTGAATACCAACTAACATCTCAACGGTGCCTTTTAATTGCGCTTTTAACTTCTACCAGAGGCGGACCGTGACTTTTGAAGGCCCTGTGCTAGTTCTAAAAGGGAGGCCTAAGAATCTATATCTAATGAACTACACGTTTCAACACACACTAACACATTTCACTGGATACTGAAATCCAGTGAAATGTGGTGACCTGCAATCTCTCGTTCTAATGGTCAATATGTATGTATATTGTCTTGGGGCCCTTTTCATTCCCCTGCCCCTGACTTCTATCCATCGCTTCGTATATGCAATAAGCGACTTATACATCTAGATAATTTTACATTTTGACGTATCAAACTTACTGAACTGGACTGGACTGGTTTTATACGGGAATATTAACAGGCAGACTGTGAACTGAAATATTTCATGGTATTTATGTTACATACTTAAAAAATTAAAAAGGCTCCCAAAGTCTGCGCGGCGTATTCGCAGTATTTGGGTCACCGGTATTCTTTGTCATCAAATAAAACGGAACAGCTTGAAAATCGAATTCTTGCCGTTTTTCTCGGTGACGATAGTCGTATTTAAGCCGACTCAGTTACATCGCCTACAAAGGTAAAATCTATTACAATATAATTACTTGAGACCTGTTTTAATGTAGGTACACACTTGTCTTTATAAATATATTTTTTTATTTTTTTATCTTTCATTTTATTTTATCATTATTATAAAGATATCTCACTGTCGTCAATCTCACTGTGTCAGCCGTAGCGACCGTCACGCGTATATTGAGCACTTTATCTGTAGGGTGTGTACGCCTTTACATAACGAACCCTCAGGGATGTCCCGGCAAATTACCGCTAGCAGGGCTGGCCTGTAGGGGTTAGTTTAAATGTTAGCTTAGTTTTTAAGTTGCGAAGGTCGGCCGGATTCCTTCTTTGTAGACATAATGTAATTGGGTTTTGTCGCTTCACTAAACTCGTTCTAATCCTTTTTAATCTTACTAATATTATAAATAATGGATGTATTGATGTTTGTGGCCAGTTCCACGCAAAAATTGAAAGCTTCTGGATGAAGTTTGGCACAGAGACAAATTGGATTGGAATAGCACATCGGCTATGTTTTATCGATGCGCCACCCGATCGCTCGTGCAGAATAGAGTATTGAAGCGTAACTCTATCTATTTGTTAAGTCTTCACGCCTACATTGCTTAAGCAGTTGCTATGAAATTGGGCCAGCTTAAAGTTTAAACTCCGAAAATTCTATTTATCCCTAAAATTATATTTAAATGATGACCCCGTGGGTTGTGAAATAGAGTTTCTATGCAATAAATTGCGGGGAAAGTTACTTTTATTATAATATAGTAATTTTGGGCAAATAGGAATCTTATTATATTGCTATTTACATACTCAGGTTGTATTTACTACACCCCACGATTTTTATTTCTGATCAATATCCTAGATTTATGAGGAGAGTGAGTGATGACTGGTGGTACATAGGACATACCGAATTATTTTTATAGCTTTAAGTACATTATCTACATCATTGTTTTCAATAAAACCGTTTAAATTAAAAAGTTTTTTTTAATATTTAACTGTTAGTAAAAGTGCTCGTATTAGCGGACGAAAAATAAAAATGCGTAGTCCTAATATAAAATATCAATGTACCTACAAATAACAACGAATCGACCCTAACCTGACGCAATACATTTCAAGTCGGCAGACACGCCACATCGTGACATCGATACATCTCTGGTTTTTAATTTATAAAAACCAGAGATGTATCAAACATGAGCCTCGTTTATATTACGATCGCGTCTACGTGGCGTCGCTACGCAATCATAACTTCCTTATTATTCTTACTAATACAATACATTCGGAAGTATATCTGTCTGTTTGTCTGTCACGACGCTAATACGACTTGACTGACTGCGATGTTATTTGGTACGGTTGGTTTAAATCTTGAGAAATACGTCACTTATGCTACTTTTCATCCCGAAAAATTTATAATTTTAATTTTTAAATAATATTGATCCCGCGGGACGTATGGCACGAGTTTCTGTAGTATATCAACACAGGTAGAGCCGTGGGAGAAAGCTAGTTACATTTAATTAGACGCAGAGTAAGCAAGCTTCACTAATTAGGAGTATAGCGCTTCAGTCGAAATTCCTTATTAATTATTACTGTCTGGTCTGGTTTTAAGATAACATTGCTTTTACATAGTATGTACAGTCTTTTGTATATATTTAATGACATTGCGATTTCGTTAGCTTAATGGCTTGACCTTTGACTTCGTGTAGTTCGGTCTAATTTATTTTTTACTGAGTACATATATATTAATAGCTGACCCGGCGAACTTCGTTCCGCCTAACAGTCAATGACACATAATCGAGTTAAATAAATTTAGATGTAAGCTATCCTATCTTTCGAGTAGGATCAAACTGCACACGATGTGCAAATTTGATTAAAATCGGTTTAGTAGTTTCGGAGTCCAACGCGGACAAACAACGTGACGCGTAATTTATATAAATATCCGACTACATCGCTTACATTGATCTGACTCCGACCTAAGTAGCTTAAGCACTTACGTATATACGTATATACGTGTATACGTACTATACGTGTTACGGATATCAGAATCCACAGTGGTATTACAAATATATATTTAAATACAAACACAAGTATTCATCATACGAATGTTTGTCCTGGGTGGGGATCGAATCCACTACTCTTGGCGCATGGGGCAGGGTCACTACCGAATGCGCCATTTAGCCAGTCATATATATTAATATATACCATCGCGCCAGCAGTTTCCAAAGAAGTAGGCAGTCTGAAGGAGCAGGGAGTTTCTTAAACCACATCTTGCCAAAAAATCTTATTTCCAGATCTCCTATTAGTGTGTAACATGTCATTATTGTCCCATGTTGGTCTGGGACTTAAAATAATGTGCCAACTGTGTTCCTCGCCTAGCATGTCATAAAAGGCGACTAATAGTATATCGGATTTTGGGTGTGTGATTGTGTAGGCGACGAGCTATCCACTTGTCACTACTATTTTACAATTTTCCATCTAACGCAGCCCAGTTTTATTTTTTGGAGAATGTGGTTAAAGGGGCCTGTTGCCCCTTTAATTCTGCCTACCCCTAGGGGATTGTGGGCGTAATGCTATGTATGTAAAAAATTACTTGGGCTAGATGCAAAATAATAAATAATAAATTCTTCAGACTGACACACCAATTCCCTAGTCCCAAACTTAGTTTATAAGCTTGTGTTTTGGATTCTAGGTGAACGGATAGATAAACTCAAATAAGTTATTAACATCCATGACTCGAGTACAAATATTCATGTTCATCACATGAAATATTTGCCCCTAGCGGGATTCGAACCCGCGACTCTTGGTTTCGTGGCCAGGGTCTCTGACCAATCGACCAACGGGCCAGTTAAAGTGAGAATTGGTTAGCTAGTCACCTACACAACACATACCCAGCACTCGATACCCCATTAGTCGCTTTTTACGTCATGCAGGGCAAGGAACACAGTTGGTTATTTATTATGTAGTCCCAGACCAACATAACATTATGGTAATAATACCCCTTTGTAAAAGCCAAGCCTGTAATAATGCTATATGATTTTCAAATAAAAATTTAGTCATTTAGACATGTCTTCCACAGTAACAGAAGTTTTTTTTTATAAAAATGAAATAAGTGAAAGTTTAGATGTGACGAGATTCCCGAGGGATGGCGCATAGAGACTTTCTTTGGAGAAATTTCTCACAGGTGGATTACAACACGATATATGGAATTTCATATTCCGTATATCGCGTTGTATATTTTATATTTTGACAAGCTCGATGGTTCATTCGGTAGTGACCCTGTCTCATGCGCCAAGAGTTGTGGGTTCGATCCCCAATTAGGACAAACGATTGTGTGATGAATACTTGAGTTAGTTCTGTATCTGGGTGTTAATATCCAATATTTAAGTATATATTTGTAATACCACTGTTGATTCTGATATCCGTAACACAAGTGCTTAAGCTACTTACCTCGGAGTCAGATCAATGTATGTGATGTAGTCTGATATTTATTTATATGGTATTGGAGATAATTATATATATATATTATTGGATCTAAGTGAACGCTGGTTGCGTAATGTTATGGAAGCGCCTCTTAAATGATAGGTTCGAATCCGACAGCGTCTCTGGATTCTTCAAATTGAGTAAGTAAGTACCTACGTATTTGTGTATTGATATCATTAGCTAGTCAGTGTCATATCTTGAGGAAATATGAACATTTAAATAACTACAGATTTGTAACCATGATTCTGGTTTTCTATATCAAAGAATTACGATAGTCAGGTGACACAGACTCTTTTATGTAATAATCATCATCTTCCTAGCGTTATATTCCGTGCTTAAACGGGGTCCGCTTAGACCATGATCCAGGATTTAGCGAGTCTGGTAATTACATTGAAGCGACTGCCGGTCTTACCTTCGTAACCCTAAGATAGGGGAACGAGGCAATTTTTGGATCATGGTAACAAATTCAAAGTTGTTTGAATTTGCAGGTTTCATCACGATGTTTTCCCTCACCGTCGAGCTAGTGGTATAAATATGTACATAAATATATTATATTAAAAATGTAGAGGTACATGCCTGGGTTTGAACCCGCACTCCTCGGTTAAGGCACGTGTCCTTACCATTGAGCTACCACCGCTCCACTTTTATGTAATAATCACGATCACTAAATGTATGATTATGTCGAAGTAAAAGCTAGGAAGATGATAACTTCGTAAGATTAATCTTATCTCCAACTTGAGAGATTTAACAATAATCAAGATAAAAAATCGTTTACCTTTCCTTTAAACGACAAAGTCTATATTAAAAATATGAAACATTTCGGAGGGTTATGAATAAATCCGAAACCCTAACGAGTACTTTTCAAAGGACACTAAGCATTATTTAGAGTAAGCAATTTTTCACCCGGAGAGGCTTTGCTTGTCGTCAACATGATGAATGGCCTCATTGTGGTCATAAAGCTTAGAAATAACATTAACATTTGTGTTTCACGTTTGGCTGTTGCTTCATTAAGTATTGTGTCTAATGTAAATCCATTTTGTGGTGTAAATGTAACGTGTTTAATATTTAGCCAACGTTAATATTGTTAAACATTACAGATCATTTTGATCAGTTTCAGATACTAGTAATTAATCTGGTTATTCGGGTTTAAACTACATATTAACAATAATAATGAAGGAAAATAACAACGTCTATGATGTTTAAATGACATTCACATAATACAGCCCCAATTAAATAAGAAAAAAAAATTTTTATGCAAATGTTTTATACTTAATTATATCAATATCAAGTTCCGTAAATGTTTTTCGTGTAGTAAAAAAAATATATTTTTGTAAGAATTCAAGAATATTGCTCTAAATATTCATAAAGAAACTACCAAAAATCCGTATACGACAAGTGTACGATAAAAAGTACATTGCGATTAAATCGGTCTAACAAAGAACCGAGATCAAACCAATTCGCCTCCTTTGACGGTATTCCGAGCATTAAACATCTGCAAAGCGCTTTGTGTGGGACTTTTTGGCCTAGACACGATAACAAGCTTATAGTGGGTACTATGAATTTCATAAAACATTTTATTACGGCCTTTGAAATGTCCCCATAATATTTATTGTCCTGTGTGAAGTACAAATGTACAATATTGTTACCAATCAAATGTTAGTAATATTTTGCGGTCTTTACATACGTTTTGCATTATTTTTGTGGAATTAACTCAATATCAGGGGGAGAATGGATTGGTGGCTTGTAGTTCAAACATTTTAAAATAATAAATGAATTAATTCTTCAAACTGACACACCAATTCCCTATAGTTCCAAACTAAGCTCATGCTTGTTCTATGCATACTAGATGATCGGATAGACTTACTTAAATACGTTTATAAACATCCATGACTTGAGTACAAATGTCCATATTCAACACTCGAATCCGCGACCCTTGGTTTCGTGGCCAGTGTCTCACCATTCGAGCAACAGGTCAGTCAATATTGTTCATTCATTTTAAATGTGAAAACAGCAGTTGAAACTATTTTTGATGACTCTAAAATTAAAAGTCAATTAATTTAAGCAGATATCACCAGTTGGGTGTGATAATAACATTTTAGGTCTATTGGTTATATCGGCCTTGGCGAAAGCCACCAAATCGAACAATTTAGTAAAGCGACGATCGCGCCTTTATCCGGCTTAAGCACCTTTTATCTGTCGTAAACTGATGGACGTTTAATTTTATTTCTATATATATATCTTCTATTAAAGATATATGCAAGATTTAATGGCTCATAACCTTAAGGTTATATTGTCATTAAAAGAAATGTGAAAGCCCTATAACATTTGAACTATACGCATATAGTTTTAGAGATAGCCGTATATTAAATAAATGAACTAAAATCTCGATGGCGCATTCAGTTGTGACCCTGCCCTATACGCCAAGAGTTGTGGGTTCGATTCCCATCCACAACAAACATTCGTATAGCAGCGCCCCGCGGTTTCACCCCTGTAGTTCCCGTTCCCGTGGGAATACGGGAACTAATAAGTATTATTTCCAGTGTCTATAAAATATAAATATCTATGTAGTAACACTACATTATCAGCTATCTTTATATTCTATCAGCAGTGAAAAGCTAAGTAGCTTTAATAAAGTTATCGGCGAGTAAGTAGCTTGAAAGCCACTGGTGAAAGAAATTGGCAAATCGGTCCAGTAGTTTTGGACCCTATTTAATTCAAACAAACAACAATCCAATATTTATTTTTTATAATATCAGGTAGATAAAACTAAATAACGCGACGTTGTCATATTTTTTGTAAACATTCGTGTAATTTGACGAATTATTTCTAGGAAAAATTAATTAATTTGAAGAAATATTATCTGCTTTTGTGACTTTTTCGTAGGTGTTTAGACAAGAGTATGTTCTTGACAAGTTATAAGCAAGTCTTGATAGGATAAAATTTCCGTCTCTTTGGTATTATAGACCACAAAAAAAGAATTAAAATTAGAATTTTACTGAGATTATAGCTCCTAAATTAATTGACGTAAATGCAATTACAAGCAAAATATTAACAACGCAATTTCCATCAAGACTACACAGGATAAATATCTTATTCCGTTTTATTAAAATGCGAGGTAGAAAGAATACAACTGTTTCAAATTACACCATGTATAATTGTGTACAGGCTGGAAATAAATATTCGAGAAACAAATTCGGTATAATTGTGTACAGGCTGAAAATAAATATCCGAGATCCAAACAAAACGGGACCGTCTAACGAAGGTAGAATTGCTTTCGGATCGCGAAATAAACGCACCGACTAAAAGATTACCTCCGAAAAATCCATTCAAATTAATTTGCCTTCAAATAAGGAGGGCGAGATTAAACTGTGTCGCGAGGCCTTAGAGATCAAGATTGATTGAATGATTGCAAAGGTGAGGCCTAGCAGTCAGTTGTCTGCGATAACTTGGTTTGCTCGGATTGTCCTGAGTTGGGAAAGTTTTATTTCATTCAGAGCTGATTTGTCAATGAGAGATGAAAATTAAGCGACACTTATTTATGAATGCCATTCGGTAGTTTATTTACGAAACAAGGGATGGCTCGCTCTACTCTGGTCACTGGCCCGGTCATGACGATGTTCTGTAGATTATGGTGCAGCTATCTTCTACATTCTAACAAGTGCACGACTTGCGACCATGCGTTATTGGCTTATCACAAGGAAAATTTCGATATTTATAAAGCTCAAAACAAGTGTTGTACGCAAAAAGCTTAAAAATTAATTCAAAAGTGTATAAAAATATTGATGAAGTATATTATTTATAGTTATAGTAGTGGTAAAATGATGCGAGAAATTTGGTGAAGTTACTAAAAAAGTAATTTATTAATTTCATTTAGACAAAAACATAACATTATGTTTTTATTTATTTATTTATTTATTAAAAATAATGCTATCTGTCGAGTTTTTTCCCCCGGCACACGGTATACGACACGGCAAAAAATGAAAAATAATGTGTTATTTACGTATTTAATAAAGAAATCATTTTATTTAATTATAAGAAAAAAGTGACAACATGATTTTTTTGTTGTTGGATTGTTCCGATTGTTCATATTTTGTCCCGAAACAATCTATTTATTGGTCACTTCACAGGACAGGCACGTAGAATATTTTACTTCATTTTACAGTTGGATGACATTGCTATTGATTTTAGCCAATTTCAATTCGCAAGCTGTTGTCTTTCAAAGACATTAGGGCCGTTTGTAAATGTGTCTAAAATATATATCTAGTATATAAACTAAAGTCGGGTAAGTTATCCCGTTTGTAACTGAAGAAAAGCTAACCGAATTTTTTAAACGACGATTTTGGGGATTGTGGGCGTGATGCTATGTATATATGTATGTATTTTTTTAAACTTACATACATACATTCATACATACATACATTCATACATACATACATTCATACACAACATCACGCCCGTAATCCCCGAAGGGGTAGGCAGGGTCAAAGGGACATCAGTCCCTTTTAACCACATTTAGCCAAAAATAAAACCGCGTTGGGATAGATGGAAAATTGTGAAAAAGTAGTGACAAGTGGCTAGCTTGTCGCCTACACAATCACATACCCAAAAGCCGATATACCTTTGGACGCCTTTTACGACATGCTAGGCAAGAAACAGAGGTGGCACATTCTTTTTAAGTCCCAGACCAACACGGGACAATGGGCTGGGTTAGGTGGAAAATTGTAAAAAAGTAGTGACAAGTGGCTAGCTCGTCGCCTACACAATTACATACCCAAAACCCCATACCATTAGTCGCCTTTTACGACATGCTAGGCAAGAAACACAGTTGGTACATTCTTTTATAGTCCCAGACCTGTTGGTCTGGGACTATACTACTACATGTATATATACAAATATTAGTATCTCATGGTATCCCAGAATTGAACACATCTTATTGATAAATATAAAATTAAGTTTATAATATCTTTGCTATAATATAGTAAAAGCAAATTTATAATACGACTTTTCGATCCATTAAATTATATAATTGTTTAATGAGGTGACTAACCTGAGGGTTACGAAGGTTCGATGCTCATTTGAATAATTAATGTATTCCGTATTCGCTAATTTAAGATATTCAGTTTACTAATTAAAATAAGACATAGGTTTTAGGCTTAAACAAGAAGATGAATTACTTTATATCGTGTTTAATCATGAAATACGGCTGAGACGTGGACCAACATTATTTAAAGCAACACTGAGGTGGTGATTTATTTAAAAAAAGTCTTCTTCTACAATCAAATAATTGACAAGCTCGATGGCACATTCTATAGTGATCCGGCCCCATACGCCGAGAGTTGTGGGTTCGATCCCCACCCAAGACGAATATTCGTATGATAAATACTTGTGTTGGTCTATATCTGGGTGTTAATATCCAATATTTAAGTATATAGTTGTCAATATTTAAGTATGTATTTTTAATACCACTATTGTTCAATGTACCTATGTATGTATGTATATGATGTAGTCTGATATTTAAATAACTAATTATTATGTAACTATCTAACTTGTGGCTGGTTCCTATTTAAGGGTTTCAAGCACACCATTGAAAACGTAAGACATCCGACCACATTGCCACGTCGTCAAAACTCTATTGAGGTTTGACGGACAATCCACCACCTTAATTTCGCAGGATTGTGCCAAGGTAGCCACGTCAATTTCTACAATTTCTGCATACATAACACCACGCCCATAATCCCCGAAGGGGTAGGCAGAAATAGTGACAAGTGGCTAGCTTATCGCCTACACAATCACATACCCAAAACCCGATATACCATTAGTCGCCTTTTACGACACGCTAGGCAAGGAACACAGTTGGCATATTCTTTTTAAGTTCCAGACCAGCATAGGACAATGGGCTGGGTTAGATAGAAAATTGTGGAAAAGCTATTTCTACTTTAATAAAGGTCGTTAGCAGTCGCTTCAGAGTAACACCCAGCCACACAAAAATCAGAATCATTGTCTAAGCTGCCGCTGCTAACATAAGAAATAAGATTTTTTCTAAAATATAGCATTATTCTGTCACCCTGTAGGCAAAATTGCGAGTGTCCTATCAGAAAACAAGGCACGATATTTTTCGCACGACGGCAACAAAATTGCCTACAAAATATTGTTCGTCTTCCAATTTATTTTATGAAACAAGAATCTTTACCGAAATTACCTTAGAAAATATACAAGAAGTCCTACCGTGAGAATCAATTGGGAAATAACGTTTCTTCAGAACAAGGTTAGTGAGATTGAGTATGAAATTAGAAACATTAATTGGGCCTTTTGGTTAAGCGGCCATGCAAAATGCCTCTCAACTACGCTAGTAACGCCATCTATGTATGTCCAAATAGGCGTAAACTATTAGCACAGCCACATAACTCTATAGAGAAGGGGTGGCCAAGTTCATTATACTAAAGATACACACAGGACATACAATTGTGCATTGAATATTTGTGTTTGTTCTGTGTCTTGGTGTTAATATCTAATATTTAAGAGTATTTATTTATTTATTTATTTATTAACAAATAATTACACGGGAAGACCCAATTACATAATTATGCAGTATAAGTATACACTTAGCAGCTAAAGCATATTACAAGCCATTGTCAATTTGGTTTAGCAAGCATTTTACGTTATCCGTAAATACATCAAATTCGGGATGTAATAACAAGAGTGCGTTAAGTGTATGATGCATGCGACACAGCGGCGACTGCGCACGCGCGACCGTACGACACAATGGAGGCGCAAACAGCTGATGCTTACGACCAGAACGTGTACGCAGGTACTTATCAGGCACGTACATGCGACTTAACTGTTCTACACATTCAGGCGAATCCAGGCCTCCACGCAGTATCGCAACAGCAGTCGAGATCTCCACTCGCGTTCTCCTCACCTCCAAAGATTTCATCTCCAACATTCCCAGCAAGAAGTTGGTAGGATACATAAAGGGATAGTATCCATACATTTGCTTATAATAATAACGAAGGAAAGCCTTTTGAACCTTTTCTAGCAACAATTTGTACTTGGCCTCGTGCGGATTCCAAACACACGCACTGGTTTCCAAAGAGCTTCTTACCAGACTGGTAAATAGGAGCCTGATGACACTAGGACTTTGAAAATCACGTAAGTTACGCAAGACAAACCCCAAACGACCGAAGCAGCTACGAGCGAGAGCGGAAATATGTGCATTGAACGTCAGGGCGGTATCAAACGTCACACCCAAGTCTTTCATAGAATCAACGCGCACAACGACGTCATCACCCAAACAATAATTGTGAATGATAGGATTGCGCCGACGACTGAAGGTCATGACAGTGCACTTCTTGCGGTTAAACTCCAACCCATTCACGTTACTCCACATAAGAAGAGCATCAACATCTCTTTGAATGAGTTCACAATCCGTAACATCACTGACCTCTGCATATAACTTCATGTCGTCCGCATAAAGCAGGCATTTCGTGTTTTCGAGGACATTTACCACATCGTTGATCATCAGCAGGAAGAGCAAAGGCCCGAGTATGGATCCTTGTGTTACGCCAGAGGGCGTTGGATAGGGTTGCGATACATAACAACCGTAACGAACGTACTGCTGACGACCTTCAAAGTAGTTTGTAAGTAAATGGACCAGTTTGGATGAAAACCCCATAGAATTGAGCTTTGATAAGAGTATTCTACAATTAATTCTATCGAATGCCTTGCAATAATCGAAGTATAGGACATCAACTTGACTACCTTTATCCATTGCCTTTGAGATGTACTCAACCAATGAGAGCAAGTTTGACGAAACAGATCTTCGTGGCATAAACCCGTGTTGTTCATTACAGATGTACGGCTGGACTTGTTTGAGGATTCTGTTATGCATCAAAATTTCAAAGACCTTTGCAGGCGCCGAAAGTATAGCAATCGGACGATGCTCCTCTACAAGCGATTTGTTACTGCTTTTGGGGATAGGAGTGACACGATTCACTTTCCATATCGGAGGATAAACACCATGAAGCAAAATAAGATTGATTAGGTGACAGAGAGGGACAGCAACCGCTTTCCCGCACATCTTTAAGAGGTTCGCCGGCACACCATCAGGCCCCGGAGACCAGCCAGGCTTTAGCTTACCAATAGCACTCTCAACATCTGTAACAGAAAAATTACCAACATCTATGTGCGCATATGTCTGAATAGTAACAGGCGCTGATACCAGTGTCTGCTGGCCCTGAACATATACGCTCGAAAAGTGATCAGCGAAAGCGCTGGCTGAATCAGCACCCGCATACTGGACACCTTGGTATACAACATTCGGCTCGAAACCACCCACAGACCTAAGACCGTTCATGTGACGCCAAAACCCGCGAGGATTGGAGTGCAGATCTTTCTCCAGTTTTGCGATGTAGGATTTGTACGCTAATGAGGTTCTCATTTTAATACAGGATCGAAGATTTGAAAAATGAATGTACATAACCTGACATTTGGATTGCCTCCAGGCCCGATGAAGTCTTGTTTTTTCCCTAATATCCTTGATGATGTCTGCAGTAAACCACACCGGATATCGTCTAACAGAAAATTTAGACCTCCGTTTTTTCGGGGCAAGACTATCAAAGATGCTATATAGCGGCTCATAGAACAGTTCCAAGGCCGAGAACAAATCACGAGATTGAAGCAAGGCAAACCAATCCAAACTATCTATAGAAAGACACAAAACAGCTCTGTCGACCCTATTAAAGTTCCAATCCGCACTATCATTGACATTGCTTGGCTGCATGGACCCGCGCTGAACAATAGAGCCAATGCGGATGGCAATGTCAAGTGGTGGGTGATATGGATCCGGAGGCACGAGGCCTCCACTCTCACAATCGGATACTGCGGCGGCACTTACGCACTCTTGTATTAACACCACATCAAGCTTACCACCATGAGTATTAATAACATGATTACTGTCTACCAGGTTACAAAACGACATAAAATAACAATAATAACTTTTTATATTCATTGAGGCACTATTCATATTAAGGTCCCCTAAAATTACAATTGGTTCCTTTATGGTATGAATAAAACTTTCAACTTTAGTGAACCAATCCATATAAATACTATCGGTAGAAGAGGGGGGTATATACACAACACAAAAATACATATTACGAGATTTTACAGCAACAGATGTCCAAATGTCTTCTCCAGCAGAAGTTTCCAAATGATGTAGACGGCCCATCGTAAGACCAGGCCGGGCAGCCAGCAGCACTCCTCCACCCCAAGACCCACGATCACGACGAGCAATACTCCAGCCATTTCTTGCCACTTCAGCATCGTTAACCGAGTTATCCAGAAAGGTTTCAGTGACGGCTACTAAATCACAATCGAGCAGTACCATGTTTGCATTCCAAGTTTTCAGTTTTGTTTTTAATCCACGTACATTTTGATATACAATATCCACAGTGAAAGCTGGTTTAGCGATATGTTGAGGAGCAAATAAGTTGCAATGCGACGCACTGCCACTTCCCGCCGCTTTACGTTCGATTTTCTTTGTGCTGATCTTGTCGAAAGGGACGTCTCCACGGCTTAATGCATACATTTTCAGGCCAATTATTGGGTGCTAACAGAAGTTCAGAAGCCGCTGCAGGAGTGCATATTTTGAATGATGCATAAGGACCACGAGCCTTTAGGCTTTCCACTTTACAAACTGCACATCCGGCAATCTTCGCAACGTGCGCCCTAACTTGGACCTCGGTAGTACCCTGCTTAAGGTAATACAAATGAAAACTCCGCTGCCTCTCGGAGGCCTGGAGCTCAATACTACCTGGAGCAGCTGTTCCACGCAGCATCCCAACAGGACCCCTACGACGACGCTGGACGCCAAGCTCTTCAATTTGAGACTGTCTACTTGCAGAAGTGGTATCACCAGACAGAGTGCCCAGTGTATCTCTACTGCGACGAGGTCGACGCGTTACCTCTTTCCACTCTTCATTACCTATGCTATCGCGGGCTACGACCAAAGGCGAGGCAGACTTCTCCTGGACAGCAGCATTTGCACTTAGAGATGTGGCGGGGGGCGCCACAGTCGTAGTAGTTTTATCTTCAACCGCTGCCGCAGCAAGAGGCTGCTCCTTGTTGATACGCTCCAAGCCTTTTACAACTGCAGCAACATTATCAGTTAAGCAAGTAAGCGATTCCGAGAACACTGTCGTTGCTGCCTCAGACATAGACTTAGCAATTAAATCATGCATGCGCTTAGAAAAAAAAAGATGCAACTCCTCACGTATTAGGGTTCTAATTTGATCAACGGTCGGAAAATAGTCACATTCACCTGGTAAGGATTCATTGACATTGTATTGTGATGGTCCAGGTGCCCGCCGGCGTGTAACATTATCGGGGCTTTCCTTAGAAGGTCGACAAGGGGTATTGGTGTTGTCGCCCTTAGGCACTTTGCATATACATGCCTGACACTTCCAAGCCGCCTTATGATCCTTCGACATTGTATTTGAAAATCTCTTTTCAGAGACATTAGCACATGTGAGGTCATAGTAGTCACGACAGAGACAGCATTGCAGATATTGTCTGCCTCGCACAGTACTGCGACACCCGGCACAGGAAATAACAGTCGTCATCATAATAACGCTCAGTAGTAGCAGCGCCGGCGACGTGCTCGTTGGTTGTTCGTAACTGCTCGGCGGCCGTCGGGCGTTCTCGGCGCGTTAGTTCCGAATACGAATTTCGACCGCACCGCACGGACTGTCCGTAGCCGAGTGGATAAAACTTTGCCACTTACGCAGAGTTCCGTAGATCGAATCCCAGCAGTAACACACTTGTCTTTTTTCACTATTTTCAATTTATAAGTTTAGATGCACGGTGGCGGATTCTTGACTTTTCGAGGGGCGAAGCCCGGGGCCTCCAGATATTTAATATTCAAATATTTAAAAATTAGAAATTACTTCAACACGTCTGCTCACAGCTAAGAACGCACGCCGAAAAAAAGTATATTTGTAATACCACTTTTAAATCTAATATTCGTAACACAAGTGCTTACGCTACTTAGCTTGGAGTCAGATCAATGAATGTGATGTTGTGGGATATTTATCTATTTATTTATTTAAAATCCACCATTTATAGTTGGGTGACGGTGTACATAGCGCCGTTTGGTCACATATGGGTATGATGACACGTCATCTGATGCGTATGATTCGTCCTGTTGTTGGTCTTAGAGTCGAAAAGAATATACCAACTGTGTTGGTTGGCAAGCATGTAGTAAAAGGCGACTATACTCTTTACTAAATGTGAACCACGTGCCATCTACCAATTACGTGTTTCTAGAAATTTTAATGATAAAGTATGTAATAAGATTTGTAGTTGAACATTTCCAACTAAGTAAAAGGAATCCAACGTATAAGCATGTATCATAATTATAACGATAATAATGCAGATCGTCAATTTTTAAACAATGAGGGTTTTAAAAAGACGAAAACCGCCAGGTGGCACGAGGGAGTCTCGCAGTCTTATCACTGTCACTTTTGTCTCTTTGTTGATTGCACCCTTCATAATGTGACACGTATGTCAGTTTGTTCTGGCCCGTTGGTCGAGTGGTCAAAGACCCTGGCCACGAAATCAAGGGTTGCGGGTTCGAATCCCGCTAGGGGCAAATATTTCGTGTGATGAACATGGATATTTGTACTCGAGTCATGGATGTTTATTAACGTATTTAAGTATGTCTATCCGTTCACCTAGTATCCATAGCACAAGCTTATAAGCTTAGTTTGGGACTAGGGAATTGGTGTGCCAGACTGAAGAATGTATGTATGTAAATAATTTAAAAACTAACCAATGAGGAGGATGACAAGACTACACGTCACAGTTACGCCATCTTTTGGTTGTTTTAATTCAAAAAATCCTCATTAATCTGATACATTTTCGTACTAAAACAAAGGTTCATATACAATCCAAAACTTAGTTCTACTTACGTGGACCCTTTTGATTCTTTAACTCATTATTTCTTAGGAGTTGTTAGTAGTTCTTGTCTTGTTATAACGAAAATGTGTGCTTTATTAAAAAGTTTATAACACACGTCTTACTGAGTTGATGTTTGTAACAAACAAATAATACGGAAGAACTTCCGTAAAGGTAGCAACATTGATATTTTTCATTTATTAAAAGATTTGTTCGTCGCTACACACTTGCAAGTTACACAGTAAACGTAACGAAACAGTAGGGTTTTCATGTCACTTGTAAAAGTTAGAATACGCTTGTATATATGACGCTTTCCAAAAGTTAAAACCCTTATAAATTTGTTACCTTTCAGAATTATATGTTTCCTTAATTGGTTTAGAAAAAGCAGTCGTCCGGGTTTTCTATACTAAATCAAATTATTTAATAAGTTAATAATGTCAAGGTAATTCGAAATCGCTTTTTATAGACGTATAGGATTACCCAATTACTTGTACCTACCCAATTACATTGTTATGAAATTACATCTTAAAATAAACTTTGAATTCACTATTAAATCAAATATGAAATATTGGATTCTTAAAATCTTAGTATTCTGTGTGTCTTCTTTTGTTTAAAGTCTGTTTCGGATGGGATGATTCTTGTGACAGATGTCAAGACAACGACTAACGTCAATCTTATTCAAAGTGTCGGAACCTCTGAGTACTGAAACATATGGAAACGACCTAATGTTCTATACGAACAATCTGCTATACAAATATGATTAATATCCATATTGTATTCATAAACCGCTATCTATCTCTTTTTAACAAGTCTACAATACTGCACGTCAAAAGAGACAACAACATATTTGACTTAACTATTTTCGGTAACATCATCAAGTGACGTCATAGAAATACCTAAGTGAAGCCGGCTTACCATTTTGGTTCCTCGCTTTAAGTTGTCAATGTCAGTGGAATTTGCAATGTATTGTGCCAATATTGATAAAATTTGTGATTATAACATAATCTAACTTGTAACATTCAAAAACATCGTCATAAATAAATTGTTCAGAGACTTATAGTATGTAAATAAGTAAAGTGGAATGACACTAAACAAAGGCGCCATATTTGTTTCTCACTCAAAATTGGGCTTCACTGTTTCGTAGTTAAGTCATCTCCATTAGTTTCAGTACTCAGAGGTCGGAACTCATCTTGTCCGAAACGGACTATATCTTTTGTCTATTCTTACTTTGAACTATGTTGTTTAGCTTATCCATTTTTTATTGTACCTTTTTTTTAAATATGGTCAATAAATGTTTTTTCTTTCTTTCTTCCAACTTTAATGTTGAAGACCCAGACACAGAACAAACACAAGTATTCATCACACGAATGTTTGTCCTAGGTGGGGATCGAACTCTTGGCGCATAGAGCAGGGACAGTAGGCACTACTAAATGCGCCATCGAGCCAATTTGGCTATAGAAAGATATCAAGATGATATCTTTCTATAGCTAAATTAACAAGTTTCACTGCATCCCACACATGAGTATACTATTTTGGCTGAAAATATTCAGTTTCCTCACTGTCCCCACCGAGACTGCAGACTTCGCGACAACACACGATTTCCCGCGTAATATCCCTCCACTCCTCAGCAACTCAATTACCCTTGACATTTATGAGGGAAAGGCGAAAAAACGTCTTTGTCTTCCACCGGCCTCATAAAAGGGTATTGTGAGCCGAGCCTTTTGTACTGGCAACTAATACTGTAGCGTTGAGATGAAGGCTCCTGCGTCCGTACTCCTGTGTGCCCTTGTCGGGAAGACAAGGACGCCTCCTTTTATTTTCCTTTATCTGAAAGGTAATGAAGCATCGATGAAGTTGGTTTCGCTTTGAAAGATGGCTTTTTTTGAAGTTGGTTGAAATGTGACCTATTTTTCTGGATTATAAGAAAAATTAGTAAAAATTTTATTGTTGTACAGGAGGTCCATTGAGAATAATGTAAGCTTGTCACAGGCTTAGTACCGGTGTGAACCGGTTCATTTAGATCGCTTTTCGCGTATTTCTGAGTGCTCTTGTCGTGAAGACAAGAACGTGTGTGTCCTCGTAGATTTTTCTTTATTAGATACGTAATAGATTTTTTTAAGCATCGGTGAAATTGGTTACGCTCTAAAACGGGAAGATTTTTCGGTGGCTCAGTTCGCTACAGTCTATACTGTAGCGGACTGCCGATACAGCTATCTGTATCGGTATATGTTCGAACTCCGGTTCATTTAGTTCGCTTGTAGCGTGTTTGTCGAGCAAACGACGGACAAACATTGGAAGCTCCTGAGAGAAGACACGCCGCTCCGTCCAATCGCCCGATTGTGTTTGAACTGGGAATATTCTGGCTTTCGCTGCTCTGTGAATATTTGGGAGCATTAGTTCGAATTGAGTAAGTCGACTGGAAGTAACATGTATAAGGAAGGAGATTTTGATTTTTTTATATTACTTATAGAAGTGAACAAGCTGGTAAAGATCCGCGGTAGCCTATGAAGACAAGAGGTTAGAGTTGCTAGCAAAAAATTCAAAGGATGGACCCTGGTAGTGGCAAGGGTTCATAATGATGAATGGTAATTTGTCTTCCAATTGTGGATATTAAAAGTATTTGTGCGTTAATTAGTATCCATAGCAAAAATGATAAATACTTGTTTGTAATAATAAGTGTGCGAGTCTGAAGAATTTATCAATTGAAAAACCATTTGTCCCATGTTGGTCTGGGGCATAAAGCGAATATGCCAACTGCGTTCCTTGCATGTCGTAAATGGCGACTTATGGTATATCGAGTTTTGGGTGTGTGTGTAGGCGACGAGCTAGCCACTTTTCACTACTTTTTCACAATTTTCCATCTAACCAGTTTTATTATTAGCTAAATGTGGTTAAAAGCGCTTGCTGCCCCTTTGAGTCTGCCTTCGTGGATTACAGGCGTGATGATATGTATGTATGTATATTAGTATCCATTGTAAAGCGGAAATCCCTTGTTTGTAGCTCGATATATTAGCCTGCGAATCTGAAGAATTTATCAACCAGAAAACAAGGTCATCGAGGTAGCTAGTCACTAGTTTGTAGCTACATAGTATGTAAACACTAGCTAAGCTTGGTTGCATGCATATAGAGGGCCTAGTGTTAACGCAGCCTAATCCGCAAACACAAAGCGGACCGGCCGGGATGCACAATGCACCGCTGGCGTTTGTTTTGCGGATCGGGAGCAAAGCGGGAAGTGAGCAGTTGCTATTATTTGCGCACTAACTAACCGTTGCATTCCGTGCTTGGATTTTTTAAATCTAAGTTAGTATTAATTTAAGCTGTTATGTAAGATTAGAGGTATAGGCCTAGAAGGCATGTTTGAACAATATCAAAAACATTAAACTCTGACTGGCCCGTTGGTTCAGTAGTCAGAGGGACAAATCCTGCTAGGGACAAATGAACATTTGTACTCGAGTCATAGATGTTTATAAACGTATTTATGTATGTCTATCCGTTCACCTAGTATCCATAGTACAAGCATAAGCTTAGTTTGGAACTAGGGAATTGGTGTGTCAGTCTGGAGAATTTGTTATTTGTTATTAAAGCGAGCTGTAGCAAGTCCCTATTCCATGTTGCTGGGACGCAATTCATCAACTGTGTTCCTCGCCTTGTCGTCAAATGAGATTGATGGCGTATTGAGTATGTGATTGTGTACATTTTTTAATTTTTTTTTTATCAAAACAACTCAAATGGTTTTTCGGTTAAAACTGTTTCAGCTTGCCACTTTTTTAATCCTGCCAACTCGTAGTAAATTTAAAAAAATCCAGAGATACCTATAAATACGACTCGGCTTTGAACCAAGACTGATTAAATAAATAAATAAATATCCAACGACATCACATACATTGATTTGACCCCTAAGTAGCTAACTTGTGTTACTTGTGTACGTATTACAAATATTTACTTAAATATTAGATATTAACACCCAGACACAGAACATACACAAGTATTCATCATACGAATGTTTGTCCTGTGTGGGGATCGAACCCACAACTCTTGGCGCATAGGGCAGGGTCACTACTGAATGCGCCATCGAGCCAGTCAAACTGATTTGCCAGCCATTGAGACGTGTGTCTTACCATTGAGCTACCACTGCTCAAATAAAAGCGGATAATTACAACTTTCCAAGTCGGGTCTGGTGATGGTGCTTGTATATATGTAAGTAGATACTTTAAAATACAATCATCATCAGCCGAAAGACGTCCACTGCTGAACATAGGCCTCCCCTAAAGACCGCCAAAACGACCGGTCCTGCCAAAATACAATAGCTTAAACGAAATCGTTTGGGAGTTTTGGGGGCAATAAACGTTTTATTTTACGGATTATGGGCCGATGTATCGAATAAAATTAAGAGCCATCGGGTTTACAGAAGGATAGGGCTTAGCCCGCCGGATTACGACATGATCGTCACTTTGCCAAATTGTGTAATTCGACGGCTTACGACAAGGATGATGTAAATGGTAGATCCGAAACGTTGATTGTAGATCGAATCGTAATTTTGAGACGTTTTTATTTTTAACTAGTTGTCGCCCACTGGTCGAAATTCGACCATAATTCGCTTAATTATTTTATTAATTTCCTCTAAGTTTACCACTAAATAGATAAGTTATTGTATTAGGTTTAGACCTGTAAAGATAGCAGTAAGTGTAGAATAATAAATAAATAAAAAAAAAATGTATAAAATAGTATAATATAATATCAAACTACATCACAATTTAACGTATTTCTGTAATTTAATGGATTATTTATTAAAATATTAGTTTTCTGCTTTTTTCTCTATACAAATTTAAACTGTGCCAAATCGCATACTCCTCCGTCCGCGTATTTTCATAAAAAGGGGTACAACATTTTTGTTTAATGTATAATATATTGATAATTCTTGCATCTTATGAGTGATGTAAAAAGGACGGCTTTACATGCTAATTGGAATCCTAGCACATTTTCAAAATCTAAGCCTTCATTTAATATAAACATCGCAAAAGTCGACACGCTAAAAGGTCGACGGTTGGTAAATGAAATCAGACTTTCATTAACACTAGAAACATAAGTATTATACAGGGTTACTGAAAATGTGATGTATTCCTGTTATGACGTTATAGGTAAAGTCAAAAGCAACAGATTTTGTCATATATGTTTTGCCCTAAACTTAATGGTTTCTGAGTTTATTGAGATGAAAACCATATTTATTCCAGCTATTTTAATATTACCTCATAGAAAACGACATGTGTAATCAAAATAAATAAGGATTTGGCCATAAACTACAACACTTTTCATGAAAATGATCTTTGAAAGCTTAGATTTCTTTTTTTTTACATCTTAAAAAGTTTTAAAATTTTCTGAGTTTCGGCACAACATTATATGACAAAATCTGTTATGTAATACGTCACATTTTCAATAACCCTGTATATTTCTATCCATAGTGTATGTGACCTTTGTTAGATGTCCACAGTTTTTTTCTGGTTACTCTTTGACCTTTTCGTACAGTTGTTACTTTATTCCACAGGTAATTAGATTTATTTATTTGTAATGATATTTGTTGGTAACTTTTCCTACTTAATTTCAACAGGCATCCGAATCTCATTGATCATTTTCCGAGAATCGTCTCGCCACACGGGTAATGAGGTGCGTGGGTACATTCTAGCCAATTTAAACTTTTTATACACGGATGGAAAGATACCCTGTTATCTACCAAGGAAGGGTACCTATGGACTATCAATCAGATTGTAAGTGATGTTAAGTTTTTTGGGGAGCTTTAAGGCTGATTTCACAAAAAAATTGTAATGATGCAATTTTAACCACGGTTAATCTTCGAATACTAGTTTTATGGCCTGGTTTGATTTGATTTAATCTTGGATTCAATGAACCTGGTTTCAGCTCTCTCTCTCTACAAGACAGACCTAGCCTGTGGGAACAGCAAACCTGTTGCTTGTTTAATGTTCTTTTTGTAGAAATATTTTATTATTATTTTAGCTAACCCGGCGCACTTCGTTACGCGAAGTTCTCGAATTTTTAAACGACAAAAAAAACGGAGGAGTTTTTTTTGTCGTTTAAAAACTCATAACTTTTTAACAGAGTAGTCCGATTTTGATAATTCTTTTTTTATTGGAAAGAGTATATTTCGATGTTGGTCCCTATAAATTAAAAAAAAAAAAGGAACAACTCTAAAAAAAGGGTAAAAGTGTAGGAAAAGAGGGGATGATTCGTTGTTCTTTCAGCGGATTAATTTTTTGCTAAAAGTTTTTGTTATCCGTTCTTAATTTTTTAAATTATCCCCGCAACTTTTTTATTTCTTTCATAGAAAGCTTCACCTGATAATACCAATCACAACTCAAAAAGAATGAACCAAATCGGTCCAGCCGTTCTGGACTGGCCTGATACCGTGACCGAAAGAAATATGGATTTAATTTTATATATACCTATAGATTATTTACACTCTGGTGTTACCTTAACCTTAAGACAGCGAATCGAGACAAATCGGTTCCATCGAAACCGTATAATGTATATACATTATACATAGTTACAAATAGAAATATCTTTATTCATGTAGACTCCACAAAAGCACTTATGAATAGTCATAATAATACAAAATAAACATTCTACCGCCAGGTTCGGTACGTTGATTCTACCGAGAAGAACCGGCAAGAGACTCGGTAGTTACTCTTTTTAATCGCCATGTATACAATAACAATGCTACTTTATATCTACTTCTACAAATGTATATTATTCAAATATAATTAATGTGCTACATTACAATAGGAGAGTAGACCATGCAAGAATTAGAGCGCAGACTGCAGATTCCTATCATTGAAAAAGTCTTCAATTCGATAATAGCCCTTTTTCATGAGAAATGTTTTCATATGTGATTTGAATTTAAGAACGGGCATTTGAATTACCTTATCTGGTAACTCATAAATAACTTAATGCTAAGCCCCACAAAATAATAACTGCTTTTATGAAGTCTAAGATGTGGAACGACAAGCTTGTGTTTATTCCTGGTATTCATACTATGATGGTCAGATTTTTTGGAAAAGAGATTAAAGTTCTTGCGTACATACATAATACAATCAAACATGTATTGCGATGCTTCGGTTAATATATTGGCTTCTATAAATACCTCTCTAAGCGAATCCCGTGGTTTATTTAAGGCCATATATGGCGCGGATAGCCCGCTTCTGCAATACAAAGATATTTTGTATGTCAGCAGCAGACCCCCACATCAGAAGGCCGTACGACATTACGCTGTGAAAGTAGCCAAAATAAACCAATCTTGCCGTTCCAACATCAGTCAATTTCCGTATTTTTGTTACGGCATATGCTGCGGAACTAAGTCTTCCCGCTAGAGCAGCAATGAGGGCCCCATTGCAGTTTAGAATCAATGGTAATGCCCAGAAATACTGTTGATGACAAATCAATATTCACCCGATATAACAATAAAAAATCGAATCGAAATCGAAATCGAATTGAGAACCTTCTCCTCTTTTTGAAGTCGGTTAAGTACAGTTAGATCGATGGTGAAGGAAATGGTTGAATTGAAACGTTTTCCTCACCACCGAGGTAATGATATCGAACCATACTTAGATTAACGTAAATAAGATACTTAAGTTTCGACCTAATATGCCGCTTAAGAGAAGAGGGTTCCTACCTATTCAACTACCTATGTAGTTAGCTAGCTCTTAGCACAGTTCAAGAAGAATAATGTTCTGCGAAGCATTATACTAACTTTACATAATACAGGTCGAAAACTTTCCTTAATACCATTAGGAGGTCACAGGTTGCGGTTGTGCGGTAACATGATCCAAAAGCAGCCTTTCTCACAGGTTTCTAATAAATCTGGACTCTCCCTGAGTTACGCTTGACGGAGGTGGAAAGCCCGAAATAGTTCGGTCGTGACAATCTGTCTATTCCAAGTTACCAGGTATTTAGGTTTTAAAGTGAAGTGGATTCTTGTTCTTGAGATCCGATGTATCATTGAAGGGAAAATTGTAAATAGTCATACTAAATAGTACTTGTGATTGCCGTGTCACCGGACTATGAGAGTTAAGGAACAAAGAGTGCACCTGTGTTTGCGCTCATACTTGTGCACTATAATATCTTCTGCGTAGTTGGCTAATCCTCGTTCAGGTGACCGATATCGGTTAGGAGGACATTATTATGTCTCTAAATTATTGTTTTACGGTATCATTTCCCCCTATTTCTCATTCTAAGACCGAGCTATACGCACATATAAAATACTTAAAAGACTTATAGTTCACGCAATCCGGCAAAAGAAAGCTTCTCTATCCAAACATCTTTTTACACTTTTATTTGTTGCGAGATGGTTGAATAGTGTATCGTAAACCCCTCAGTTATAGCTACTCTGTAATGGAACCTAGTCACGGAAATACAGGGCCGGACTAGGGCGCTTGTATAACTATTTAATAGCGACCCGACCTGTGGTGAAATTAAACGGAATGCAACTATTTAAAAGTCCGACCCATGGTGCAATTGAATGTATTGCAGTGCACGTTTGCACAAAAATGCATCGTTTTTTGTCATGCACGCGAATTATAAAGGTTATTTACCCCAACTGTTAAAAGATTGATTTAAAACAATTCAATAGATTTGTGTTAAAAAGTAGAATGGTTGTTATTTTTTTTTCTGTCTGGTTATCGGAATAAAGCAACAATGTATGTATATTAGATATGTATTTAGCATTGCAAATATATAATAGTAATTTATTTCATAGTAGGTGTTTTACATACTATCAATTCTTCGGGTATCTACAAAGTTTAAAAGGAACTTTAATAATGAGTCGCCACTTTTAGTCTGTTAAAATGTTCTTAGAATATGTATTAAACAGTCGCTGTAACTATGAAAATATATTAAATGAAAATTAAAATAAACATATTTGAGTATACAATTTTGTCTTGGTATAGTTTTCCTTTTGGAAATAGGTAGGCGCTTAAAACATTTACAGAGCGTGTCATACACGTGTATACGGAACCGCCTCTGCGATTTCAACTCTTACAGCTTTTTTAATGCGAAGTTACACGTTAACGCAGGAGACTTTGTCTGGCTCGATGGTCGAGTGGTCAGAGACCCTGGCCACGAAACCGAGGGTCGCGGGTTCTAATCCCGCTAGGGGCAAATGTTTCGTGTGATGAACATGGGCATTTGTACTCGAGTCATGGATGTTTATAAACGTATTTAAGTATGTCTATCCGCTCGCCTATTATCCATAGCACAAGCATAAGCTTAGTTTGGAACTAGGGAATTGGTGTGTCAGTCTTGAGAATTTATTTTATTATTTATTTATTTATTTATACTTATTGTTTTTAAATATTCCCTTTGCTGAAATATATATAAAAAATTTCAGCAACAAATTGGTTTGTTTTCTGCGCGTGGGCGAAAAAGGCTAACGACGTTCACAGAAATTCGTCTTGGCGGAGGTTCCACTTGTTTTCATATAGACAGTTTTATCAACACGGGCTTGGGTGTAACGGCGAACTTTGCTGAACCTCATTATGATTTCATAACTTTGACTTGAGTAATTATAAACAGCTGTATGAGTTATGTATGGAGGTGTAGGGTTGCCAAGTATTATTATTATTATTAAGGAGCTAATATAGATTATCATGATTGACACTTGAAGGTTTAAGGTTTATGTGCAATTCTAATATTTTAAAGGTAAAACCTTATAAAACTAACTAACTAACTTCACGCCTAGCGGGGTAGGTAGAGAGAACCGAATGCCATATGGCACGATCCATATATCAAAGGTACTGGAGCTTTAAATAACGCAACCTCTTAAAATAGGAAATAAACGTATTTCCTAATAATAACACACTCACCACCGAGTGAGTGTGTTATTTGTTTTTGAAGAAGCACTCGCTCATCTGTTTATACATAAGTTAATGACATTACGCGTTATTCCCATAGCGCCATATTATATCTGCTTCGACTGACTTATACTGACTTCTTTGCCACTTGATAACCTTTTTATGCTGACTTTTATATTCAGTGACTGAAAAAATATTGTCGCGGGTAAGCATATTACACAATGGCGTGGAAGTTACACCCCAGAGGCTTAGTGTGTATCTACTAGCTGTTACACGCGACTTAGTCTGCTAGGAATTTGATAAAAAAGAAGTTAGGTACTCCTGATAATACTTGCTATTTGCTGATGATATGAGTAAGCTAGTTCTTTAAAATAAGCTAATTCCTTTCAGTGATAAGCCGTAATAGATGAAATCTTAACTTGTTTTTGTTATAGTCTCTCAGATTCTTTTGTATGTATGTATTGTGCTCGTAAGAATAACCTGTTATTTTGACTATAAAAACAATATTTATATTTTATATGTAAATTCACCCAATATATTTTTAAATCTTTCGTATTTGGATGCACGCTATCGTTAAGTCTTAATATTTGTAAAAAAAATGGAACTACAGAATATAAACACAAGAAACATCGGAGATACAAATAATGAGCCTAAAAATATTTAACATTTTGTGGCAACCCTGTATAGGAACCGAAGTCACCACTGTGTAATGTATGTAGAAACGTTTTGTAATTTCGTTGTTTCAGTATAATATTTGAGCCTAAAAGTTTCCAAACGTAGATTTTGGTAAGCTGAACAAACAATGACTTATATTTGCAAAATAAAGATGTTTGCCAACCTACAAAGTAAGCGTTATTTTTTCAATGCTTAGAATAAACTTTAACAAGTCTTCTATAATAAGTTTTTTTTTTTAAATTGAAAAGAAATTTATAGGATCATTTTGAATCGCTAGCCAGAGCCACAAATGGCCTTAGTTTTGCTCCAAGGCAGTGGCTGTCACATGTATTTAAAGCAAATAAGCTAAGCTGTTTCTGTATACAAAAAGTGAAGAACATCCATTTATCAGTTTTACATATAGAAGAATATAGAAGACTAACATTAGCACACGACTTAGATATGTCCACACGGAATTTTAAAATGTTTGCTATTTTCGCTCGACATCCTATTCAACTTTTTAAAAAAGAATTGTCCACGATACACGGTTTCCTAGTGTGGGACTCACTGCCAATGCATCCTGTATTGTTACGATGACCCATTGTCGTTATGTTGTGTCTTGAAAATTAATTTAGTTAGAAGTTACAATTAATTTTTAGAAAGATTTAAACATGCATATTGTGTTCTTTCTAATGTAACAACTTACGGTTCAATATTTTTATTTTTTTATTTTTTTTTATTTTTTATTAATGAATATACTAAATGAATTAAATCTAAATTAAAGTAACGCCTATCAGTTAAAAGTAAAACGCAATATAAATTAATTGTATACTTAGTTAGACAGAATTCGGGCCCTAAATCCGTCCCACTCAAGAATTATTCTGTTGTAGATAATAATTCTCGTAGCATTTCGCCTAGCGTCGTATATTATCCGGCGCAATGTACCAAGGTTACACACGCTATATCAGCTCAGTATCCATCTACTAATGCGCCACACACAGGTGAGTAACTACCCTAACCGTTAGCAATGTAGTGTCTTGCACGCGTATTCTCGAAGATTACTTTTTGTCTAATGTAAGTAAGAGCAACACTAATACACTATAATAAAGTCATTGATCATTGGTCTTCGACTGACTCGATAGCGCATTCGGTAGTGCCCTGCCCCATGCACTTAAAGTTTTGGGTTCGATCCCCACCCAGAACAAACATTCGTGTGATGGATACTTGCGTTTGTTGTGTGTGTGGGTGTTAATATCCAATATATTTAAGTATATGACTCTGATATTCGTTACACAAGTGCTTAAGCTACTTACCTCAGAGTCAGATCAATGTATGTGATGTAGTCTGATTTATTTATTTATACATACATAACATCACGCCCATAATCCCCGAAGGGGTAGGTAGAGTCAAACGGGCATCATGCCCCTTCAACCACATTCAGCCATAAATAAAGCCGGACTGGGTTAGATGTAAAATTGTAAAAAAGCAGTGACAAGCGGCTAACCAGTCGCCTACTCAGTCACATACCCAAAAGCCCGTAAACAATTAGTCGCCTTTTACGACATGCTAGGCAAGAACCGCAGTAGGCACATTCTTTTTTTTTGTCCCAGATCAACATGGGCCAAGTCCCAGACCAACATGGGACCAATTTATTTATTATAATTTTTTATAGGATAAATAAAACTTCGTCAAACCACTAAACGACCGACTCTTTGAAGTAGACAAACAAATTATATTTTGGTAACATACACACGGCAATCGATATGATATAAATGTATTTATGTATGGATTTATCGCCGCTCGTAGTCATCTTAAAGCCGGCTCGGCAATAAATAATATAAATGTTTGCCTTCAAATTCTCGCTGACATTTTCTCAAATAGGCATGTCATAAAATAATTTATTATACTAGTGATTTATAAAGCGCTTCTTTGAGTAATAAAGAACATCTATCTATTTCGCTAGAGTGATAAATATTTAACTAGATATTATGATTCACGAAAAATCTGGACAAAAGTCAGTTTTTAAATATTTTACGCCTTAGATATATGGGCGTGGCGCGCAAGGGGTGCCCCCCTTGCGCGCAGGGGGCAGCTGTTCCCCCCCTTTTTTTATTTTTCGCGGGGAATTGCGTTACGCTCTGCCATCCTACTGGGGGGGATCTGTGATCTTGACTATGTTTATATTATTATTTTACTAACGTCAATCGTCATGAAATTATCCGGAATTTGTCACACGACAGATATTAATGTTTAAGATCGGAAAACTAAAAGAACAAATGCGCTCTGTAAAAGTATTTCCTTATTAAAAGAGGTATGTTTCATTTCACTTTGATAACAAAATTTGTTTTAAAACTTTTAACCCTCTTAATTGGTTGGTAAAATGAAACGGAACAAAAACATAAAAGTTAGTCTGTTACCAACTATTTATATTCCATTTGCAGCTTGTTCTGAAAGCGTATATTTTTTTGCAGAAGTGCAATCGTCGACCAGTTATGTAAACCGATTGGTCTTTGTAACAGTTTTTGCAACTCGTTTAATTGATGGGGTCAAAAAAGTAAATTAGTTAAATTACTGTTGTTTAAATGGTGCTGGTATATATAAAAATATATTGATATTGACTTGTGGCTTCATCATCACTTTTTAACCGACTTTAAAAAAAAGGAGGAGGTTCTCAATTCGACAGATTTTTTTTTTTGTATGTTACTCGATATCTCTGAGAATTGTTAACCCATTTCCAAATTTTTTTTTAATTAAAGGGTTTACTCCCGAGATGGTCCCATTGCCAGTCAGGATCTGATGAAGGGATCCCAGGAAAATCGAGGGAAGCCCTCAAATTTTATAGGCACATACAATGTGTTTTAGACATTTTCTAAGATTGTTCAAGTATTTACGCATGGAACTTATCATCTTATGTTGGTGAGCTGATGATGGAAGGTACAACTCCTTAACGATTAGGAATTAGTTTATGATTCTTTAAATATTGATATCTTCGAGAATTGTAAGACTATTTTTTAGAGTTCTTTTTTTTATTCAAAAGGGTATATCCTGGAGTTGGTCCTATTGGTACCAAATCTGGATCTGATGAAGGCGTCTTAGGCAAATCGAGGGAAATCCTTAAGTATTATAGGCGCGTACAATCTATTTTAGTTGTTTTCTAAAACAATTCAAGTATTTACGTCTGTTACTTAACTCCTTAACGATTAGGAGTTCGTGGATAATTCTTTCAATATTATAGGGTCATATCGAGTGTTATTCTTGAGATAGTCTCAATTTCACCAAATCTTGGTCTAGTGATGGGATTCCATGAAAACGAGGGCCACCCTTAAATTTTAACGGTATCTTAAGTGTTTCATTTATTTTTCTAAAACGATTCCAGGATTTGCGTCTGGTACTCATCATCTTAAGTTGCTTAGTTGAAGATTAGTAGTTTTAAGTAATTCTTTAAATTTATTAAGGGCTCGTTATACCTTTTCGTCTTTAGTCTCATTAGACCGGCACTGTCTCATTAAAGCAGCTCGTTTTGGTGGTCTACCTACCTATTAATAAATTTCACTAAAAAGTAACAAATAAGTAAAATTTTAACAAAAATAAAAACCGACTTCAAAAAGCCCCGCAAAAAATGTTTATGAAAAAAACACAAGTAAGAACCTGCCTTAATAGCTATATAAATGTCCAAACACTAAAAAGTATAAAATAAATTCTTCCGACTGCTTCGATGAAAGTATTAATCTTTAACACGTATTTAAATATTTACAATAATCAGTTAGTTTTGGAGTCGGTACCAGCCCGCGTAATTATATACGGTCGTCATACTCGTCATCAATGCGGAATTTCGCAATTTGTTGTTTCTTGGTAAAATATGTTTTGAAGATACAGAATCAATACCTATACGATATTCATATTTTACATAACTAATTTGTATGAAATTGTTATTAGTAAGGTAATTTGTTATAAAGTGTCTACTTTCTTTTAGTTTGGCTGGCACCGACTCCTGATTATTACATTGAAGCGACTGCCGATCTGACCTTCGTAACTCTAAGATAGGGGAACCAGACAATTTTTGGATCATGGTTACAAATCCAAAGTTGTTTGAATTTGCAGGTTTCATCACGATGTTTTCCTTCACCGTCGAGCTAGTAGTATAAATTAATATCTCATATATAAATATATATATTACCATGATGTTGGTCTGGAACTTCAATATAATTTAAAATCTGTGTTTATTGTCCAGCTTATTGTAAAAAACGCTAATGATTCCACTTAGCATTGGGTTAGTGATTTTGTAGGCGACGATATAGCCACTTATCCACAATTTTCCATCCCAACAAAATTTCATTTTTAGCTGGATGTGGTTTAAGCAGCTTGGCTTGGACTTTGCCTACCCCTTAGGGGATTGCGGTCGTGATAGAATGTAACTATGTTGTATGTATGAACGATTTCAGTCAATACATTTTGCATGCGTGTGTCGTACGGTGGTATTGTGACGCCACACTTACCCAGTTGTCACTTACCATGTCGCGAGTGTACACTAAGTAGACACCGCGCATTGCCTCTATTTTCCGAGTGTTCGTAAGCCGGCAACTGTCGCTAATCCCTTTCTTATTGGGGCACTTTCCCTCGAATAACCCGAGACACTGCTTGGCAAAAACAGCTTTATTGAGCTTGGGGAGAAAAAACAGACTTTCTTTTACCAGTATTATGTCCCATTTCTGACCTAAATTACTTCATGCGAGTTCCTTGAAGACATAGGCAGAGAAATGTACACCTAGATACGACGCGGTTCTTATAAATAAATAATGTAAATATCCGACTACATCACATACGTTGATCTGACTCCGAGGTAAGTAGCTTAAGCACTTGTGTTACAGATATTTACAAATATATATTTAAATATCCCCCTCATGCCCCTTTCCTAGTCCTAACTTAAAACGGGACATAATGCTGATTAATATAGCATTAACGTTGAAATAGGGTATACCTTGATTATAGATTAATTAGGTTATCACATTGAAACACTGCCATTTAATAGCTGTAACTCTTAGACAGGAGATTGACAGAAAAGTTGATTTAGTTATCCACAGTTTTATGAATTAGCAAGTATTTTTATTAAATTTCGGCTTTTTTTTTGCAAATTTTATTGTAATTGTAGATAATATAAGTAATTTATAAGTATTATTCTGATTGGGGCCGAGGGGGACAATTGATTAGATAATAAACATGTCGCGAGTGAACATAATATAGACCGCGCATCGCCTCTATTTGCCATGTGTTCGTAAGCTGGCAACTGTCGCTAATCTATCTCTTATTGGCACACTTGCCTTCAAATAATTCGGGACCCCGGCAAAAATAGCTTCATTGAGAGTGGAGGGGTAAACACAGTATGTAAAGATATGAAACACAAACTTGGGATTGCAAATCATAGACTACGTAGGTATTAGGAAGAAAATATTTCAAGCAGTGGTTTGAGTACAAAATATTTAATTTGCATTAAAATCTTGTTGGTTTATCCATGTAGCTATTATACCAATTAAAATTTATGTATATTAAAACACGTATGTTAGAAAAATATATTAGAGTTATTACTAAGAAAACATATTGAAATTTCAAGTACTTATTACTTACCCTTCTGGGTTATAGAAAATAACCCTTCTGGGTTATTTTCTGTCTTAGCGAATTATTATTCCATCTATTTGGAGCTTAAATCAATTCGCATTGCCTTAAAATAATTAATCAAAATAATACCCTAAATCCTAAAACCCACAAAGAAGTGGTACTTAGAAACTCGCCATGAGAGAATACAACAGCCATATTTTGAGTCGTGTGAATTAAAGAATAAAGCTCAAATTGGCTAACGCCCATGTAATTCTCAGATGTCAGAAACCTTTTAGGAGCTGTGTTAGGTTCCGAACAAATTACAGCTTCTGCGGAGGTGCGGTCACAGTGAAATAAATAAACTTGATACATCTCTACAGATAAATATGTCTGTAGCGTCCCCGTAAAAAGCCGCCCAGGCACCTTTAAATTCCAGTCTGTAATCCGGAGAAAAGTAAAGTGTTACTTTGGGCTTGTGTATTTAATTATAAAGTACTAGCGGCCCGGTACGTGCTTCGCTACGTATAAAGTGAAATAAAAAAATGTGATAAACCGCTATGTGATTTTGTTTAAACTTCACATAAACCATCTACTAAATAGTCCGAACAAAGCCTAAACATTTGATTTAGATAGGTGAGCCCGTTCTTGAGTTATACAATTACAACGAAAAGTGGCATTGATTTTTATATATATTGATCTGCAAACGAATATTGCTTTTAACAGGAAGTCTATTCTAGTGTGCCATGTTGGTCTGAAACGAAAAACAATGGTACTAACCGTGTTTCTTGTCTAGCGTGTCATAAAGCGACTGATGGTGTATTGGGCGTTTGTTTGTGACGACTTAGGAGACGAGACACTTGTCACAATTTTTCAACTGACTTAGTCAACTTTATCTTTTGGCTATTTGCTGTTTAACACGTTCGCGTGAGCAACCACATGTCCAAAGTGTTGCATAACGGCGCAACCTTTTTTCCATACAAAATAAAGCAACGTGTAAAGGCGTCGCGCCGTAAGACATACACCATGTAACCAAGCTACACGGCACAACAAACTACAAAAATGGGTTGTAATGCGGCGCAAAGGAGCAACGGTATATGAATTTACTCTTAAATTAGACGTCGGGCGACGTTCCACCGAAATACATATCATAATCTTTAGGACGTCATAAGACGTTGCGCCGTTTTCTAAGCATATATTCACGACGTTGTGCGACGTAGCTCACGCGAACGTATTAAGAAGCTTTGTGCTCATTTGTTCTTTGCCTATCCCTCGAGGATAGCGGGCGTGATGATAATATGTTTGTGTGTTTTTGAGTGCAGACGCTTGCAATTTGTCATTTGTGATAACGATTTATGAGTGTTCTGAAACCAAAAAAACTATTGAGGTTCTGAATCAATGACATACATCTCGTTTCATTATAGATGCGAAAGTAACTCTAATAATGCTCTCTGCTTTTACGGATTGGATTGTGGTCAAATTGAAAAAATGTATAAAAAAAGACCGCGCAATTCACAACTTCACTGTCATCCCACAGGTTGTGGCATCCATTCTCCTGGCCGATGGTAGCGAAGACAAACGGGACAAATGGGACAGTCGGGAAAGTTGCGCTCTTATAATTTAATGTAACGAGCAACAGAAGAAAATTAGGGACACCAGACTTGTAAAGTCCATTCTAAACTCGTTTAGGAAGACAAAGAACCGAGGCATTAAAATTTGTCTGAGATTAATTACTGAATATTAGTCAAATTGTTTACAATTTCAGTTCCATAGAAATTAGCTTATTAATTTTTGATAAATATGTAAATATATATAGTGTTGTGACTATGAATAGGTTAATTTGTTAACCAATCGCGTTTCTATAACACAGGCATGCTTAGTAGATAATGAGCAACTTAAGCTAGTAGGGTACTCAAAAATTTTTTTTAGTCCGTAAGTTAGATTATCAAAAAATATTGAATACGTATTTTTTGCTTTATCTAATACTTGAAAAATGACAAAGATACGCTTGAAAAATCTGAAATTTAGCGCTTTACGTCACTTGGACGGTAAAATTTTACACACCTAGTGACGTCACGCGGTACTTTAACGCCCTGCATCTTAATCATTTTTAGTTTGTTGAACAAAATAATAAGTAAGCAATTTTTTTTTAAATCTTAACATACTATAATTTTTTTTGAGGAAAATTGTCTATTTATTTATTTCGTTGGGGCTTCCTAAAAAATAACGCAATATAATTCAGTTACACTGGTTTTTAATGGTAAGGTGATATTTTATAGACATTATTGAGACAGTTATTGAATATTTATCTGTCGGTCCATTTATCTGACTCTTGAAAAATCAGGCTTTACTACTATCAAAAGATAGTACCTACCAGCAATCTATAAAAAGACACAACGCCCACCCGGTCTCGAATGTGTGCCGAGCATTGATCAGCCGTTTCTTCGACGTCAATCGACAGCCCAATCTGAGAGGGTTGAGGCGTCAAAGCAACTCGAGCGTACTCCAACTCGTTTGATGTCGAACCTTGCGGATGTTGCGACATCCGCGGGAGAGTTCCACTCGATTGGAGCTCAAGGGTTTTTGAACATAGTGACGACAACATTGTTACTAAGGGCGGGTTTTTTAGGCAAGTACAAGAACACTATGTTTTATTTTTAAATTTCATGACCTGTCTTGTAAGTATTGTGAGTAACATACATTAAGGTAATTTCTTCTAATACTTTATTTAATTTTTTTATCTGGCCACTGAAAAAGTAGCTATTAACATAGTATTTGTATCGAGCTGTGGATATATATAAGTTGATACTTGAACTGAACTAAGCTTAGTTCGTTGGGAAACAACATGCGTAGGTCGTTGATTTAATGTAATCATTTATTATTTTCTTCAGCACAGGGCATGTTATGAATATATAAATGAATTGGACTGTTTATTATAATTCCATTATGGTCATATTATTTTATACAGCTCTTTAACCTTTTTAACTGCTGTAGCATATAAAAATTAGAAGAATAATTTTCAGCACCGATCTAAGGTGACCCTTAAAGTTTATTGGCTTTTGTCAATAAACACCCAGTTTTGCGAGATTGAGGAATTTTATTTATAAAATAAAAATTACTCTTGTGACAAGTCATCGCAAGCGTGTACGAAAAATCTTGTACGGTCACACTGATCCCCAATTCGCAACAATTGAATCAGATTTCAGATACTCTTCGGAGTCGATTTGCGGCTGTAGTATTGCGGATGTGACATTCACTGTCCCTTTGATGAACGGGAGTTACCTCGTGAACATTGACACATATTGGGGGTGTTGCGACCCCAATTAGTCGGTATCTTTGAAGTGTCTTGGGGTGTCGGCGGAACTTGAGCGTACTTCGCGCGTTTGATCTCACGCCTCGCGGATGTTGCGACATCCGCATGTGAGTTCCAATCGATTGGTAATGGGCCTAATTAAGTACCTAGTGAAGTTTTTTCTACCTTGTAAGTTTTGGGGACTTCTTATATAAGTGACCGTTAGGAGTTCAGGGATTAATGACAGATTTTAGAAGACATTTTTATACCTTAAGTTATTGTGTAATAGGAGATTTTCTCCTATGACATAATGCAATGTGTTGAAGGAAATTGCATTTCTGTAACGCTGCCTCGGTGTTGGAATATGATCCCTCGTGGCAGTGACGACACTGAAAGCATTTGCCGATGATCTTTCAATATTCAGTTGACGTATTACTTATATGCTTTTAAAAAGAATAATAATGGTAATTCGTTATTAATTCTTTTAACTAAAACAATAATTCGTTGTTATAATTGCTTTTAAATTGATTTTTGTGATTTGTCATATCTAGAATCAGAGCCGCTTAGGATAAGAAACATACTTGCGTTTAAGTTTTATCTCATACATAACATCACGCCCATAATCCCCGAAGGGGTAGGCAGAGTCAAAGGGACAGCAGGCACCTTTAAACACATTCAGCCAAAAATAAAAATAGTGAAAAAGTAGAAACAAGTGGCTAGCTCGTCGCCTACACAATCACATAGGTACCTAAAACCTGATTAACCATTAGTCGCTTTTTACGACTTGCTAGGCAAGAAACACAGTTGGCACGTTTTCTGGTTGTTAGCACTGGTTAGAATTCCACTAGGGCAAATGTTTCGTGTGATGAACATGGACATTTGTACTCGAGTCATGGATGTTTATAAACTTATTTAAGTATGTATATCCGTTCACTCCATACAATTATATTATATGTTACTTTTTTTTTTTTTGTTAGTTGGGGAAACTCCCACGAGCCGTCACCCTCTACTCGGGGAAAAGAGGGCGGTGTGTCGGACTCGAACCGACTAAAACCCCAACGTGGCCTCCAGCGGCGCAGTCCCGGTCTGTATCCCCACTGTCGGGACTATACGACAGCTCCTCCAGTGATGCGCGTGCCGCGCTACGCGGCCCACCTCGCGGGCTGTGCAGCCCACGACAGCAGTCGTCGGATGCACAGCACCGAGCACGCGCGCGCGTCGAGACATTTTTTTTTTTTTTTATTTATTATAGTTTATCAACATTTATTACAAATATTACATGCTTAATTTATAACATATCGATATAACATCTACAACATTGCATAACTAATAACAGATAAACACAGCATGCTCTATACAAAGATTGCACCTGTTAGTTTGTGCTTATTCTATACATAGAAATACAATACAAATGTGATATGAGAATAGTAAGTAAAAAAAAAACAAAAAATTGGAAAAATCTACGACAACAGTAGTCGGATGCACAGCACCGAGCACGCGCGCGCGTCGTGACATGCCAGGCCACCCAGCATGTCTCAACCACTCCGCCCAGGATTCAGACGCCGATCATCCCCGTGACCGGCGTCGTGGGCCCACTCTCGCGCTGTGCCCTCTGCTAAGCCAGAGGGGCACGCTGAGCGCCTCGTCAAAGGGGCCGCCTTCCGCCCGGCGACCCAGATTGAGGGTCTAGTCCTGTCGTCGCAGAGGGAGAGCATCGAGACGCTCGATCCCTCTGCGACCCACCACAGCGCGACCCAGCGCGCCCCTGTCGGGTTGCCGAGGATAGGGAGGCGAGCAACGATAACACTCAGCTCCTCCTCTTTCTCGGCAATCCTGGTCCGGTCGCAGTGGGCCTGTATACGGCCGGACCGCCGCAACTGCCCGGTAGCAAGTCGTGCAGTTGCGGCTCACCTCGGGGTCCCTCTTCGCTTCAGCCCTGCCACGTCAGGGCCTACTAAGCCCCCCCGGTACGCCAAACCGAAGACCCCCAGCGGGGGGATATTATATGTTACTATCGTAACCTCACTGCCTCCATAGTACAAGCCTAATACGTTTGGTTTGGAACTAGGGAATTGGTGTGTCAGTTTGGAGTTTTTATTTATTTAGATATTGTAGAGGACTGCGTTGATTTCCCCGATATTATTACTACGTCAAAGACGAGCGAAGTGAACGGAGTATAAGTATTTATACCGTACATCGTGGTACATTGTATGTCGACCGTCTACGTGTGTTTGTGCAACGGACTGTGACGTCACTCCAAACGGACCAAGGAGAGGTTTGTTCAGGATCGACTGAACGCTCCGGGAGGGAGCACTTGTCATCTCGTACGAGATATTGGAGGCGGGCAGCTTAGACGTGTTGTAGGTACGCTGTAAAATCTAGTACGTTACACAGAGACTAGAATTCAAGCGCCTCTTTTTTCATTATAAACATTATTAGTAGTCCAGTCAATAAAGTTTTAACTTTGCCATTTTGAGTTAGTTTTGAGTACTTACACAAAGTTAAAGCTTTATTGACTAGGACTGGACTATAAGGGTTAGATGAGTTTTGTTTTTTACTGTCTTCTAAATAACTAACTAAACTTTACTAACTAAACTTTACTAACTAAACTCCACGCCACTTCCCTAGCGGGATAGGCAGAGAGAACCGAACGTCATATGGCACGACCCTTACACACCTAATTCGCCTCTTCTTCTAAATAGAAGGCCGTTATTGTTCATCTTATTAGTTTTAGATATACGTATATCTTAATTACCTATTTACGAACATTTCTTTTGGTGTAATAATATACATTTTTATTAACAATTTACTCTACATAATAATTTACAAAAAGCCGACTCATATGCATGGTACTGAGTGGAGATGACGCCAAAGGGTAGGCTGTGACGTAGTACATACCAAATGTAATTTTAATAAGTAGGTAATAAGACCAATTATAGCTTACTATTGTGTAACGTGACGTCACATGTTGGTGACTTCTCTTCCTTATACTCAACTATCAACCCAATTCGTGACCCAATAACTATAATCCGAACAAAAAGGCCTTGGGAATAATTTGGCTCATCGCGCTTCTGAACCGTTTGTCCCAAGTCTGCTCCTCGTAAGGCCTTGCAGACGTTCATACTCAGACCATTTGTAGGCGCACCGCTGTCCTTTTGCTAAACTCAATTTTCCCTATTACTGCGACATTGGTCCCTAGCGAGACCTCAAACCTTTCAGCCGTCTCACTAAGACTTCACTATCAAACACCTAACAAGATATGCAATCGATTTTGAGCTTTAAATTGAAGGCGATAAAGACATTGTCCCGTTACGCTATCGCGTCTGGAATTGGTTAAGTCGAGGGACTTTATTCTAATGATATTCGATAAGAAAAGGCTGACTTAATTTTGAATTTTGCAGATTTTGTAGTTTTATTTGAAGCAATTTCCATTTTATGGCAGATTTGTTCTTTGTTCGTAGAAGATTCAATTTACTTCTAATTTTGTAACAAATTGACGAGAAAGATACAATTTAAAATAGGAGGAAGAGTATAAATAGAATTTATTATGAAAAATATACATTTATAAAAAAAAATCCCAATTGTGTCATGTTGGTCTAGGACTTGGCCCATGTTGATCTGGGACAAAAAAAAAAAAATGTGCGGTTCTTGCCTAGCATGTCGTAAAAGGCGACTAATGGTTTACGGGCTTTTGGGTGTGTGATTGTGTAGGCGACAGGTTAGCCGCTTGTCACTGCTTTTTCACGATTTTCCATCTGACCCAGCCTTGCTTTATTTTTGGCTGAATGTGGTTGAAGGGGCATGCTGCCCCTTTGACTCTGCCTGCCCCTTCGGGGATTATGGGCGTGATGTTATGTATGTATGTATAAAATAAAAATTATTAAATTGTTACATTTGGTCCCTGCTTACATTAATGAAATGAAAGTTTCACCAACAGGTTGGGAACCACTGATCTATACTCTACCTAAACTGTACCACAGCCACAATGAATGTATTAAAACTTGTACCATCTTTGTAATATTTATTTCCACCTAACCTCAAATGCTAAGTTTCTTCAAAGAAACCTTTATCGTTCACTACGCTACGCAACTTCATCCGTGACGCGAATGTAACGAAAGCCGGATAGGTCACGTTTATGCAAAAACTGTCCGTTCACGCGAAATTTGACGAGATACCAAGTAGTGCGGCATACCAAACATTCGCAATCGATACTGTTATCGATAGTTAATGTAAGACTAAAATCAATACTATCTCGATAGTTTACATATAACTTAGAACAATGCAGACGATAATACCATTATTATTGACAAAATGTTGTATATAGATTTTCGATGATACTGAAAATATTAAATTATACTCACCTAATTATACCCGTTCCCGTGGGAGTACTGGGATAAGTTACTTGCTATTAAAGTAGCTCTCCATTGGTGCGCCCTGCAAGGGGGGGCTCCGAATACTCCTGAGGTATCCCTGCCTGTCGTAGGAGGCGACTTAAAGGGCCTTTGGGGTCGTGGGGGTTAGAGGGTGGGTCCTCTGGCCCTCTATCGTCCCCAGAGAAGCCGACTGCAGGTGTTACACCCGGTCCGTCAGGATAGGGTACACAGCTGTCTATGTGGTCGTGAAACACCACCCTAGGTGTTCTGGGGGAGAATATCACTCCCTCGAGATGGGCCGCTAGGCGGCAGCGCGCGCTGCGTAGACTTTTCGAGATGAATCCCGATAGTGGGGATACCGTTGGTTTTGCGTTAGCGCCCGAAGAACGACAGCCTTGAGGTTTAGTCGGTAGGGTCTCCGGAGATTGCTACCGGTTTCGAGCCCGACTCACCCTTATAGGTCCACCCAGGATTCTATTTGGATGGTGCGTAAATGCATTCCTCAAGTAAAAAAAAAAAAAAAGCTCTCCATTGGTGAAATAATTTTGAATATCGGTCCAGTAGTTTTCAAGCCTATTCAATGCAAACAAACAAAAAAACAATCAGATTTAGCCTCTTCGTAATATTAGTATGATGATATCAGTGAGCAGTGGCAGCTTAAAAGATACTACAGCTTTAGCTTCATTCATCCTTACTAGATTGTAACGATACGAAGTGTGTTTAAACAAGAGTACAGAATTTTGGATTGTTAAAATCTATGTACGTATTTGTATCACTATCTTAATGTTGAGGCAAAATATTGTAATTAAACCTGCACAATCCAATAAATATGTGACGGAGGGGCAACAGAAGGGGCGTTAACGTAGCTCGATTGCTCGTCCATTACGAGGAATTTCTTTAAATAATAAGGCAGGCGTGTAGACCAATGTGGATTTATTCCGTTGTATACCCAATCACATAGAAATATAACGAGATGAGCGTGATATCTTCGTACGTCTTTACTCTTAGGTGATCGGTAACAGAATGCCCCAAAAATGGCAGCAATTCCGTTTTTATACTAACGAACTGTCAAAAGTGACGGCCAGAGACCAACCAGTGTTGTCATTTTTTAAATTAAAAGTACCGACAATCACGCCATCTTTACAATCGAGTAGGAACTAAAATTAAAAAGAAACAGAAATCGAAATGTTACTTTGACATTTAGGTTTCAAAACAAACAGTCTTTTTAAACGAAATGTTGGATGTTCTCCGACATATGAATGTTTAATTTAACCATCCGTCTTGTTGCTTTGTGGCATAGCCTGAGGATGGAGAACCTATGTTTCATGTGGTATTTATGCCAACGGTTGTGCTGTGAATAGTTTTACAAGAATACAGCCGCTTACTTGAATGCATATGGGCACTGAAGTTCTTAAATTTAATTTACCTAATTGAGCCATCTAATATATCATTAATAAATCTACTAACAACTTTGTATGGATTTATATCTGCAATAAAAGTTATATTATTATGTTACAAGTGACCATAATCTTCCCTACCAGGGTGCTTAGCCAAATGCACGCGAGCGTTTCCATAACGAACTTCGCTAACGCTTGTATCGGGAACTAACTCCGAGTTTCGCACTATTAGTTCTTAGTAAACAAGTGTGTAGCGCGATACGAGCGGTAGCGAAATTCGATACAGAATTGCTGGCGCGCATTTGGCTAAGCCGGTGATGCGTCTGTCAACATCGTGACGTAAAAAAGTTAAAATTATCGATAGCTCTACATCGCTAAAACGAAGCTGTTTTACTTTTTGGAAGTATTGTATAATCTGAGCAAGCGCGGTTAAGTTTTTTTGCGTGATTTCCATTACCGATATTATTTATTCTGAATAATAATATTATTTATTCTGAATAAATAATATCGCTCTCATGCCAGCGCTCAATTACGAAATGCCGTTTTGAAAATCTTCCCTAGCCATAATTTTATCTTTAAAAACTGTAAATGAATGAGCTACATTTATCGAAAAATTATATTTCAATTTCAATTGATAATTCAAATAACTTTTGACAAGCTCGATGGCGCATCCGGTAGTGACCCTGCCTCATGCTCCAAGCATTATGGGTTCGATCCCCACCCTGGACAAATATACGTGTGATTTTTGAATATGTTCATAAATTAAAAATATAAATTTAACTGTGCATACGAGCAGACTATCTTATCCAAATATTTTTATCATTTCAATAATCTTCTACTTTGTAGTAACCCCTTATCATTAATGATTTAATAAAAATCTTAAACTTATTTATGGGTAATTCAATTACATTTTGTGGCAATTTAATAAATATTTGTATGCTTATGCCTACAAATGAGCTACTTATCTTACTACGTCCGAGTTTTGGGATGGCAAGTTTGTGTTTATTTCGTGTATTAGGACCATGAACATAAGATTTTTTATGAAATTCATCTATGTTTGTACGCACATAGATGATGCAATCGAAGTGAATTGAGAGGCTATAATGAGTATATTTATTTCTTAAAATAGGGCCTTGAGTGAGTGAATTATGGTATAGGGTATACACTACCCACTTACTAGAAACATATACAATATACAATTGTTAATACATACACAGGAAAACGAAATTTGACACAGGAAAAAATAGTAAAAAAAAAGGAAAGCCAGTAAAAAAAAAAGGAAAAAAGAAAGCAGATTGGCGCCAATTGGGTCCCTGCCTCAGCATTATGCTACTGCGGCGTCAAACTAACGCCGCAGGAGTGCTGGTATTCTGACAAAAAAAAATTCTTTCCTTATTTCTTCTTTCAATTAACCTGAGTATGGAAAATTTAAACTCCTTATTTATTAATATCGTACACGAGTTCTCTACCTTTAGCTCGTTTGATATCATAAAAATAGCTCCTGATAATTAAGCCCCAATCCCATAGGGCAGCTATACTCAATGTGTGTTCCGCGGAACCCTGGGGTTCCGTGAAGCCTTTCTGGGGGTTCCACGAAAATTGGTACTGATCATAAATATCATAACTCCTGGGGGAAAATCCGTTAAAAGTCGATTATTACACCCCCCCCCCCCGCACTGCCGCCCGCGCTGTTCTAGGGTCCCGTCAAATACTCCGCTTCCTAAAAGGGTTCCATAGCATAAAAAGTTTGAGAAGCACTGCCATTGGGGATAGGAAGGAGTGGGCAAAGTTCATATTGCAGTAAGCTCATTAAGCCATTTTAACCCAAAAATAAAATTGTGTGTGTGAGTAGGATGGACGGAATATTGTGGAAATAGATATTGATATTGTAATTGATGAGCGGTGGTAGCTCAATGGTAAGGACACGCGCCTCTTAACCGAGGAGTGCGGGTTCAAACCCGGGCATGTACCTCTACATTTTAAAAAATCTATGTACAAATTTATACCACTAGCTCGACGGTGAGGGAAAACATCGTGATGAAACCTACAAATTCAAACAACTTTGAATTTGTAACCATGATCCAAAAATTGTCTGGTTCCCCTATCTTAGGGTTACGAAGGTCAGATCGGCAGTCGCTTCAATGTAATTACCAGACTCGCTAAATCCTGGATCATGGTCTAAGCGGACCCCGTCTAAGCACGGGACATAACGATAGGAAGATGATGAGATATTGATATTGTAAAGCTGAAGAGTTTGTTTGTTTGAACGCGCTAATCTTAGGAACTGCTAGTCCGATTTAAAATTATTTCAGTGTTAGATAGTCCATTTATAGAGGAAGGCTACATAGCATTAACCATAAACGTGAGCGAAACAGCGGGCACGGCTCGTCCTACTAATATTATAAATGCGAAAGTTTATTTGGATGTTTGTTACTCTCTCACGCAAAAACTACTGAATGTATTTTAATGAAACTTTAGAATAATGTAGCTTATACACCCGAATAGCATATAAGCTATGTTTTATCGACGTACCACGGGAGCAAAGCCGCGGGCAAAAGCTAGTTGAAATATAAATAGCAATTGACTTTATTTTGCGTACCTACTGCCTATTTAATTTGTTTTAAAATTATTATCCTTTTAAAGAAATATCTTGTTTAAAACAAGGAACAGATGCGAACCCTTAACAGTTAATTTGAACCCAATCATCATCATTATCTTCCTAGCGTTATGTCCCGTGTTTAAACGGGATCCGCTTAGACCATGATTCAGGGCTTAGCGACTCTGGTAATTACATTGAAGCGACTGCCGATCTGACCTTCGTAACCCTAAGATAGGGGAACCAGACAATTTTTGGATCATGGTTACAAATCCAAAGTTGTTTGAATTTGCAGGTTTCATCACGATGTTTTCCTTCACCGTCGAGCTAGTGGTATAAATACATAGACTTGAAAAATCCAGAGGTACGTGCCCGGGTTTGAACCCGCACTCCTCGGTTAAGAGGCGCGTGTCCTTACCATTGAGCTACCACCGCTTTCGTTAATTTGAACCCAATCTAAAGAAAAAAAAAATTGAAACAAAATTTTATATTTTTCTGTCCCCAAAAAAAGAAGTAATAAAATATAGTACCGACATTTGTCCCATATTTTTTACTTGTTTAAAAAAAACGTTTAAGCATTAAGACTGCAAGCACTCCGCTTAAACGTTTTAGCGGTAGCAAAACCATTTAAGCTCTAGCTAGCTATTAATGACGCTGCACAAATACCCCTCGTTAACGTCACCTGACGGTAGTACTCAAAAAAATATAAAAATAAAAAAAACATTGATATGATGGCGAATCTTTATATTACGTCCTGTTAGTTGAAATTAATAATGCGTTTAAATGTTTACTTTGAATTTATAATTTTTTTTTACTCTGAATTTATACATTTTAATCGCCAAACTCATAACGTAAGTCTTAACAGAACGCCTAGACAAAGATTTGATGATAAAATAAAATTATCACTTTCATGGACAAAAAAGCTCTTTTGAATTATCTTCTTTAACTAAATAAATTAAAAAAAATAAGGAGAACTCTCTATATCTAACTTTTGGTGTACCTGATTTCACAAGGAAATAACATGACAGCGAACACGAGGAGTGGGTTTTTCGGAGCGGCGGATTTTACATGGCTAATAAAAAAAATAATTACATTAGCTAAGCCGTTTAGACATGAAAAAATAACAGACGGACTGAGTTATTATTGTATTAGTAGGCTTGTACGCCCAGAACAGTCAGAAGGGTGACTTAGGCGTATAGAAGCTAATTCACATTTAAATTATTAATGTAGCTTGTATAACCCGTTGCAACTGAACGGTTCCGTCACTAACAAAGTTCCAGGGAAGTCGTGTTATCGCGGGATTGGATTTGGTCGGCCAATAGGCTGTTATCCCGGACACGATGAGGGTCCGGGAGTGGCCACGCTTTACGAAGATTCTGTCAGGACACTTTTTAACTTTCGTTTTCGGAAATTTGTTTCGTTTTCAGACTTTTATAGAGGTGTGTTTGTGGAATGCAGTTGAGGCACATAAGGTTGGGGTTCGATTTTGCAATGAAAAAGGATGTTTCCACGGTGGAATTATTATAAAAAAAAATAGGGGACACGTATTTTTTGCTTTGTAGTAAAAGTTTACATTGTAAGGGATAACCCGTTTGTCCTCTTTTATTAGATGATTTATGTGCATTGTAAAATCTTTAGCAAATAGAATTATAAAATCAGGCTTTTATTCCCGTATTCCAGTCTGTTCCCCGAGTTAGACGGTGGTTGCGCTTTACATTCTGAATGTAAATCAAGATACTTGTCTGATATACTTTAGCAGACGCTGATTGGTTAAAGATTGTTCGTTGAAAACTAAATCGATTGGAAATCTGTAGATACTTATTAGTATTAAATTACTGATTTTTTGGGGATTTTTATCACCTGTTCGATCTCTTACCATCATATTATGTTAAACTATGAAATAATCACAGCTAGATCTATAACAGCACCTCACTTATGGTCACCCTAGTCGCAGGAGCAGGGACTTTGGGCGCAATTATTAGTTTAGAAGTGACCAGAATTGGCTGGTAACCGCAGCTAATGGAACTTTACTCGAGAAAAACTTAAGTACCGATTATTAGGGAACTACAAGTTTGTGATTATAACTCTTCATACTTTGAGAACAAGTTTTATGAGACATTCATAAGAGACTTGATATTTTGCTAAATAATATAAGCATCAATTATATTTTACATTTGTTACTTGTTTAAACATTGTGAGAAGAAATAAAATATATTATATTATATATATTTGACTTAAATAATATATATTAAACAACATCACATATATTCTACTAGTTTCAAGGTAAGCAGCTCAGTAACTTAGTATCATCATCATCCTAGTATTATGTCCTTGAGTGGGGTCCGCTTAGACCATGATCTAGGATTTTGCGAGTCTAGTAATAGCGTTGACGCGACTGCCGATCTAATCTTTGTAACCCTTAATTAGAGGACGTAAACCATTTTTGGATCATGGTTTCACATGTTACCATGATCCCAGAAATTGTCTAGTTGTCCATAGCTGTTAGAATGTACAGGTTTCATCACGATGTTTATCCTCACCGCCGAGCTAGTGGTATAAATACGTACATAGATTTGAAAAATCCAGAGGTACGTGCCTGGGTTTGAACTCACACGGTTGCGAGACGCGTCTCCTTACCATTGAGCTACTACCGCTCTTGCTTAGTAGCTTAGTATGTAAATCAGAGTTCATAAACAAAGCAAAATCACCCAGACTGGATACATAACTGTATATAGATGTCACACCTGATGTCGACCTACTTTTACAGTAATTACTAAAGCACCCAAAATCCATTCAAGCACCCAAACAAAATTCCTTGCCGCAGACTCTGTAATAATGTATTCCCAGCTAGTTAGTCTGGAGTTAGGAATTGGACGCGTTTCGTAAATCAGGGAGCGAGTCTAATTCCTGCATCAGGCTGAACTAGGGACTGTGGCAGAGAAAGTTTCGTCTAAATTTCTACCCTAATTTGAGTTAATTAAAGCAGTTCATCTTACCTTGAGCCAAATATGATGATAGACCATCAAGAAAATAAGATTAAGCTGATGATATGGGTGATAACATCGAAACTCATCGCATTTTTAGTAATATAAGGGCTCAAGTCAACATTTTGATAAATACTTATTTTAAAGTCTAAGGGCATAAAATGAAATTCTCTACTGGTAAGAAGAGATAGAGGGTAAATAAAATCACAAGTATAACTTAAATAATAATCATTTTATTTGACTGGCCTGTTGGTCGAGTGGTCAGAGACCCTGGCCATGAAACCAAGGGTCGCGGGCACGAAACCCGCTAGGGGCAAATGTTTCGTGTGATGAACATGGACATCTGTACTCAGGTCATGGATTTTATAAACGTATTTAAGTATGTCTATCCGTTCACCTTATATCCATAGCATAAGCATAAGCTTAGTTTGGAGTTAGGGAATGAGTGTGTCAGTCTGGAGAATTTATTAGTATTATTATTTATTATTTTAAAATAAGAATCCAGAATATTAAACGATTTCCCAAAAATCTACATTTAGTATTATGTCCTTATACATATTTACGGGTGCTACTAGTATCACAAGTGCCAAATATGGACGGTCCAATCAAAATAATACTCAATTACTCAACAATTTTTCTTGACAACTCATAGCCAATCAACGTTTTGCTATAAATCTAGTTAGCCAATCAGATCGAAGAGACGGCAACGAGGATTGACGAAATTGTTTTTTTTTTCATTTATACTCGATCACATTACTCACCAGTATAGTCTTACCTCCATCGTCCCACGCGCTATCAAAAATGATTTATTTTATATTAGAAGGAAATATAACGACTTCCGTAAAGTTTTAATGACATAAAAATAATAAAATGGTTTCTATCATTAAAGGTTTATGAGGCTAGTCTTTAAGTCCATCCCATAAAGACGGCTAAAGAAAAACTATCTGGAATCTAAGATCTAGTTATATTATATTATTCGTAAAAGTTTAACTGTTATTTTTATAGCTCGTACGCCATTTAATAATAGTTTAAGGCGATCAATTCTTATTGTAACAGTTGTGGTTCTACTAACTTTTTCCTGTGGGTTCTTTCAAGTTAATTATTTCAGTATTTTATGATTTTTAACTTTTGGCCTATCTACTACCTACTTTTAATACCTAAGATGAAGGTACTTGTGAATTAATAGTGGGATCGTAATAATAACTGGAATTTAACAAAAAGTCAAAACTCTGTAAAAAAATATTTTATTTAGTCCATCATATAGAAAATCAATAAATATTCAACACGTATTTTTTGCTTCATCAAATACACGAAAATTAGAAAAAACCAGCGCATGAAAGTTCTGGGCTGGGGGCTATATGATGTTACTACACTGAACGTTAAAGTTTGTAATGTTTGGTGACGTCACGCGAAATTTGAAAGCTCTGTATCGAGGTACTTTTTTATTTGCTGGAGAAAAGGAATAACACGTATATAATATTTCATAGTAGTCTGACAGACGGACTTAAAAGTTTTTTTAGTCAATTAGCTTACTTTTAAAACCTGATCATACATACCTACATACCATCACGACCACAATCCCCAAAGTGGTAGTCAAAGTCAGAGGAGTAGCACGCCACTCTTAACTACTGTCAGCCAGAAACAAAACTGGATTACATGGGAAAAAAATATTAAAAAACATAATAACGATAATTTGTACAAAAAAGAATCACGCTGCTGAAATTTCACATCATTCATTTATCAACCGACTGACACGCTAATTCAGACAGCCGAAAAAAAGAATTAAAAAAGAGGAGAAGGAATTGAACCTCCGTATGTAAATTACATTGTAACAAAAAGGGTCCGATATTACCATTTTTGACTTTGATGGATGCCCGTTGATAAGTGGTAAAGATAAATAAGTTTAATGCGGTGGCCGGCACTGGGTAAATTATTGTAATTTATTTTATCTGTTGCCTTTTTCATTACCTAAGGTTGTCGGGGAAAATGTGAAAATTAAACCTTTTTTTCAGAGTTCGCCTTTCGTCTATAAAATTTTAAATTCATGATTTTATTCGGTCCCTCCGTGGCCATGGGCTCGGCTGTTCAGTAAATAAAGGTTGGGATTACTTCTCTCAATTCCCTTTACACAGATTTTTTGGTAGTACACCTGGTATGGGCTTTGCATACATACTTTTGTAATCACATTTATGCTTTTGATGTTATGCTACGTATTGCAATTTGCCGGAAATTCGATAGTTTAGCAATCGATAGTAGCTATAAAGGCTAAATCATCTGTACTATCGATAGGACAATCGATAGTATCAATAGTATCGATGTCTCAGTTAGTGCAATACTATTGGTAAATAGCAATACTATCGATAGTATCGATAGTTTCGATTGCTGTCAACCAATGAACTATCCATAGCTCTTTTAGCACTAACTAAGCATTGCTCTTCAATATCGTATAGACAATTGATAGTATCGATACATTGGTTAGCAGCGATCGAAACTATCAATACTATCGATAGTATTGCTGTTCACCGATAATTTTAATTCAGTATCGATAGACTATCGCTACTATCGATTGTCTTCAACTATCGAGAGGCTATCGATAGACAATCGATATTGGCCTATCGAGCGGCAACACTAAATGAAATAATTCGGCGCAAACTTTTAAAATCTTTAGTACGTAAAGACTATAATAGTTAGTAGTTGCTGACTACATTAAGTAGTTTTATTGAAACGAAATAAAATGAAATAATTGAAATAAAATAAAATAATTGAACCACTTCAAAACAACACTTATAAACGTCACCACAAAAATATCAAATCATAGATTTAATTCTATCCAGAGGCGAATTCGATATATAATATGCCCTAAATACAACAAAATGTTGAAAACTCGTACATCATGGAGGTATACTGGGTGAGCCCTTTTATGTTAGACGTCAGAACAATGCATCATTTATCTAAAGTACTGGACGCTGAAAAAATCAAGAAAATTTACTTTATATCATTGAGATATTAGTACTACGTAGTACATAAGTCTCGATGTGTGTTAATTATATTGTTTATATTTATTTGTAAATAAATGAAATAAAATTACTTAACGATGAAAAGTTATTTCTTAGCATTTTGCCGTGTTCCTTGAATTATTACTACAATATCTCAACACACACCAAGGCATTTTTTCATAATTTTTACCGTGTTTTTGTTTAATAATTGTCGAGTGTACCTACTAGGCACGAATTAGCTACTCGTAGCAAGCGACTGAGTGAATTGCGGCGCGATCGCCGCAGTTGAACGGGACAAAGTAAGGATTTAGGAGTGGTAATTCTTTTATTGGACTAAGCATCAAAATGTTTAATAAGCTGCCACATAGTCTCACTGATCTACCTGAGCATAAGTTTAAATTATATATCAAAACTTGTTTGATTAAAAAGGGCTACTATAAGGTTAACGATTATTTAAATGATAAGAATATATGGCCAGTCGCAGAATAGACTGTTCGTCTGCACTGATAGATTTAAACTGACCAAAAAATATTGTAACTACATATTAGCTATTAAGAATTGGCATTTAAAAGAGTAACTATCGAGTTTCTTTCCGGTTTCTTCTCGGTAGAATTTGCTGTTTGAACCGGTTTATATTTATATTTATTTTGTTCTGACGATTTATAAGTGCTTTTTGTAAGCCTATATAAATAAAGATCATTTCATTTCATTTCATTTGCGGTGTCTTCTCTAGTACGTGGTACATACATATATATCGATGCTTTATCCTCTTTCTCTAAAATATAAGGAATATTTCTCTACTCGTAATATATTTTATGCCAGATTTCTTGACAGGTTGGCAAGTCGAGTGGTCAAACTTGTCACGAAACGCAGACCTCTGTTTAAGTTAGGCAACTAATCGGAGATATTTCAGACTGATAAATCTGCAGGTAAATTTCTGTGAATGAACAGAGATTTACTTGCCGACTAATTAATAATAATAATAAATAAATTCGCCAGATTGACACACCAATTCCCTAGTTCCAAACTAAGCATATGCTTGTGCTATGGTTACTAGGTGAACGGATAGACATACTTAAATACGTTTATAAACATCCATGACTTGAGTACAAATGTCCATGTTCATCACACGAAACATTTGCCCCTAGCGGGATTCGAACCCGCGACCCTCGGGGTAATTGAGACTTATACCAACTGTTGTCCTAATTACCCCAGTCACATACTTGGTTAAAGTGGTGACCCCGACAGAACAACAAAATGGCATCTCCGTGCAAATCGTGTGCATCACAAGAAGTCGCTGAAAACAGAACGAGGACTACAAATTTACCACAGTCGTCTCGAAATTAAGCAAAGAAGAAATCATACTTGTCAGCGACATAATATCAATTACCCCAGTCCCATACTTGGTTAAAGTTAATATTAGATAAGTATCTACGACTGCGCGCGTTCGATACTGTTTAATTATTCTATGATTCGGTAAAATACTCCGCTTCCCGAAAGGGTTCCGAAGCTAATAAAGTTTGGAAACCGCTGGCTAAGTCATAATGGAACCCACATTTAAATCCCGCCAATCGTAGGGCGCATCATAGAGCGCAATATCAAAAATGCATGGCGCGAAATGAAACATTCTGCATCGCCAACATCATTTCACTCAGTCATGACACTTTAATGACCTACACTATAAACCGAATTTAATTCGCGAAATGAAAGCCGAGCTTCTAAATCAATTATTCACGAAGTACGCTTTAGGTACGCAGTGGACTGGGCTAGACGCGTGACCTAATTTTAGGACAAATTAAATTCTGCCTAGCGGTAATTGGTTAATCGTCGACACGCAATTTGCACTTGCAATCATACAATAGTCCTGCATTTGTTATTGGAGTGCTTAACCCCATTGCATGGTTGATATTTTCATGTTAAATGCTTCGCTATAATTTTTTTCGGATTTTAGGGCTTTTTGTAACATTTATACATAGGTCATAGTTAAAGAGAAGTTTTTTCAGTTTTTAGTTTATACAAAAAATGTAGTTATTTTAGTTTTAGTGCTAATTAGAATATGCTCAATGCTAATGCATTGAGCATATTCTAATTAGCACTAAACAGTATAAAGCCTGAACCCTGTATTAACAGGGTTCAGGCTTTATACTGTTTAAACTGTTATTTATATGTTTGAGCTGATATTATTATTATTGCCTATAGTTGCCGGACCGACTTATACCTAAGATTAATATTTTTTGTCAGTTCGATATATACAAAGTCCATAATGAAATAGCAACATGGTTTTGTTGATAAAGAATATCTGTCCTTCGTTATTTATTTAATGCTTTAAATCCATATGATAATATGAACATAGTGTTTGCTTGTTAGATGATTATGAACACATAATCTGAATTAGAACACTGACACGAGAGTAAGCGCGATATTTCATCGCTGAAGTTCAACACCGTGTAAGTCAAAAAACGCGTTATTTTGGCTTAAGCCGTGCAAGTAAAAAAACATATTTTTGATTTAAGCACATACAAATACGCACATCATGCCCATAATCCCTGAAGGGGTAGGCAGAGTCAAAGGAGCAGATCCCTTTAACCACATTCAGCCAAAAATAAAACTGGGCTGGGTTAGATGGACAATTGTGAAAATGTAGTGACAAGTGGCTAGCTTGTCGCTTACACGATCACACACTCAAAAACCGATATACCATTAGTAGCATTTTACTATATGCTAGGTAAGGAACACAGTTGGCACATTCTTTTTAAGTCCCAGATTAACATGGGACCAACAACATGTGTATTTTCTTGTCTTTTTAACCGACTTCAAAAAAAGGAGGAGGTTCTCAATTCGACTGAATGTTTTTTTTTTAGAAGAAAGATGCAAGCTTACTAGTAAAAATAAAAAAAATAAATATCGGACTACATCACATAAATTGATCTGTCTCCGAGGTAAGCTTAAGCACATACCCAAAACCCGATATAACATTAGTGGCCTTTTATGACATGCTGGGCAAGAAACTCAGTTGGCACATTCTTTTTAAGGCCCACACCAACATGGGATAAAATTAATATAATTTTTAGTTGTATATAATAAACTCTGAAAACAAGCAATTTCTAAGTATATACGATCATAAGTGCAATATACACAATGACACGAAAATAAATACTACTGTATTTTCTTTAGAAATTAAAAATTTTGAGGATATGTAGCTTTGCGCTGCAGTCGGAACGTGCGGTTTCAAAATCATTGTCAAATCATGTTGTTATTGAATGTCTAGGGTTTGGCGAATTGCGAAACGCTGGAGTTTCCAATAAATATTGTAGTAGATGTTAGGTTTGATGGATTGCGATCTGTCAACCAGTGGTGTAGGTCCCTATGAGCTATTGGATTTATGACTAGGAAGTCCAAATATAAATATAAATATCCGATTACATCACATAAATCGATCCGAGGTTATTGTGTTATGATTGACTCCGAGGTTAGTAGCTTAAGCACTTGTGTTACGGATATCAGAATCAACAGCCGTATTACAAATATATACTTAAATCTTGGATATTAACACCCAGACACAGAACAAACACAAGTATTCATCACATGAATGTTTGTCCTGGGTGGGGATCTAACCAACTACTCTTGGCGCATGGGACAGGGTCACTACCCAATGCGCCATCGAGCCGGTCCGTAAAATAGATCTGTTGCTGATGTTTATCTAAAATTTATCATATTTTTTTAGTGTTGTCCCATTCCTAGTCGCAGTCCGTGGCCTATGAATCTAAATTTATCGAACCTGATTATTATTATTATATACTGAAGTGACTGCCTTCTAATCTATACTTTACTAATATTATAAAGCTGAAGAATTTTTTGATTTGTTTGTTGGCTTGAACGCACTAATCTCAGGAACAACTGGTCCGATTTGAAATTATTTTTCAGTGGTAGATAGCCCGTTTATCTAGGAAGGTTGAGGGCTATATAACATTAACAATAAACGCGGGAGAAACCGCGGACACAGCTAGTTTCAAATAAATTTCTGAGCTAGTGGTATAAGTACATATTCGTACGTAACTTGCATAGATTAATAGTTTTGTCCGGGTTTAAAGTAAGTGTTCGTTTTTTTTTTAAAAAACGAATCAATAAATGTTTTTAATTTTGTTTTTTTTTCACGTTTTAATATATTTGTAATATCATTTAAGAATCAGTACGGGTTAAGAAGATCTATCATTGTATTAACGGCCCGCCCCAGCATCGCACTGATGGACTTACTTAACTTTTTTCAAAAATTCTACAGTCTATATTAATCGGGGATAATGTAGCATTCTAATAGTTAATTTTTGAAATCGGCCCAGGAGTTTTTGAGTTAATTCTACTTACATACATCAATACCTTTCTCTTTATAATCATTGTGTAGAAGTGTAGATTAGATTGATGAGCCACGATTACATGAACATCGCTCCAATAAGCAATTACGGTGAGTAGATGACGTCGTTGCGTCATCTCGGTAATCGAGTGTAGATCCAATCGGATGACAAATTCGTCATCAGCGATACAGATCTAGATTAACTAGATTAATTGTAGATGTTAATGTAGGCCTAATATAATAATTATACTTATAAATTCCCTTAATCAACTATACTAACTAATGCTTATAAATTCCCTTAATCAACGAGCGTGTATCGTAGCAAATGGAAGGATGTGATCTCTGCCTACCCCATGGGAAAAAGGCGTGATATTATGTATGTTTGTATGTAATAAATAAATATTCTTATTAATATTTAATATCTAAATAAGCTTATAAAGTTACTTAATCTTTATCACATGATTGATTATAATGTTTCTTGGTACACCGAATGTTTAAAATAGTTTGAACCCTAAAAAAGGACAGGACTTTTCATTGTCTCGATTATAGACCGAATATTACAGGGACCCTGGTAAGCCACGTTTAAAACCTGGTAAAAAAATTGGTGAAAAGTGGACTAACCCAACTATGGTAACCTTGCGCTCTGGATAGTAAGGAACGGCTAGCTGATACAACCACTTCTATTCAAAAGTATAACTCAGTGGAATTAGGTTAGATGGAACATTTTTAAGAAATAAGTGTCAAGTAGCTAGTTTGTCGTCTACAAAAGGAAACCCTTAAACTATTTCCTCTAATTATGCCTTTTTATAAATGTCTAAAATTATTAAAACACCAAAATATTGTCAACTAGTTCATGGCACAAAGCTAACTAAACTTCACGCCACTTCCCTAGCGGGGTAGGCCGAAAGAACCAAACGCCATGTGTCATGATCTGCCACACACCTCACTCGCCTCTTACACAAAGCTATCGTTATATAAATCATGGACATTTTACAACATACATCTGATAGTTCCGGCTCATGTTACATACCTTTATACATATCTGCGAATAACACATTATATTTGGATTCTTCGCAACCACTTTGTAGACGTCTGAACGAAGGCTGTCTGCCTCCCCAGAGAGCGAATCCGCGGTAACTTGTATTGACAACCCGGTATTTTGTGCTGGAAGGTTTATTGTTTCTCAAAGAGTCTTAAGAGCTCTTGGAATTGCACATTTATATCTGGGCAAACCGAAAGTGAATTAATAAATAAATATCCGACTACATCACATACATCTGATTCCGAGGCAAGTAACTTAAGCACTTGTTACGAATATCAGAATGAGCAGTGGTATTTTAAAATAATATACTTAAATATTATAATATTAACACCCAGACACAGAAACACAAGTATTCTTCATACGAATGTTTGTTCTGAGTGGGGATCAAACCCACAACTCTATATTATATTTTTTCGTTAATATTTCTTTAAAATCAGACAGCTGTTTATGTCCGTTATTGTTTGAGATCAAGAAAAATAAAGGAAACTCTATTTCCTCGCGTTAGTCTTAATAACTATTACATACGCTGAGACTTACCGATGCGATTAAGTACAAAAAACTTTTTTAATCTGATCGCAAAATTGCCTAAGTCATTTCAGCCATAATATAACATTCTAGTAAAGAATTCCACGATAATAGATGAAAAATTACTCGCCGAAACGTTTTAAGGACGTATGTACTTATAAATGCTATTTATGGAACTCTTAGTAAGAGCATTAGAAGTGAAAACGGTGCTAGCTTAATGGGTAATGACTCGCGTGTGCCCGTGAAAATCCAGATTGAATCAATTTTATTTGTACGTGTAATAAATAAGTATCAGACTACATCACATATATTGATCTGACTCCGAAGTAAGTAGCTTAAGCACTTGTGTTACGGATATCAGAAATAACTGTGGTATTACATAATTAATATATACTTAAATATTGGATATTAACACCCAGACACAGAACAAACACAAATATTCATCACACGAATGTTTGTCCTGGGTGGGGAAGCCACAACTCTTGGCGCATGGGGCAGGGTCTCTACCGAATGCGCCATCGAGCCAGTCAAATACATATATACATACTAAATACCTACCATAAGGTACCAATACAGTTAAGAATATCATTATCTTTCTAGCGTAATGTCCCGTGCTTAGTAGGGGTCTGCTTAGATGATGATCCATCCTGGATTCGGGGATTATGGGCGTGATGTTATGTATGTATGTATGTATGTAGGGGAAGGGGGGGCATGACGGGGTCGCGAGGTAAGACAGGGTACAGCACGTATACAAGAAACTAGACGTTTGTGAATAGAAAGCAATAGGCCAATAGGAAGCCTCATTCGACAAACGGTCAGTGCGATAGAAACTGTGAGTGGGAGTTCATGCGTCTTTTGTTTACAAACGGAATACTGTTCTAACGTTTCCTTGATCCAATTTTGTGCAAGGTCAAACGTCATTATTTTATGGTAATTATTATAACTCCCTTTATGTCTTTATGATCATAGCGAATCTGGTAATTACATTGAAGCGACTGCCGATTCGATCTTTGTAACCCATAAAGAGGAACCAGACAGTTAAAACTGGGCTGGGTTAGATGGACAATTGTGAAAATGTAGTGACAAGTGGCTAGCTTGTCGCCTACACAATCACATACCCAAAACCCGATATAACATTAGTGGCCTTTTATGACATGCTGGGCAAGAAACTCAGTTGGCACATTCTTTTTAAGGCCCACACCAACATGGGATAAAATTAATATAATTTTTAGTTGTATATAATAAACTCTGAAAACAAGCAATTTCTAAGTATATACGATCATAAGTGCAATATACACAATGACACGAAAATAAATACTACTGTGTTTTCTTTAGAAATTAAAAATTTTGAGGATATGTAGCTTTGCGCTGCAGTCGGAACGTGCGGTTTCAAAATCATTGTCAAATCATGTTGTTATTGAATGTCTAGGGTTTGGCGAATTGCGAAACGCTGGAGTTTCCAATAAATATTGTAGTAGATGTTAGGTTTGATGGATTGCGATCTGTCAACCAGTGGTGTAGGTCCCTATGAGCTATTGGATTTATGACTAGGAAGTCCAAATATAAATATACATACATACATAACATCACGCCCACAATCCCCGAAGGGGTAGGCAGAGTCAAAGGGGCAGCATGCCCCTTCAACCACATTCAGCCAAAAATAAAGTCGGGCTGGGTTAGATGGAGAATTGTGAAAAAGCAGTGACAAGCGGCTAACCTGTCGCCCACACAATCACACACCCAAAATCCGATATACCATTAGTCGCCTTTTACGACATGCTAGGCAAGAACCACAGTTGGCATATTCTTTTTAAGTCCCAGACCAACATGGGACAGTGGGCTGGGTTGGATGGAAAGCTGTGAAAAAGGAGTGACAAGTGGCTAGCTCGTCGCCTACTCAGTCACATACCCAAAAGCCCGTAAACCATTAGTCGCCTTTTACGACATGCTAGGCAAGAACCACAATTGGCACATTCTTTTTTTTTTTGTCCCAGATCAACATGGGCCAAGTCCCAGACCAACATGGGACGAGTATAAATATAAATATCCGATTACATCACATAAATCGATCCGAGGTTATTGTGTTATGATTGACTCCGAGGTTAGTAGCTTTAGCACTTGTGTTACGGATATCAGAATCAACAGCGGTATTACAAATATATACTTAAATCTTGGATATTAACACCCAGACACAGAACAAACACAAGTATTCATCACACGAATGTTTGTCCTGGGTGGGGATCTAACCAACCACTCTTGGCGCATGGGACAGGGTCACTACCCAATGCGCCATCGAGCCGGTCCGTAAAATATATCTGTTGCTGATGTTTATCTAAAATTTATCATATTTTTTTTAGTGTTGTCCCATTCCTAGTCGCAGTCCGTGGCCTATGAATCTAGATTTATCGAACCTGATTATTATTATTATATACTGAAGTGACTGCCTTCTAATCTATACTTAACTAATATTATAAAGCTGAAGAATTTTTTGATTTGTTTGTTGGCTTGAACGCGCTAATCTCAGGAACAACTGGTCCGATTTGAAATTATTTTTCAGTGGTAGATAGCCCGTTTATCGAGGAAGGTTGTGGGCTATATAACATTAACAATAAATTCGGGTGAAACCGCGGACACAGCTAGTTTCAAAAAAAAATCTGAGCTAGTGCTATAAGTACATACTTATATTACTATTAACTTGCATAGATTAATAGTTTTGTCCGGGTTTGAAGTAAGTGTTCGTTTTTTTTTAAAACGAATCAATAAATGTTTTTAATTTTGTTTTTTTTTCACGTTTTAATATATTTGTATTATCATCTAAGAATCAGTACGGGTTAAGAAGATCTATCATTGTATTAACGGCCCGCCCCAGCATCGCACTGATGGACTTACTTAACTTTTTTCAAAAATTCTACAGTCTATATTAATCGGGGATAATGTAGCATTCTAATAGTTAATTTTTGAAATCGGCCCAGGAGTTTTTGAGTTAATTCTACTTACATACATCAATACCTTTCTCTTTATAATCATTGTGTAGAAGTGTAGATTAGATTGATGAGCCACGATTACATGAACATCGCTCCAATAAGCAATTACGGTGAGTAGATGACGTCGTTGCGTCATCTCGGTAATCGAGTGTAGATCCAATCGGATGACAAATTCGTCATCAGCGATACAGATCTAGATTAACTAGATTAATTGTAGATGTTAATGTAGGCCTAATATAATAATTATACTTATAAATTCCCTTAATCAACTATACTAACTAATGCTTATAAATTCCCTTAATCAACGAGCGTGTATGAATGTCGAAGAAGCGAAAGGTGTGTGTCAGGATCGTAGCAAATGGAAGGATGTGATCTCTGCCTACCCCATGGGAAAAAGGCGTGATATTATGTATGTTTGTATGTAATAAATAAATATTCTTATTAATATTTAATATCTAAATAAGCTTATAAAGTTACTTAATCTTTATCACATGATTGATTATAATGTTTCTTGGTACACCGAATGTTTAAAATAGTTTGAACCCTAAAAAAGGACAGGACTTTTCATTGTCTCGATTATAGACCGAATATTACAGGGACCCTGGTAAGCCACGTTTAAAACCTGGTAAAAAAATTGGTGAAAAGTGGACTAACCCAACTATGGTAACCTTGCGCTCTGGATAGTAAGGAACGGCTAGCTGATACAACCACTTCTATTCAAAAGTATAACTCAGTGGAATTAGGTTAGATGGAACATTTTTAAGAAATAAGTGTCAAGTAGCTAGTTTGTCGTCTACAAAAGGAAACCCTTAAACTATTTCCTCTAATTATGCCTTTTTATAAATGTCTAAAATTATTAAAACACCAAAATATTGTCAACTAGTTCATGGCACAAAGCTAACTAAACTTCACGCCACTTCCCTAGCGGGGTAGGCCGAAAGAACCAAACGCCATGTGTCATGATCTGCCACACACCTCACTCGCCTCTTACACAAAGCTATCGTTATATAAATCATGGACATTTTACAACATACATCTGATAGTTCCGGCTCATGTTACATACCTTTATACATATCTGCGAATAACACATTATATTTGGATTCTTCGCAACCACTTTGTAGACGTCTGAACGAAGGCTGTCTGCCTCCCCAGAGAGCGAATCCGCGGTAACTTGTATTGACAACCCGGTATTTTGTGCTGGAAGGTTTATTGTTTCTCAAAGAGTCTTAAGAGCTCTTGGAATTGCACATTTATATCTGGGCAAACCGAAAGTGAATTAATAAATAAATATCCGACTACATCACATACATCTGATTCCGAGGCAAGTAACTTAAGCACTTGTTACGAATATCAGAATGAGCAGTGGTATTTTAAAATAATATACTTAAATATTATAATATTAACACCCAGACACAGAAACACAAGTATTCTTCATACGAATGTTTGTTCTGAGTGGGGATCAAACCCACAACTCTATATTATATTTTTTCGTTAATATTTCTTTAAAATCAGACAGCTGTTTATGTCCGTTATTGTTTGAGATCAAGAAAAATAAAGGAAACTCTATTTCCTCGCGTTAGTCTTAATAACTATTACATACGCTGAGACTTACCGATGCGATTAAGTACAAAAAACTTTTTTAATCTGATCGCAAAATTGCCTAAGTCATTTCAGCCATAATATAACATTCTAGTAAAGAATTCCACGATAATAGATGAAAAATTACTCGCCGAAACGTTTTAAGGACGTATGTACTTATAAATGCTATTTATGGAACTCTTAGTAAGAGCATTAGAAGTGAAAACGGTGCTAGCTTAATGGGTAATGACTCGCGTGTGCCCGTGAAAATCCAGATTGAATCAATTTTATTTGTACGTGTAATAAATAAGTATCAGACTACATCACATATATTGATCTGACTCCGAAGTAAGTAGCTTAAGCACTTGTGTTACGGATATCAGAAATAACTGTGGTATTACATAATTAATATATACTTAAATATTGGATATTAACACCCAGACACAGAACAAACACAAATATTCATCACACGAATGTTTGTCCTGGGTGGGGAAGCCACAACTCTTGGCGCATGGGGCAGGGTCTCTACCGAATGCGCCATCGAGCCAGTCAAATACATATATACATACTAAATACCTACCATAAGGTACCAATACAGTTAAGAATATCATTATCTTTCTAGCGTAATGTCCCGTGCTTAGTAGGGGTCTGCTTAGATGATGATCCATCCTGGATTCGGGGATTATGGGCGTGATGTTATGTATGTATGTATGTATGTAGGGGAAGGGGGGGCATGACGGGGTCGCGAGGTAAGACAGGGTACAGCACGTATACAAGAAACTAGACGTTTGTGAATAGAAAGCAATAGGCCAATAGGAAGCCTCATTCGACAAACGGTCAGTGCGATAGAAACTGTGAGTGGGAGTTCATGCGTCTTTTGTTTACAAACGGAAAACTGTTCTAACGTTTCCTTGATCCAATTTTGTGCAAGGTCAAACGTCATTATTTTATGGTAATTATTATAACTCCCTTTATGTCTTTATGATCATAGCGAATCTGGTAATTACATTGAAGCGACTGCCGATTCGATCTTTGTAACCCATAAAGAGGAACCAGACAGTTTTGATAATGATTACACATTCATAGTTGTTGAAATGTGTAGGTTTCATCATGATGTTTCCCCTCACCGCCGAGCTTAACCACTATGGTTTAAATACGTACATAGATTTGAAAAATCCAGAGGTACGTGTCCCGTGCCGGCTAAGATGCGTGGGTCCTTGAGCTTGACCTTTGAGCTACGTGTACTACCGCTCTCTAATATAGTTAAGATCATCGTGTGCAAATCTGCACCCTCACACTATTAAATTTGTCTAGTATCCCTATCTAATGATTATGAAGGAGGAATGGTAGTCAAATTCATAATCAGATTCGCTGAGTCCAAAATGACAGACTGAGATCGGGTCAACCCCGATTAGGTAAATCAGGAAGCGGTGTAAATCTCAGGAACATGACTAAGGTAGATGAACAATTAAATAAAGTTGATTGATTGACATGATATGATAGGTAAAAATTTTATACAAAAAATATATACGGTCGAATTGAGAACCTCCTCCTTTTTTTGAATTTGGTTGAAAATTTGGTTTCTTTCCAACATGATGACCGTTTGATCACTCAAGGTCCCAAGGTTTGTGGGTTTGTCTATACCAATATTATAAAGAGGAATGATTTGATTGTTTGTTTGTATCGAATAGGCTCCGAAACTACTGGACCGATTTGAATAATTATTTCACCAATGGAAAGCTATTTTATCAGCAAGTAACATAGGCTATATTTTATCCCCGTACGGGAACTACGTGGGTGAAACCGCCGGCGCTGTTAGTTTATTATAATTGCTAAGTGAAAGTATATATTATTTATTCTACAGCAGGAACATTAGAATCTGTTATTATAGTGACATAATTTGTCACGTTTCGTTCAAAGGAGGCATTGGCACGTGAATGATTGAAAGCACAACTGCGTTATGGGGACAAATGGTGAGGTACTAAATATTCATGTCGACTTACATGCCTTATTCGATCAACTGGAACGAATATGGAACGGGGAGAAGATTCGGTGTTTCTTTGATGGATAAAGTATGGGTATTGGGGAGTGAAATGGAATTATTGTCGACAGGCTAATGTTTCAGATTTCTCGTCGTACTAGGGTGGGGGTTTGATCCTGACAAAAGATGTTTGTAGATCAAGAAATTGTTTTGGATATGGATGACATGTACTTTCGTTTATCAGATTAAGATAATACAAGTACATACATTTCTTACTTTGAAACAAATATTTATGCAGATATAGCTCCCTGGCTCGATGGCGCATTCGGTAGTGACCCTGCCCTATGCGTTAAATAAATAATAAGTTCTCCAGATTGACCCACCAATTCCCTAGTTCCAAACTAAGCTATAAGCTTGTCCTATGGATACTAGGTGGACGGATAGACATAATTAAATACTTTTATTAACATCCATGACTAGAGTACAAATGTTCATGTTATCACACGAAACATTTGCTCCTAGCGGGATTCGAACCCGCGACCCTCGGTTTTATGGCCAGGATCTCTGACCAATCGACCAACGGACCGGTTAAGAGTTGTGGGTTCGATCTCCAACTAGGATAAACATTCGTGTGATGAATACCTGTGTTTGTTCTGTGTCTGGGTGTTAAAATCTAATATTTAAGTATATATTTGTAATACAACTATTGATTCTGATATCTGTAACACAAGTGTTTAAGCTACATACCTTGGAGTCAGATCAATATATGTGGTTAAGTCTGATATTTATCATTATTTTTATTATATACATAAAATGAAAGTGTCTGTCATATAACAACCTATTACTAAATGCATATGAAATATGTACGATACCTAAAACTAAAAACAATTTTTAAAGTTTTCGTCTATCAGTTAGTTTGTTCCGTTTCCGAAACGGCTTAGCCGATTTTGACGGAATTTCAACAGAAGTTAAAAAGTAACTATAGCAACTTTTATTTAAAAAACGCATTGGAACCTTATCTTTGAGATACCATCAACAACACATAAGAATAATTATTCAAGTCTTCTTAAAATAAGATTAAATAAAAATACCAGTTGGTCTTCCCACCATTAGATAAAAATACCTGAAGATGGAATCACGAAAATATCGCAAGTAAAAATAGCTTCCAGACGATGTACATTATAATGTTTTCCGTAGAGGTAATCCTGACATATAAAAAATTTCTAACGTTAAAAAGAGTTCCTATTTCTTTAATACTAGATACACGATAAAAACGTCAGAGGCAGGAGGCGTGAGGACTTACTCCTTCCGTTCCACTGAGCAATATCCGTTGACATCAGAAGTTATTTTGTTAATCCTGGATTGATGCAAAAACTTGCAGTTAGTATTCTTTGTATCGAGGAACTGTACTAGATGCTGCAAATTTATGATAAAAAAATTATAATAAATATTAAATATACAAAAAAAAGGCATACCCCTGAAAATAGAACGCCCCTAAAAAACCCATCTCACTTATTTACCCCCTAAATTTAGGTTATTAGGGGAACCCCCTAAGTTAGTTAAATACGGCCCTGCATATACAGAGCCGTCTTTAACTTATTGGAGACTGAGCATATAAGGAAATTAATGCCTTCAATAATAAACATCAAAGTTCTATTACTAACGTCAGACTAGGGGCCTCTGAGACGCGGGGGCTCTATTCACGTGCCCAGAGTGCCCCCACAGTGCAGTAAGAAAGAGTGAAATGAAATGAAATTTAATTAAATGAAATGATCTTTAATTATATAAGCTTCAACAAATCACTTATAAATCGTCAAAACAAATTCAATATCAACCATTTCAAAAGGTAGCTTCTACCGAGAAGAAACAGGCAAAAAATTCGATAGTTATTTTTTTTTAAATGTCAAGTCTATTAATAGTTATAATTTTTTAATCAAGTTAAATCTATTAGTGCAGGTGAACAGCCTACCCCCCCGCCGGGGTCCTCGGTTTGTCGTACCGGGGGGGCTCAGTAGGCCCTGCCATGGCAGGGCTGAAGCGAAGAGGGACCCCGAGGTGAGCCGCGACTGCACAAATGGCATACGGGCAGTTGCGGCGGTCCGGCTGTAACCTCCGCAGCCGGACCAGGGTTGCCAAGGAAGAGGAGGAGCGGAGTGTTTTCGTTGCTCGCCTCCCTATCCTCGGCAACCCGACAGGGGCGCGCTGGGTCGCGTCGTGGTGGGTCGCGGAGGGATTCAGCGTCTCGATGCTCTCCCTCCGCGACGACAGGGCTCTGCCCTCAATTTGGGTCGCCGGGTGGAAGGCGGCCCCCTCTGGCGAGACGCTCTCCGCGTGCCCTCTGGCTTAGCAGAGGGCACAGCGCGAGAGTGGGCCCACGACGCCGGTCTCGGGGACGATCGGCGTCTGAATCCTGGGCGGAGTAGTTGAGACATGCTGGGTGGCCTGGCATGTCTCGACGCGCGCGCGTGCTCGGTGCTGTGCATCCGACGACTGATGGCGTCGGCTGCACAGCATCGACCACCGCCGCGCGAGGTGAGCCGCGCAGCGCGGCACGCGCACTACCGGAGGAGCTGTTGTATAGTCCCGACAGTGGGGATACCGGCTCCTCCGGAACTGCGCCGATGGAGGCCACCTTGGGGTTTAGTCGGTTCGAGTCCGACACACCGCCCTCTGGATCCCCGTCCGGAGGGTGACGGCTCGTGGGAGTTCCCCAAGTAAAAAAAAAAAAAAAAGGTGAACAGCCTATTGTGGGGCAAAACAGCTATTTTTTCTTTCTTTCTTTCTTTTTATATGTAATTTAAACTTATATATAAGTAAGACAATGAGACTTTGTGATAACACATTTAATATTTTTATACTTAACCCAATGAAGGAATTACCACTCTTATGAAGTCTGTGATTTGGAATAGCAAGTGTGGCCTAACTATATGCATCAAAACACCTTGAAAAGGCGTCAAGCATCGTATACCACTAAGCTAATGTCGTTAATAAGTAATAGCCCTCTCCACACGTCACCCAGATATCATGGGGGTAATTAGAGGGAGGGGGTCAGGCATTCAGCGACCGACCACATAATAATTTATTCCGTGCCACATCTGCGGCTTTTACGTACAAATTTGATTTGTGAGACCGAATGAGAGGTCAGTTGCGGACGACTGATGTTGTGAAACTAACTAACTAAACTTCACGCCACTTCCCTAGCGGGGTAGGCACTTGTAAATCGTCAAATAATAGATACAAAATAGAACAATTTGAATATACCGTCGGTTCGGAATGTCGCATCTACCGAGAAGAAACCGCCAAGAAACTCGGTAGTTACTCTTTTCAATGCCAGATTGAATATCAAATTAAAATTTACAGATTAAATTAATATTTATACCAAGTCATACAGTTAATGTTCGTCAAAGATTCAGCCGAGTATTATTATAAGTAAAAGGTAAACCAGAGCAGACCAGCCTCCGAAGATGGCACTTGTTCACAAGTATGACGTATACAGAGAGAGAACCGATACCGAACTGATGTTGGATCTATCGTTTTTTTTTATATCTAACTAGCTGCCCGATCCGACTTCGTCCCCGGACATATATTGACAAGCTCGATGGCGCATTCGGTAGTGAACCTGCCCCATGCGCCAAGAGTTGTGGGTTCGATCCCCACCCAGGACAAACATTCGTGTGATGAATACTTCTGTTTGTTCTGTGTCTGGGTGTTAATATCAAATATTTAAGTATATATTTTTAATACCACTGTTGTTTCTGATATCAGTAACACAAGTACTTAAACTACTTACTTCGGAGTCAGATCAATGTTTGTGATGTCGTTGAATATTTATTAATTTATTATTTATTTATTTATTACATAGTAAAATGTTATCCAGTTGTTCCCTTTACCATTGCTGTCTTAATCCCGTTCTTAGTTTTGGCTGGCTCGACGGTGCATTTGGTAGTGATCCTGCCCTATGAACAAACATTCGTGTGATGAATACTTGGGTTTGTTGTTTGTCTCGGTGTTAATATTTAGGTATTTATTTGTAATACCACTGTTGATTCTGATATCCGTAACACAAGTGCTTAAGCTTAGCTCGGAGTTAAATCAATGAATGGGATGTTGTGGGATATTTATTTATTATATCACTAACCTATAAACTATCTACTGCATAGAAACATTACGTAATGCATTTTATTCCATGCAAACTTCCCGATGCCGTTTATCCCGTAAAAGCCCGGTTCAGACAATTATAAACTCGATAAAAAAGAATTATCTTATTTGGAGCAGTCGTCCACAGGTTATGAGCGTAGGTACATAATATTTTTTTGATTCATTTTTATTTATATAGATAGATGTTGGTCAAGCTTTCAAATTTGTCATCTTTAATAATTGGCTAGTGGTCACGCAAATTCATCTACGGCTTACAATAGGCTTAGGATTTACTTACTCTATAAATTAGATATGTAAAACGAAAAGTTTTTGTCAAATCAGACCGGCTAACAAACTCGTCTATTATAATATTAATACAGATAAATTAAATATTAGATTACATTGTAATCATAGAGTCTAACTCCATAACAAGTAGCTTAAGCTCCAAACTGGGCCCTAAATGAATATCGGATGTTGGATGCTAATGAGATTTATTAGTTGGACGATGACACTTGTAGATTGAATCTCTCTGGAAGGACATTCTCGTGTAATGAACATGATCTGTCAATCAATATACAAGTTACTTAGGCTTAATTGCGTGCATTACTTATAGCACAAGCAAAAGCGCTTACTTTAAAGCTAGGAACTAGTGTACGACTGTAGAACTTATTTCATCCATATCCTACTAATATTATAATTGCGAAAGTTTGTATGTATGGATGGATGTTTGTTACTCTTTCACAAAAAACTACTGAATAAATTTTAATTAAACTTTAGAACAATAAAGCTCATACACCCGAATAACATATAGGCTATGTTTCATCGAAGTACCACGCGAGCCAAGCCGTGGGGCGGAGCTAGTTACTTATAAAAGACGCCATCATCCCTATTCAACAGGTAATCCTTGACCTTTTACAGAATACCTACGAGCATAGAAGTTAGTCCCAAACAGCCTCTTCACTTGTCTTAGCGGCGGAAACTAGCCAGAAGCCGGCAATGAGCGCCATTCTTCAGGCCTCATTACGAATGGCGACTAAAATAGACGGGGATTATGGTCTTGTGCCTGCACACTTGCAAGCGGTGGTAGCTAAGTTATAAGTCCCTTTTATGTTAACACATACTATTTATATATCTAGGAAGCAATTAAGTGTTTGATTGGATTTGATTTATTGGGTCGTTCAGTGTTTCGTCCCACACACTTTCGTGCCAATGGGAAGAATAACTAAATTCAAAAAATATTATAATTCGTTCTGCGATTCGTCCCATTGTTGCATTTTCGCATTTTGCCGACTAACTGCCGATCTTACCTTCGTAACCTTATGATAGGGGAACCAGACAATTATTAGATCATGGTTACAATGTATTCTGGAAAAAAATACATGTAATAATTTTCAATACTTTGGCACACATTAAACTCTCCAGCCTTTGTTAATAATTTGTTCGCTTTTTGATAATACTTACCTTTCGTATTTTTTAATAATTAGTACCTACTACATGACGCCCATAATCCCCGAAGGGACAGCCAGAGTCAGAGGCAGCAGGCGCCTTCAACCACATTCAACAAAAAACAAAACTGTTCATTTCCTACAATTTACCAATTTATTAGTATGTTTCTGCGGCTGCAGTTAAGTAACAAATAAATATAAATATAAATATCCGACTAAATCTCATACATTGATCTGACTCCGAGGTAAGTAGCTTAAGCACTTGTGTTACGGATATCAGAAACAACAGTGGTATTACAAATATATACTTAAATATTGGATATTAAAACCCAGACACAGAGCAAACACAAGTATTCATCACACGATATTTGTCCTGGTTGGGGATCGAACCCACAGCTCTTGGGCAATGAGGCAGGTCACTACCGAATGCGCCATCGAGCATAAATGTTTACTCTTCCTAATATTAGATGTTGCCCGTGACGAAATGTTACTAAAAACATTTCTTTTTAACTAAACATAAGTTCTTCCTTGTAAAAATGCTCGCAGTTATGTATTATACCGAAGGCAAAATGTATATATTGCGGTCATTATATAGTATGCGCAAGTATTTAGTTTAGGTCAGGTTAGGTAGTAGTTAAAATAATAGGTACGACGACGAGCGTAGCGAGGAGGAGTGTTAGGTACAACTGCGACAATACAGCCGGAACCGAAGAAGAACAACCAACGTCGAAATTATAACATTTGAGCGAGTTATAGCCTTCGGCATAATACATAACTGCGAGCTTTTTTAAACTGACGACGCCGTATCTAAACGGCGGAATCATACAAATTGCCTGCAACATATATATCAAACCAAATCAAATCATTTATTTCAGACACATAAGTCCATACAGCAAGAAAACAATAATATACAGTAACAGCAGTCAGCTTAACAAAAGTTGTTCCTTTTGTTAAGCTGGACGGACGCCCTGGACGGGACGGGCTGGACGCTAAATATAACATCCTGTTGGATGTTATATGGGGGCGTCCAGCCGAACCCACTGCCTCATAAAAGGATAGTCTATATATGTATGTAGGAGCAGTTTTCCAGCAACGGAACCCACCTGCATTCAACACTCCATTCGTTTTTCTTCCGAACTCTTACTGAGCCGGCCTATGTTTGTGCCCCTCTGTTCCGCCGTGTTCCCAACTCTTGTTTTTATTTCCCAGATTGACGGTTTGCCGGCTGTTTAGGCAGAACTGTTTACTTTCCTTTGCCCTCGCAAAGTAAAAAAGCACAAGTTCGGGAAGTTTGCGGCCTCCACGGCTTCGGTAAGTAAGTTAAATAAAACAATAAGTTGAGCACACATTTGTGCCTTGAGACGTGAAAGAAATTACTCCAGAATAGCTTTGGTGAAGAAAAATTATGTTATGAAAGTTTTTATGTTTGAAAGGAAAAGGATGTTCGATCTGGAGGGTAGTTGCGGACTAATAGGGGGATGGAGGAGCGGTCCCAACCAGGCCTCTGATTCTGGAGGGCATCCGCCACTGTTGAAGTGTTCTAATTACATAAGTCATGAAGAAACATGCATATATGAATCTGCCTACCCCTTCGGGGATTATGGGCGTGATGTTATGTATGTATGTATGTATGTAAACATACATACTCGAACATGCTACTACGCCCGTGATCCACATCGTAGCATGCTGAGTTCAAGAAGTAGTAAGGTCCTTTAAAGCCTTTAACTAAAAATAAATTATATAGAACAAGATGGACATTTTGAAAAAGTTGAGTTGCTAGCTCGTAGCCCACTACCACAAACACCACCTACACCATATACTCGAGCTCCGCTAGGGGGCGCCCTCAGGCTGTTGCCTACATTTAACGGGTGAGAGCTTCCCGCTTCCCCGCCAGCCCGGTAGGTAGTAAAGGCCGCCTTCGGCCAACGACCGATATTCCTTTCAAAAAAAAAAAATACCATATCCAACATCAGTCGCCTTTTACGTCGAGCTAGGCAAAAATGTCATAAAGGTTTGTCCTATGTAGGTAAACTTTGACTGGCTCGATGGCTCATTCGGTTATGCCCCTGCCCCAAGTGCCAAGAGTTGTGGGTTCGATCCCCACCCAGGACAAACATTTGTGTGATGAATACTTGTGTTTGTTCTGCGTCTGGGTGTTAATATCCAATATTTAAGTATATATTTTTAATAGCACTGTTGATTCTGATATCCGTAACACAAATGCTAAAGATACTTACCTCGGAGTCAGATCAATGTAGGTACCTATGTGATTTAGTCTGATATTTACCTATTTATGCATTTATTTAAAGAGGCGATTAATGGTATATCGGGTATTGGTAAGTGATTGTGTAGGCGACGAGCCAGCCACTTGTCACTCACTCTTTCACAAATTTCCATCTACCCAGCCCAGTTGAATTTTTTCGCTGAATGTGGTTAAGTGGTCTAGCTGCCCCTTTGACTCGGCCTACTCTTTTGGGGATAACGGGCGTGATGAGATATAGACAAAGATATTATTTTAAAAGTTCAGACCAATATGGAAATCCCTATATTTGTAAAAACTTCGAAATTCACATTTGCGAAAAAATTGCTCTTCAAGTTTTCGAAGGCATTAGGGAAATCAGATTTGTCGACATATGATACGGAATGCGGTCATGCAATTTGCAATAGCCTAGAATGTATCATATTGTCCTGGGACCAAGAGCTTCTGACCTCAAACGGGGTTCTGACGTGGCATAAAATTATTTTGCTATTTCCTCAGTGAAGTTATAATAATGCAAAAGTTAGAAATGTCTTCTTTATAGGAGAAAGAGCAAACGAAATGATTTAACCAAGTTATAATTATACATTTATATAATGCATCTAGTTAGGTACATTAGAAAGATGATTTTTTATTTGTAATGTAGTGTTTGTGTATGTATATTGCAACCATAAAAGTAACCATAAATAATATACCACTAATATAATAATATACGCACTAATAATATACGGACTAGCGTTATGTCCCGTGCTTAGACGGGGTCCGCTTAGACCATGATCCAGGATTTAGCGAGTCTGGTAATTACATTGAAGCGACTGCCGATCTGACCTTCGTAACCCTAAGATAGGGGAACCAGACAATTTTTTGATCATGGTTACAAATCCAAATTTGTTTGAATTTGCAGGTTTCATCTCGATGTTTTTCCCTCAGCGCCGAGCTAGTGGTATATATATATATAATACGTACATAGATTAGAAAAATCCAGAGGTATGTGCCCGGGTTTGAACCCGCACTCCTCGGTTAAGAGGCGCGTGTCCTTACCATTGAGCTACTACCGCTCTAAAAGTAATATACATAATACCTTGAAATAAATAGTATTGCATATCGATGGTGCAAACATTGTCTCGTGCGAAGCGCCAGCCACAGGCGAGAGCTGACGTGTCGCATGTGCATACAGTGTGTTGTCGAGCTCACGTTAGTCTGGGACAGAAAAATAATGTACATACCAACTGTATTCCTTGTTTTGCATGTCGTAAAAGGTGAGTAATGGTATATTGTATTGTGTTGGTGATAATAAAGGCGACGGCACTTGTCACTACTATTTAAACAATTTTCCATGTAACTCAACTCGATTTTATTTTTGGCAGAATGTGATAAAGAGAGCCCCTTCAATTTAGGGATTACTAACATCACGCCTATAATCCCCAAAGGGGTAGGCAGAGTGAAAGGGGCAGCATACCCCTTTCAACCACATTTAGCCAAATAAATAAAGCCGGGCTGGGTTAGATAAAAAATTGTGAAAAAGCAGTGACAAGCGGCTATCCTGTCGCTTACACAATCACACACCCAAAACCCGATAATTAGTCACCTTTTACGACATGCTAGGCAAGAACCACAGTTGGCATATTTTTTTTTAAGTCCCAGACCATAGGACAGTGGGCTAGGTTGGATGGAAAGCTGTGAAAAAGGAGTGACTAGTGGCTTTACTAGCGTGATAGTATGTATGTAAAATAAATTAAGTCTCGGAATGTATATGGTTTCTATTTCATATTAGGCCTATCACAGGTCGCCAAACTCTTCCATAATCGTCATTAGCGGAATCAAACCAGATTTCCAGACAAACCGTCAAGTTACAAGAGGGACCGTATCAAAATTTCGTAATTGTCTACAAAACAAGCGCCCAGCGTCCGGAGCTCGGAACAGGCTCTCAATTAAAAGTTGCCCTGCAAAAAGTTGATCGCGTATACAACGAGCCGTATTTCCATTCAGCCGCTGAAATAATGGACGGCGGATGTGTTTTTTCTTTTACATCCGAAAGTACTGACACAGCTTTTATGCACTTTGTTCCGTATCAGTTACTAACTCTTGCCTGCTGCCACATGAAATCAAATTCAAATTCAAATTCAAATTATTGCACGCCACAGGTATAAAGGGTCTTCTTAATTTTAAACAGTTCCTATGTGACACCTTGTTAGGGCATAGCAATTTGAGAGAGCTACAATTAAAATTAAACTTAAAACTAGAACATTACATAATATTATTAGATATTTATATGTATATATATATATATATATATGTATGTATTTAGTTTATCTATGTATAGATATTATATTTTATATCTAACTAACTTATAAACTAAAATTAAAACATTTGTATACACCCTGTCTGTTATTTATGTTTACTTACTTTAAAAATATTCATCATTCATCACAAATCAGGGTGTTTGTGATGTAGTCTGATATTTATATATTTAATCTGATGTGTAAAAAGAATGTGCCAACTGTGTTTCTTGCCTAGCAAATCGTAAAAGGCGACTAATGGTATATAGGGTTGTGGGTATGTGATTGTGCAGGCGACGAGCTCGGCACTTGTCACCACTTTTCCTTCGGGGATTATGGGCGTGATGTGATGTTTTTTTTTTTTAATCTAATATTAATTACATATTATTGGTCATGTATTAACAGAAGGTGATATTAGTTATAAAAACCGTAGAGCTTGTATGAAAAGGATCATGAATGTTAAAGAGGCAAGTGAGGTGTGTAAGGATCGTGCCACATGGCGTTCGATTCTGTCTGCCTACCCCGCTAGGGAAGTGGCGTGATGTTTAGTTAGTTAGTTATATTTATTACAGACTTCATCGTATATCCTATGGGATCTGTCAATTATACGGGGATATAACATTGCGCCCGCTATCCCCGAAGGGGTAGGCCGAGTCAAAGGAGCAGCCAGCTCGCTTAACCACATTGAGCACTTGCATGAAAAAAAAAGAATCCATAATATCTATATATATATTTTTTTCGTAGATATCCATTTAGGACGCCGCAAAATAATCAATATGCTGATGATAACGTTGATTCAACTGTCAACGTAACACCTTATCATAAACAATATGCTGACAAAGTTATCAACGAAGATAGCAGTTGGACTTTAGTCCCTGCGCACAATGGCGTAATTATACTCGTAGATGGCAGGACTGGCTTAATGCTACAGGGCTCCGTTCTGAGGGCCCGCAGAGGCTTGTGAGGGACTTATTCTTTAGCATAACAATCGAATACGGGCCTTAAGCGAGGACCCTTATCGATGAATTTGCCACGGCCCTCAAATATCGCGATATGACGCCACTGTCTACACATATAACTATTACACGTACAATGTATGTAATTTTTTACATAACATCACGTCCATGATCCTCGAAGGGGTGGGTAGAGTCAAAGGGGCAGCAGGCCTGTTTACATTCAGTCAAAAATAAAACTGGGCTGGGTTAGATGGAAAATTGTGAAAAAGTAGTGACAAGTGGCTAGCTCCATAGCCTACACATTTTTTTAATGTTAATTTGTTTGCTCTATTGTCAAATAAACTTCACACTTGACTTGTGGAGCAATCATTTTACTTCTTAAATTAATACCTAACTTGCCTTATTAGGTATTCATTTCAATCATTCATTCATTTTTATAAGTGTTATAATTTTAATACATTGTATGCTGTATGTATAGTCTAACCCTCAAATTTAATCTGCCTGTGTTTCAGATAATATATGATTTTATCTTTTTTTTAAATTAGCTTGTAGGAAGCACTTCACTGTACCACTAATGTGTTTGTGCCTACAGATTGGGATAGGATTGCTTGCTTGTCGGTATTTTACAGGCTGTACTTTGGAGCGTGTGCTTCTGAGCTGCATAAGCTCATTCCGCGATCCCCTTTCACCCCTATTTAGTTAACATCCAGCGAATGCGTGCCAAGGGCGTTTCTTCTTCCTTTGTGATGCGCACTGCCAAGAAATGGAACATTTTGCCTGCGTCTGTTTTCCCGTATGACTACAACCCTACATTTTTTAAATCTAGAGTGAATAGGCTGCTTTTGGGTAAACTCGCTCTATCGTAGGCTTCTTCTCAATCCTATGGTTCACTGTGAAGCAAGAAGCAAAGCCATACAAAATACACAGAGTGCTTTACCAGAAACGTTCAATGCCTCCCAAAATAAACAGACTAAAACAGATTTGCAGACAAAACATTTAACTTCACAAACAGTCAATTAAAAGTTGCCGGATCCGCTACAAAAGGTTTACAATAGACCTTATTGTTCCCATTGAGCTGAAATAAAGGTTGTCGAATTTATTTTTTGCTCGTAGGCAACTTTTTGTCAATTGAATTTTCATAGAACCTCACTTCTATGGAAATCCAATTTACAAAAAGTTTTGTTCCGTCACGTAATATTGTTCACCGTGGAATATTATGGCGTCATTTTAGGGTTCCGTACCCAAAGGGTAAAAATAGGACCTATTACTAAGACTTCGCTGCCCGTCTGTCTGCCACTAGGTGATAGCCAGACACTTGAAATTTTCACAAATGATGTATTTCTGTTGCCATTATAACAATAAATAATAATAAAAAAAAATTATATAAAACAGTCGCGCGGTTTGTCTTTTGATCTAAGTAAATAGTTTTTTTTATCCATCCATCTAAAATGGGGATGGACAGGGCACATGCTAAGATGTGGAAAAAATAAATGGAGTAAACAGGTGACCGTGTGGTACCCAAGAAATGGAGCTAGAAAACAGGGACGCCCGAAAACCAGATGGGTAGATGACATCAGTATTACTTTGGGGCCATACTGGACACGTGTATCTGAAGACAGAGTTCAGTGGAGAGAGTTGGAGGAGGCCTATGCCAAGAGGCACACCGAGCTACGGGATATTCTAAAACACAAATATCAAAGCAGAAATATCTTCATGAACGTATTATGTCTCTCGGCACAATCACTATTATTATAAATAGATTTTTTTAGTCAACTACCATTGAGCGTACACAGTACAGTGTTACAAATGTTACAATAACATTTAGACAACATAATGGCCCGCAATCCTCGAAGGGGTAGGCAGAGTCAAAAGGACAGCAAGCCTCTTTAAATGCATTCAGCCAAAAATAAAACTGGAGCCTGTTAGCTGTGTAAAAATAGTAAAAAGTAGAACCATAAGTCGCTTTTTACGACATTATAGGGAAGGAACACAGTTGGCACATTCTTTTAATATACCTGACCAACATGTGAAAAATACGTTATTGTAAAAATAAGTCTCCTTTAAATCTCAAAATCATATTGTATAGCCACGGACTAGTAAAAAAAGAAGGACTTCGCGCCACTAACTAGACATTGAAGCTCCTTAGGTGCTCCTCCTTGACAAGCAACTTACGTCACACATTGACATAATAAGTGCTCCCACTGACAGATATCCGATATTTGGTATTCATAAGTATCTCACTCACACATGCATAAACGTGGCTTCACGCTATAGTATGACAGCGTGGAGTCCTTCTTTTATTACTAGTCCGTGTTTATAGCATTCTTGTGTATTTCATATACATTCATTTGATCGATGCTGCTATTGACTATAGAGGGTAATCTCTTGACTACAATGTTTAAAGGTCACCGTTTACATCCAACTGTGTAGGGGTGACGTCGCCCTACAGGTATTTCGCAATACTAAGCTATTTTATTTCAAAGATAGAGTTTAAAATCCAACGATACAAAATTTCCAATTTCAGATTCAAGCAAAATATACTTTTAATCGTAGGAATAAGGTTCGATTTTCCTTGCCCGTGTCTCTGTTTAGCATTAAGTTGAAGCTGAACTCCTAATAATTCCGCACTATTCAAGCAACGTCTAAACGCTATTACTGGATATTGTGATCATCAGTGTATTAAAATTATTCGATATTAAATGTTGAATATTATTTAACGCTTAGTATTAGAAACTCGAGACATAACGTCTAGTCTATTCTATTAAATTAATAATGCAATTAAATTAAATTAAATGATCCATATGTTCAGATCCATATGTTGTTAATAAGACTTATTTTATGTTAGTACAAAAACTACATCCATGAGACGACAGCATAACTTTAACCCTACGCCATCATCATCCGGACGCAGTGTTTGTAAAAGGGGTTGTCCAGTTTATCAGCTCGAATGCAATGTTCTCGTGCTATTTATATAAAATATATTAAATTATAGCGGATAATGTCTGTTGTCTGTAATAGTCCCATGTTGGTTTGGGACTTTGCCCATGTTGATCTGGGACAAAAAAAAGAATGTACCAATTGTGGTTCTTGCCTAGCATGTCGTAAGAGGCGACTAATGGTTTACGGGCTTTAGGGTATGTGACTGAGTAGGCGACGAACCAGCCACTTGTCACTCCTTTTTCACAGCTTGTCATCCAACCCAGCCCACTGTCCCATGTTGGTCTGGGACTTAAAAATAATATGCCAACTGTGGTTCTTGCCTAGCATGTCGTAAAAGGCGACTAATGGTATATCGGGTTTTGGGTGTGTAATTGTGTAGACGACAGGTTTTATTTTTGGCTGAATGTGGTTGAAGGGACTTGCTGCCCCTTCGACTTTGCCTACCCCTTCGGGGATTATGGGCGTAATGTTATGTATGTATATTCAATAATCTTTCGCTCATATTTCGTTTATATAAAATTTGTTACAAAATGTTAGGATGTTAGGAGTCATAAAAACCGTAGAGCTTGTATGAAAAGGATCATGAATGTTGAAGAGGCGTGTGAGGTGTGTAAGGATCGTGCCATATGGCGTTCGGTTCTCTCTACCTACCCCGCTAGGGAAGTGGCGTCAAGTTTAGTTAGTTAGTTGGTTAGAAAACTTTGTAATTCAATCTGCGGGATATTTTACCTTCCTAACAACATATCCCGCAGATTAATTTTTGTTAGCGCGTTATACACGATGATGACACCATGCATAAGCAATCCCTAGATTTAATTTAATTAAAAGAACATAGTGTATATTATTGACTGGCCCGTTGGTCGAGTGGTCAGAGACCCTGGCCACGTAAACTAGGGTCGCGGGTTCGAATCCAGCTAGAAGCAAATATTTCGTGTGATGAACATGGATATTTGTACTCATGTTCATCACAGGAAATTGTCATGAATGTAAATAAACGTATTTAAGTATGTCTAAGCGCTCACCTAGTATCCATCGCACAAGCTTATAAGCTTAATTTTGGACTAGAGAATTGATGTGTCAGTCTGAAAAAATTATTTAAATGTTATTTTATTTATTTATTAGGCAACCCCGGTATCTATACTTAATATTATAAAGCTGAAGAGTTTGTTTGATTGTGTGCTAGAACGTGCTATTTTCAGGAATTACTGGTCCGATTTTAAAACATTAAGCATTAACACGGGTAAAACCGCGGGCACAGCTAGTAAGTAATAATCTTTTGGCAAAAGAAACTCATTATGTAATGTAAAAAGGAATAAATTCAAAATTCAATTAAAACGATAGAATAAGCCCACATCATCATCTTCTTAGCGTTATGTCCCGTGCTTAGACGGGGTCCTCTTAGACCATGATCCAGGGTTTAGCGAGTCTGGTAATTACATTAAAGCGACTGCCGATCTGACCTTCGTAACCCAAGGATAGGGGAACCAGACAATTTTTGGATCATGGTTACAAATCCAAAGTTGTTTGAATTTGCAGGTTTCATCACGATGTTTTCCCTTACCGTCGAGCTAGTTGTATAAATACGTATAGGTATAGATTTGAAAAATACAGAGGAACGTGTCCGGGTTTGAACCCGCACTTCTCTAATAGAATAAGCCCACGCACCGTGCTATAATAAGCTCCGTCGTGAATGAATTCAGTTACCTACTTCTCAAGCAGTGTTTCATAAACACCAATAGGTCACCTCCAACAGTGCATAACAGTTGAAATACAATCTATTTAAGATCCGACCTTGTTTTCCATGCACAATAAAGTACTAATCACTTATTATATCTTTATCTTTATATTTTTTAAAATTACGTGTCACAGTGTTAGTTGATATACTCCTCCAAAACGGCTTAACAGATTTTGATGAGTTTTATATGTACACTTGGTAGGTTTGAGAATAGGTTGTTATCTATTTTTCATATCCCTAAGTGATAAGGGTGGCCATCCCAAAACTATAATTCAAAAACGGCTTTACCGATTTCGCTAATCCTTTTTAGTGGTGGTTGTTTTTGACAAGTGAAGGTTCTTATAAAAGAAAAAAATTAATAGTGAAGTTGCGCGGTTAATAAAAAAATTGGTATTGAAAATCCGAGAACGGGGCGTTATGAAGTGTGCCGGGTCAGCTAGTCATCTTCCTAGCGTTATGTCCCGTGTGTAGACGGGGTTCGCTTAAACCATGATCCAGGATTTAGCGAGTCTGGTAATTACATTGAAGCGACTGCCGATTTGACCTTCGTAACCCGTCGTAAAGATAGGGGAACCAGACAATTTTTTGATCATGGTTACAAATCCAAAGTTGTTTGAATTTGAAGGTTTCATCACGATGTTTTCCCTCACCGCCGAGCTAGTGGTATAAATACGTACATAGATTTGAAAAATCCAGAGGTACGTGCCGGGATTGAACCCGCACTCCTCGGGTAAGAGGCGCGTGTCCTTACCTTAACTCATTGAGCTACCACCGCTCTAACCGCCGGGTCAGGTAGTATTTTTTATAAGTTTTAGTCTATTTTCACACATTATTTTCAAATGCTTTGAACGCATTAGCCATTAAGTTAGTTAATTTTTTTTTCTGTTCTGTAATGTTAACGCAATAATCTTAAGAGGCCTAATTTTCGGTCGCAAGATTCTTCAACGTTCCCTTTGAAGTACCTAATATTACTGAAGGGAAGTTACACAATAAGTAATGAGTCGACAATGATTTTCACTTTTAACAAAAAAAGTAAAACTCATTCGGATCATGTCATTGTGTTTATTATACGAAATTGTCGAACTTTCTGGGACGCTACACTTATTACAAAACAGTCACTTCTTCTTTTGAACCCAGTTTAAGTATAGCCTTGTAAAATTAAAAATACTGTCACCTGTCACATCTACACATTTACACTATTATTATAAAGAGAAAAGATCTGTATGTATGTATGTAAAACTGCTGGACCGATTTCAAAATTTCTTTCACCATTAGAATATTACATAATTAAATCACGCCCATTATCCCCGAAGGGGTAGGCAGAGTCAAAGTGGCAGCATGCCCCTTCAACCACATTCAGCCAAAAATAAAGCCGGGCTGGGTTATATGGACAATTGTGAAAAAACAGTGACAAGCGGCTAACCTGTCGCCTACACAATCACACACTCAAAACCCGATATACCATTAGTCGCCTTTTACGACATGCTAGGCAAGAACCACAGTTGGCACATTTTTTTTTGTCCCAGATCAACATGGGCCAAGTCCCAGACCAACATGGGACTAGAATATTATTATTTATTTAAAGTGTCATCACCCTGCTTTACTCGGTTCCTAGTCGGAGTTCGCAAAGCTTAGCCTTGATATTGTGAATTTGATGTACATTGAAGCGATTATCCGCGAAGCGTCGCCATTGATCTACCACAGCTTGTTTACTATGTACATACTTCATATTTTGATCATCAAATTTCTTGTATGTGACGACATTTCAAATGCGTAACGTAGAATTTCAGAAACATATTACCTACCATCCAACTATATTACGACAAGTCAAATAGTGTTTGAACAATAAACAACATTGATATTTATTGCTTCAACACTTAAATCATCCTTCCTAAGTCTTCTTAGACTAAGAATAAGATTGTCTTCCTTATCACAAAATCTCCTCAAACAAGCGAAAATGAAACCTTCCTACCTTGAGACAAGCGCGAGTATCATGTTTCAGAACTCCCACTTTTTGCTTCGAAGAAATTTTCGAAAGCACTTCATTGACCCAGTGCTCAAGACGTCTTGTCGTCAAACTGCGTCAAAAATCCATGACTAAGAATTTATAAAGCACTTTCCAGCCTCTTTAGCCGATGCTAGCACCTCTTAAAGCTACGCGAGGGGTCTCAAGTCCTGCCCTATTTCATAAGAACCTTCAGTCTTCAATGGATATTGAACCGTAAGCTTGAGTAGTGAGGTCGGAATCGCAAAGTCAGATGTGTGGCTTGTTAATTTTTCACTGCGAAAAAAGTTAAGACCGGGAAATAAGTGACTAAGTTAAATTAAAGAGTTGTATTGTTCGTGCGAGGAGGTATTTGCTGGGTCCGCTCAGCAATGGATTGAATCTGAAACATGCAATTTTTTTTGCAACAACCTTTGCATGTTTCAGAATTTTAAAATGAAGCAAATATCTAAAAAATAGGTAATTCTACAGATGTGCATTGCAGGCTCGATATTGGTTGAAAGATTAACCTTTCGGTAGCGACCTGTGATCGGATAATGATAGATGCTGTCCTTCCTGTACCCCTCCCCTGGACCAGTCTCAAGTTTGGCTCCCTTACTTTACGGCTGGTGCAAATCCTCACCAGCCATGGCTGCTTCGGCCTGCGACCTGGAGTCCACAGCGACGCTCTTTCGCCCGGACCCGATCTCACGCTGGCAAGCGTTATTGCCGCCATGCTCAGCAGCGAGATGTCGTAGGCAACAATGGTCTACTTTTGCGAAGACGTCATGTCCCAGAAAGAGGCCGAGGAGCAGGAAAGAGAGGATAACGCTCTCGCTCACCGCTCTGGGTCAATAAAACGAATTGGTGATTCGAAACATTTGGGCATTTCATACCTACACTTTATTTTAATTTATTCAAATAAAGATTTAAGATAACAAAGCAGATATACAGTCCCCGAAATAGCCAAACTTCAAGAAGCAGAATTTTAAGCCAAAAACAAAGATGGGTTAGACGGATAAAGAAGTGACAAGTGGCTTTATGTCCAACACCCTTTACCACATTATTTATAAAAAACGACATGCTAGACAAGAATCACAATTGGCATATTCTTCTCAGACCAACATGGCAGATGATCATCTATAGCGTTTGAACTTCCTAAGAACATTGTACCAGAAATTAAACTACTTATTTATTTTACGCCACTGTTTCATTATCTCGTACGTGGACCCACGAAGACTCACGGTTCAACCATCAACTCATACATCATCATCTTTTCTTCCTACCGTTATGTCCCGTGCTTAGAAGAGGTCCTGTTAGACCATGATCCAGAATTTAGCGAGTCTGGTAATTACATTGTACCGACTACCGATCTGATCTTGGTAACCCTAAGATAGGGGAACTAGACAATTTTTGGATTATGGTTACAAACCCAAAGTTGTTTGCATTTGCAAATTTTTTTCCTCACCGCCTAGCTGGTATAAATACGTTCAGAGATTTGAAAAGTCCGGAGGTACGTGCTACTTGAACCCGTACCCCTTGGTTCTAAGACGCGTGTCCTTACCATTGGGCTAACACAGCTTACGTCAACTTATACATCATTCATGCAAAATCCACTTAACAAACACAAATGACCGACCCGTGCCGAATCCGGACAGGATCCGATGGAATTCATATTTTATACACATCAACTCCATTCATAGTAGATCCGAAGGGATTATTTCGACCCACATTAAGTTGATGGCTGTTTTAGAAATTAAAATTACTCTTCAGCATATTAACGCTTCTTTTGAGTGTTATGTCCCGTTCTTTGTAAGTCGGCTTCGGATATTATCCCGGGGTAGCTTATGCCTGCGACTTCGCTCGCCCGTATCTAGACCGACGAAAAAAAATGTAAATCGTAGGTATTTCCCTGAAAAAAAAAAGGAAACTATGTTTTTCTCAATGTTCAATCTTTAGGTATGCCAAATTTCGTTAGTTAAGTAATGTAGGCGCCAAGATGTAACAGACAAACACAGATTACGATTGCACGACGCGTTATAACTTCGTAATTTTTGGTTTGCTTAACAAACAAAAAAACCACGTAACTATACAATATTTTTAAGTAATCCCAATGACGGGCTAACAAAATTGCCCTCAAGTATCCAATACCAACCAATTGGGATGTTTTGTGACATTTTGACTGGCCCGATGGACGAGTGGTCCGAGACCCTGGCCGCGAAACCGAGAGTCGCGGGTTCGAATCCCGCTAGGAGCAAATGTTTAATGTACAAACATGGTAATTTGTATTTGGGTCATGGACGTATTTAAGAATGTCTATCCGTTCACCTAGTATACATAGCACAAGCATATAAGCTTAGTTTGGAAATAGGGAATTGGTGTGTCAGTCTGAAGAATTTATTTGTATTCATTTACGCATGATATGATAGAAGATAGTATCTGTATAATTTTGTCGCATTGGTTAAATCCATCCATCTAATAATGTGTTGTTACTGAGTCCGAAACATTTTTCTGCTGATTGCTAAAATGTAAGCGAATGACATACCTATAAAAAAATATAATTGAAGAACTCCTTTTAAAAGACGCTGAACAAATACAAAGATGCAGTCCGAATAAGTTCAGTGTTCGTTAAAATATTCAAGCAATCTTCTTAAAATGCCCTCACCTGAACAAAACGAGCTTTTTATTGATACCTACTGCTCAGATTGTTCAGAGAAGAAAATTGTCTTCTATTTTTGGAATCGTATTAGATATTTTACGATGGAGTCGATGCATCAATTTGAGGGGGGAGATTCGATCTGATTGACGAACTGAATTTGTAAGTAGAAGTCAAAGTCAAAGTCAAAATATTCTTTATTTATATAGGTTTCAAGGAAACACTTATAAATCGTCAAATACAGGTAAAGCCACAGCTATATGATTCTACCACCGGTTCGGAATGTTGTATCTACCGAGAAGAATCCGGCAAGAAACTCGGTAGTTACTCTTTTCAATACAATTTATACAAGGTGTATGAATCATAATTAACTTTGAACCACGTTTTAGTGTGGGCCTGTCGTAGAGTATCAAAATAAAAATATATAAATTACAACCAAAAACTTGACCCGACCAGAGCAGACCAGTCCCCAAGGGCGGCACCTGTTCCCAAGCATGACGTATGTGTCAGCCATCGCTTCACTCAACCATATGTTAGGGAATGTAACGACCCGCCACATAGCGCCACCACCCCAGAAACTTTTTAGTGAGCATGACTACTCAGGTTAGTCAGAGAATAATAAAAATGAATTGTAACAAGCCAACTATAAAACACCGCTCAAAGGTTTTTAAACAATGTCATATAATTAAAATTCAATGAATGAATTATTATAACTGTGCTATGTCATAATTAATTTCATAAAAAGGCGAATTTAATACAAAAAAAAAAAATACAATTAGTATTTTTAGAACTCAATAATAATGATTAATAATTTGTAAACCATCGGTTTTTGTCATTGAAAAAATCTTCAACCTTATAGTAACCTTTTTGCATGAGATTTTTTTTAATGCACTGCTTAAACTTGTGCATAGGTAGGTTAACAACATCCTGTGGCAGCAAATTAAACATCTTTATACCTTGTCCCACAAATGAATTACTAATTTTACTTAACCTTAGATTTGGGACAGCCAGTTTATGCTTGTTTCTAGTATTAATGTTATGACTATCCGCTTTTTTAGGGATAGAATGCATGTTTTTAAATACATATAATAAACAGTCAAGAATAAGACTAATAGACTTGGTCATTTTAAGGGTCCCTTAGAAGAAAAAACAAAACGTTTAAAAGGATAAAAGAATATAGTATGTCTGTCTGTCAAGACCCTATTTTTTTAAAGTGTGGGGGCACATTTCAAAAATATGGGTCAAAAAAATAAGTTAAAATTAATATCAATTTACAAGTCTGCAGTCCATTGTGAATTTTTTTTTTATCAAATATCCCATTGACCCAGAAACTTGCAATTTGGAATTTAATTATATCATCATCGTTTCAAATTAACGATGCAGACTGATCTGTTTTGACCCACGTTCACGTGGTATGGTTATCTATCTATCTATACATATATATAATATATAAAAATTAACCCCTATTTCTTCTGGTCACGCTTTAACTTAAAAACGAAGAACTCACCAATTTCGCTAATTCTTTTTTAGTTGTGTTTGTTATCATCACGTGAAGTTCTTATGAAAGAAAAAAAAGGTGCGAGAAAATTAAAAAAAAAGGTATTGAAAATCCGAAAACGGTGTGTTACGAAGTGCGCCGGCTCAGCTAGTATGTGTATAAATGAACAAGGTGACTCTTAAATAGAACTGTAGATATTGAAACATGAGTGTTCCCTCCCGCAATGGATAAAATGGAACTGAGCCCCCTGTGCACGACTCCAAATTGCAGTTAGCTGGTTTTTTGTGGAATATTTATAAAGTTGATCAACTATTTGACTATTTTGTATGAAAAGTAACAAATTATTTTTGATCATTTTCTGATATCTTTTAATTTGGTTTGGTTAGAATAATACATATAATGAGGTCTATAAGTAGGTAAAAGGTTTCCATATATACTAAAAATTATCTTATATATATATTACCTAAAAGAGGATACGAAGAACGGAAACAACCCAATGGATGTTACATTTTTAAGGAGAATGATTCATTCATAATAAACGTGTTTGTATCGTTATCAAAATAAACTTGTATGTTTAATGTGTCTTACATCCATTGCGCGTTCTATTTAGAGCAACAGCGGTTAGTCATACATTAATAGCGCATTGGATGATTTAATTGGCTGGAGCTACATAATCGTTATTGCTTTGATTATTTTGGTTATACAATTGATAAATAATTGCTCACACTATACATATTTGTCATTCGTCGAGTGATTAGAGATCCTGGCCACAACTCCAAAGGTCGCAGATTCGAATGTTGCTAACGGCAAATGCTCTTTAATTGTCATAAGTAGGAGTGCATTGTATTGTGATATAAATTTTATTATTACTTAGTTAGACATGAGAACTATTTGCTCTACAGCTGGATGGAAAAGGATACTGATAGGATGGAATCACAAACCTGAGTATTTGATATTAATTCCAAAGGCTAAATAATTTTTTTATTAGTAACTTAAGCAGCATAATAAACTGATAATAGAACAGTAAATTTAATTTAATCACGCTAAAATTAAACACATTATTATTTTAAACATTTGAGGATAGGTTTCATTGAGTTATAGGTAGGAAATGCAAGCCAGCGGCATTTTTTGCTTGATTCAGAGCATGACCCTGGGTCGAGCTTAGCTGAAATAGTGCTGGACCCAGTTGGATTGTTTGATTCAGCATTTCAGTTCCTAGTCATCATCTTCCTAGCGTAATGTCCCGTGTTTCGACGGGGTCCGCTTAGACCATGATCCAGGATTTAGCGAGTCTAGTAATTACATTGAAGCGACTGCCGATCTGATCTTCGTAACCCTAAGATAGGGGAACCAGACAATTTTTGGATCATGGTTACAAATCCAATGTTGTTTGAATTTGCAGGTTTCATCACAATGTTTCCCTCACCGTCGAGCTAGTGGTATGCATACGTACATAGATTTGAAAAATACAGAGGTACATGCCCGATCTTGAACCCGCATTCGTCGGTTAAGAGGCGCGTGTCCTTACCATTGAGCTACCACCGCTCATTCCTAGTACTGATTGAAATCCAGTGGCTGCATACCACATGTCGTTGATCCAGCATTATTTGGTGTATCCAGCACTGCAATTCCTATACTTATCACGGATTCCGAGAAAAAGGGTCTTGATGACGCAACATACAGACAGACATAGAAGTAAATACATTGTAGGGTAAATTAACAATCTAACCGATAAGCCGAACGATATGGGCGTTGATGTCATCGTAACACGCGCGTGCGAGCGAGACGAAGATATGTGTCTATTGCATTCCCACACTGATTGAAACAGGATTATGCTTATCGATTAATGTATTGAAGTCCATTTAATATTGTATTTATTTATACTATCAAATTTGTTTTTAAGATAAATAAATAAAACTTCTGTATACCTAAATATATTTTTCGATCTATGGTCTGAACGGACTAGACAAGTTTTTTATGTATATTTAAAATAATGATAGGTATAAGTTAAATAAAAAATATACGCCCATAGTAAGTAGCCATTTATAGTAAAATGTTCACTTTGTCTATTATATCATTTTCACTAACAAATTCTAATTTTGAAATTAGATAGCGAAGATGCATATAGTGTATTTGTATCAATAATACACAACAGCTTGTACTTTATTTGTTTAATGATGAAACTAACCAAGGCCCATCGGATATGAGCACACGTGCGCCCATAATAAATACCATATAGGCCACACATTACCCTCACATACAATAAACAATAACGTATTATTTCAACACAAACACCGACTGAGTAAAACCGTAAAGAACAGATACAATAATAGCTCTTTTAACCGCGTTTGCATTCATTCAATCATCGTGACTGCTCTGTGCTCAATAGATTAGTCACCGGCCACGCGTCTCGTAGGCCGCACGTTAAAGGTTATTTTCACAGTTTTTTGTTTTATAAACAAAGTCGAAACGATACACAAAGTTGCATACGACACGAGTCAAGATAAAACACGGTTCATTACCATAATGCGGTGACATTTCACTTCCAGTTCTAGTGATGAGGAATGCGTACGGTGTGTCGTCGTTTGTGAACTGTATGCTCGTTTCAATCCGCATTCCGAAAGTGATTGTGAAATAGTAACGATAATCGATAGTGTGTGTATATCAGTTCCTGATAACGCGCTAAACTAGTATCACTACAAAAGTTGTCGCTTCACGAGTTGGTGTCTAGTTGACAATTGTACTTGGCGTTAAAGTGACGTTGAAGTGAAAATGGGCATTTACTGTGAAATAAATCTGTTTAAACCTGCAGACGGTGCATTTGTACCCGGGAGCACTGTGTCAGGTATTATAAAATATGCTATCAATGAAGACACTATTTTCAATAAGATAACGATGTCATTAAAAGGCAACGGGAGGCTGCACATTAAAGATCAAAATAAGAGCGGAAAAAATGAGAATGTGTCCGTTTACACAAACTCTGAACAATACGTGGATATTGAACACGTAGTGTATAATAACGAGAAATCGGAGCCGGTACCTGTAGGGGCTTACGACTTACCGTTTAATTTCACTCTGCCTCATAGTCTACCACCATCGTTACAATACTTTAGATCGAGTGGGAGATACACCGTACGATGCAACATTAAGTATTACATTTCCATCAGATTTGACAGACCAGGTCTATTCAAATTAGCAAAGAAGATGAAGAAAGAAATAACCGTCGTCTCAGGTATAAAACCGAGATTACCTATGGAACCAGTAATCTGCGGTGAGCAGAAGAAGCTGTTCCAACTATTTTCGCGCAAACCCAGTATAGTGAACATAAAAGCTAATATACAAAACTGCGTGATAGCCCCAGGTGGTAGTGTGCAGCTAGCTTACGAGGTTTTTAATCATACGAATTTGAATTTGAAAGGTGTCGTGACGAAATTGATTGAGACATACACTTTTACAACATACGGACATCGGAAGGTCAAAATGACAAAAGACGTCAATAACACAGGCTCCAAATCGGGGTCAATAAGTAGCGGAACGTCTTCCAGTATGGAATTGACGATAAACATACCTTCTGATATAGGCTCCTTGGAATATTCAAATTTAGTTTCAAGGGACTATTTTGTAAAGATAACTGCCGAGATCCCGTTTCCACATTTGAATGCTCATTTGGAAATTCCAATTCAGGTTGGTGATAGAAATGAGCTCAGTTCAGTCTCTGTTGATGATCCTCCTCCATCCTATTGGGAAGCAATGTCTGAAGACAAAAAGCTAGATGGTGTAGATGATGATGACTAATCAGAGATTAATAAATAGGTCTTCTGACACTTATGATTCGTCTTCTCTATCATAATCTTTCACTACTTTTGAATACTAATTGTGAACTACTATGTGTTTTATAATTATGCTTCAGTACCTAAATGACAAATTGATTAAGATATCACCTATTGACACATTGATGTCATTAATGTATCATTACCTCATGCTATTAATGTAGTTTTCTGTGGAATTTTACTCATCTATTTTTTTTATATTTTTGTTTTATCTATCCAAAAGCAACCGCACCGCAAGTGTCTAAGATCAGCCTTATTATATAAACAAGAAAGCCAACCGACAAGTTTAAAATGTACGTCAGATTTATTTCATTTGGACTGATTGTGATAACATTTCAAATTGTACGGTTCACCTTTAGACTGAATTGGAAATAAGTAACTTTATATTACAATAAGGAAGGATGTATGTATGTTAATATTTGTATAGATACTAGTGAAAACTCCATGTGTAAGAAAGACCACTTAAAACTGCAGGCCAAGTACAAATTCATAAATAAACAAATTTAAATTTTATTTTATTATAAGTAGTTAAGTAGCTGAATACCTTTTTTTAATATGCTTAAATTATGTTTTTAATTTATTTGCGATTCTAATTTAAGTTTAAATTAGATATTATTCGACTGTATCCGAAGATCGTTGGCTCATTGGCGATAATGTCATGATAATCAATCTATTTTGAATGTCTTGTCTATATTTGATAGTGCATATGTTGTAATTGATAGTAGGTTTATATTTTCCAAAGCGATATTTGTTATCATTGTAGATAACACGTTATTGGGTAGATTATAGCACAAGGACTATGGCCTATAATGTTTAGTTGAACTTTGGTATTAACAACAGAACAACAGAAGTACATATTTACCGTAATATTTATGTAGGGAAAGGCGTGAAGTTTAATAGCAGTAATGAAGTGAAATGAAATAAAATTAAATGATTTATTTCTGCGAGTAAATTTGGATCAAATTCTTTTGCACGTCACACTTATACATACACATATACACAGTAATATTTTTGCCTACTGTTCAACCTTAATTTTAGTTAGTTAAAAAACCTGAAAACTCTTTGTACAGAATCGCAAAAAAATCGATTGCAATAGTTTTTATCCGGAAATTGATAGCTATTTAAAGTAGAGGAGCCCAAGAGGGAATTTTGGGATTTACTCGAGCGATTATACTAATTTGAATAAAAATTTGTGACGCATCACCATGTTACATTTTTTTATATAATTAAAAAAAAATCTGTAGACCGCTAAAAGTGAAAATATTATAGGACCATTTATTCTTCCAGTCATCTAATCTACCAATTCTAATAGGTATCCTTAACGCTCAAATAAATTCTCATTAAGCATCGTGGGTTCCCTTAATGTTGTCCTGTTGTAGGTACCTACATGACTCGTAGAAAGTGGTGTAGATGGGTAAAATCAATGTTTTATTACAAATAGTACCAAACAAAAAAAAACTTGTCGATTTTCATATTACTAATGATGATGATCATATTATCTTACTCATGCGCAGCTAATTTTGGTTCAAGTCTTTTGGGACAGACTGTACTAAATGAGTCTAAGTAAAATTTGTGTTACCTTTGTATTGTTTTTCGCGAATTTATACATACATAAATACAGACACATACCACCACGCTCCGATAGAAAGAGACAAAACGCCGTTCGGCAGTGAAAACATCGGTAGTCGAATTTGCTTTTTATTTTTTTATTTTTTTTGTAAGTCACTTCAGACTTATTTAGCCACGAGATATTTGAATTCTTACGATTATGTATCATTGATTACAATAATTAGTACTATTTCGATCCATAATTTTGTTTCCGGAGGCAGTTTTTTCTTCCTTCTGTAAAATTTTCTCAAAAGCATTTACGAGGTTTTCACTGCTGAACGACGATAAATAGATACGAATTAGTTGTGACTGTGAAAATACAAAACAAGTAACATTGTACATTGTATCAAATGCACATTCGCTTTAATTGTTGTTTATTGGTATACATGTATATTTTTGTAGTTTTACTCAGAGTGCACGTTTTTTAGATACCTGTTAATTTAATTATATTTTTAAAACTTTTTTCTGTTTTTACCAGTAAAAAAACAAAAATAATGTAATTTTTTTGTCATTGTATACTTCATAGTCCGTCATTTACTAAGTTTGAGTACAAATTATGAATCTTTGTGTATATTTTTATTTTAATTTAGGAGTGTTGCAAGATTACCTATATTTAAAAGATAAATGAATTGTAAGCGAACTGTATGCATCATAATTACATTTAGAGATTTACGGCTTAACAAAAGTCGTGAAAATTTTAAATTAATAATAATTAAAACGAAAACAAACATGACATGTATGTGCTTGCGCATAATCGGATTGACGCACCGACGCCGTTAATTATCGTCCCTTAAAAGTCGTCTAATTTAACTAGTCTCGGACATTTTTTTTACCTGGATAGATTAACTTCATTTAACTCGTAGAAACTAGTCTCAGATAGTAGATTAACTTAATTTTATTTAACTTTAGTGCTTAATAACTTAACTTGTGCCTGATAACTTTGTCGAAGAAATGTTTGATAAATGCTTTACTAAATATATACTTGATCTAGTTTTAACCTAAAGGCAAAAATATGTTCAAACACATACATATATAAATAGTATAATAGTAATCATAGCAGTTATGATTGCTCATAAAGACAATGCAATGTAATGTAATTATATATACATATATAATTTTATACATATATAAAATTACATTACATTGCAATTATTTGAGATTGGTGTTAGACATTTTTATTTGAATTATTAAATAGTGCTTTTTTGATAGTTTAATAAAAAAATAATGTAACATTAAAAAACAAATACCTACATAAATATTAATGATTTAAGCCATAGTTGGCCAGACATTACATACAAAAATAAAACTAGAGTATTTGTTGTCTTACCATATTTTTTACTATTATAAATTGTAATATTTAATTAATTAATTCAAAATTGTTGTTATTGTATTTCTGTGTCTAATGTTGAAGAATATCACATTGTTTATTCATAAGTATTAAGAAAATAAATTGACGTATGTTATTTTATTTTGTTTTACTTTTTTTTAAATATCTAATTTTGTAAATCCTTGTAGTTATTTTACTATCTTTACATATGACAAATATCTCTGTCACGTCTATCTAAGAATAATAATTAAAAAAAGAATTTGCATACAGTATCACAAAAAAAAAAGGCTTTTGACTGCACAATTCTGCATTTCTGTTTTTCTCGCCGAAACCACTAACTGAAAAATCTTTTATGCCAATAGGTTAAAGTATAAGAAAAGATGTAAGCTATTTTTAACCCCGGAAAAGATTAGTTCCCATGGGACGTGCAATAGGCTCTGAGAATAATTTAATTCCTACGTGGGTTCGAAACCCGCTAGGGACAAATTTTCATTGCTCAAGATCATTTCCTCGACAGTATGAGTCACGTATGTTACATACATATTTACGTACTTACTTACTATTTGCTCCTTAACTTATAAAGTACAACTACTTGCTTTCGAGACAGGATGTAGTCTTCATAATTTAATTATGACGCCTACACAATCACACAAGATGTACCATAATAACAGTCGTCTTTTACGACATGCTAGGCAAGGAATACAGTTGGCGCATTCTTTTAGGTCCCGGACCAACATGGGACAAATGTATTTAAATATTGTGAAATTATATCATAAGAATAGATTTTGGAAATGTTAGCCATTTTACATTCCACGCCATTCGCTATTTTATTTGTATTATATCTGTTATTTTTATCGATAAAAGGATTTTTTTAGCGAATTCTTATAGATAACAATATGACTGGCCCGATGGTCGAGTGGTCAGAGACCCTGGCCACGGAACCGAGGGTCGCGGGTTCGAATCCCGCTAGGGGCAAATGTTTCGTGTGATGAACATGGACATTTGTATTCAAGTGATGGATGTTTATAAACGTATTTAAGTATGTCTATCCGTTCACCTAGTATCCATAGCACAAGCATAAGCTTAGTTTGGAACTAGGGAATTGGTGTGTCCGTCTAGAAAATTTCTTAATTTAGTTATTTATTTATGATATACTAGCTTCTGCCCGCGGCTTCGCTTGCGTGGTACATCAATGAAACATAGCCTATATGTTATTCAGGTGTATGAGCTATATTTTTCAAAAGTTTTATTACAATCCATTCAGTAGTTTTTTTGAAAGAGTAACAAACATCCATCCATACATACAAACTTTCGCATTTATAAAATTAGTAAGATATAATTTGAAGGGCATGATCTTTTAAGACCGGACAAGAAGTTCAGAAATAAATAAACGTTCTATGAGCCATTCCAACGTTACCAAGGTGTCCAATGGCATATATGATCGAAAAGAGCACATTCCAATTGTGTCGAAAAAATGAGAAAGAAAAGAGGAACCAGACAAATTTGGATCATGGTTCCACTTCCATACTCGTTGGAAAGTACAGGTTTCATCCTTTGATGAAACCTGTACTTTCCAACAAGTATGGAAGTGTAACTAACCACTGAGCTAGTGGTATAAATAAATACGTACATGGATTTGAAAAATTCAAAGATACGTGCCCGGGTTTGAACCCACACCACTCGGTTAAGAGGCACGTGTCCTTACAATGGGCGATGTTTATTACGGTTTAAGCTAACCACGACTGTGCACGGAGCATAACGCTAGGAGGATGATGGTGTCATCATCCTGTCGAGGTTGACTAGCTCGATGGCTCATTCGGTAATGACCCTGCCTCATGCGCCAAAAATTGTGAGTTCGATCCCCACCCAGATAAACATTCGTATGATGAATACTTGTGTTTGTTCTGTGTCTGGGTGTTAATATCCAATATTTAAGTATATATTTGTAATACCACTGTTGTTTATGATATCCGTAACACAAGTGCTTAAGCTACTTACCTCGGAGTCAGATCAATGTATGTGATGTAGTTTGATATTGATATTCTGATACGGAAAAAAACCTGCATCAGCAATGAATCTAGTTTGAACTAATACTCGGTGCATACCTGTCCTGTGCATGTGTCCCATCCAACTACCACCGCTTTTGGTGTTAATGTTTTTTTTTATTTTCTCTATGATTACTAATAAAACAACTTTTTTTTAACCGACTTCAAAAAAATGGAGGAGGTTCTCAATTCGACTGAATTTTTTTTTTTTGTATGTATGTTACTCGATATCTCTGAGAATTGTTAACCGATTTCCAAATTTTTTTTTTAATCGAAAGGGTTTACTCCCGAATTGGTCCCATTGCCACCAAATCAGGATCTGATGAAGGGATCCCAGGAAAATCGAGGGCAACCCTCAAACTTTATAGGCACGTACAATGTGTTTTAGACATTTTCTAAGATTTTTCAAGTATTTACGTATGGTACTTATCATCTTATGATGGTGAGCTGATGATGGAAGGTACAAATCCTTAACGATTAGGAATTAGTTTATGATTCTTTAAATATTGATATCTTCGAGAATTGTAAGACGATTTTTAGAGTTCTTTTTTTTATTCAAAAGGGTATATCCTGGAGTTGGTCCTATTGGTACCACATCTGGATCTGATGAAGGAATCTTAGGCAAATCGAGGGAAACCCTCAAGTATTATAGGCGCGTACAATCTATTTTAGTTATTTTCTAAAACAATTCAAGTATTTACGTCTGGTATTCATAATCTCATGTTGCTGAGCTGATGATGGAAGGTGCAACTCCTTAACGATTAGGAGTTCGTGGATAATTCTTTCAATATTACAGGGCCATATTGAATGTTATTCTCGAGATAGTCTCAATTTCACCAAGTCTTGGTCTAGTGATGGGGTTCCATGAAAGCGAGGGCCACTCTTAAATTTTAACGACATGTTAAGTGTTTTATTAATTGTTTCTAAAACGATTCCAGTATTTGCATCTCGTACTCATCATGTTATGTTGCTTAGCTGATGATGAAAGGTATAAAACTCTTTGAAGATTAGTAGTTTTAAGTAATTCTTTAAATATTAAAGGCTCGTTATACCTTTTCATCTTTAGTTTCATAAGACCGGCACTGTCTCATTAAAGCAGCTCGTTTTGATTTGGTCTACCTACCTATTAATAAATTTCACTAAAAAGTAACAAATAAGTTAAATTTTAACAAAAATAAAAACCGACTTCAAAAAACCCCGCAAAAAATGTTTATAAAAAAAACACAAGTAAAAACTGCCTTAATAGCTATTTAAATGTCCAAACACTAAAAAGTATAAAATAAATTCTATCGACTGCTTCGATGAAAGTATTAATCTTTAACACGTATTTAAATATTTACAATAATCAGTTAGTTTTGGAGTCGGTGCCAGCCAAACTAAAAAAAAAGTAGACACTTAATAACAAATTACCTTACTAATAACAATATGAAACAAATTAGTTAAAATATGAGTATTAACTTACTATTGATTTTGTATATTCAAAACCTATTTTACCACCCTTCACCAAGGAACCAAATAATTGCAAATTCCGAAATGGTGATATAATTACGCGCGCTGGCACCGACTCCAAAACTAACTGATTATTGTAAATATTTAAATACGTGTTAAAGATTAATACTTTCATCGAAGCAGTCGATAGAATTTATTTTATACTTTTTAGTGTTTGGACATTTAAATAGCTATTAAGGCAGTTTTTACTTGTGTTTTTTTTATAAACATTTTTTGCGGGGTTTTTTGAAGTCGGTTTTTTGTACGTGAGGAATGCCTTTACGCACCGTCCAAGTGACCTGAGTAAGAGCCTACAAGGGTGTGTCGGGCTCGAAATTCGGCTGGCAACACCGGTTCCCCTACCGACTAAACCTCACGGCTGCCGTTCTTCGGGCGCTGAACGCAAAACTAACGGGATCCCCACTGTCAGGATTCATCTTATAAAACAACTGTCTTATCTTATACAAGATTATTTCTTCGATGTTAAGTTTGATAATATTTAGGCGACATTATAACCTAATTTTAAATTTAACCGAAATCAATTTTAATTTTAGCTGAATGTGATTTAAGATTATCTATTTGGACTTTGCCTACCCATTCTGAGATTTGATGGTATGCAAATTCATTTTGTAATATTGTAGTATAATCATAAACAAAATAAGCAAAAATAAACAAAGGAACAAACATAACATCACGCCCGTAATCCCCGAAGGGGTAGGCAGAGTCAAAGGGACACCAGTCCCCTTTAACCACATTCAGCGAAAAATAAAATAGCAAAGATTCTTTTATATGATATCAATTGTTAGATTAAATCTACTTCCATAGACCTGCGTTCATTACAAAATGAGTAATAACACCAAAAATTTATTCTATTCATATGTTTCAAACACATGCCTATATAAGTGAGCATGCTATGTAAGGTACTTATCTAATCATATCGATACAGAGATAGCGTCGTTAATTTTCATATATCAACGCAGGAACAAATACGGACTAGTCAGTGTATTCAAATTCACACAAGAGACACCACGTGTGATTCAGTTTGCTTTTAAAAGACGATTCAATATTTATACTTTTGTGTACTGTAACCTGCGAATAGAAAAGTGATATGGCTATTACGTGCGAGATAAACTTGTTTAAACATCCTGACAATGAATACATACCAGGCGGCACTATCAGGGGTACTATCAAATATGTGCTAAAAGAAGAAGCAAAATTTAACAAAATCACTGTCTCTTTGAAAGGCCAAGGACAGTTACAAGTAAATCAGTACATCTTTATTTCTGGAATAGCTACTAGCCTTCGAGCATACGCAAACAAAGAAAAGTATATTGACATAGATCATATTGTAACGGAGAACAAGAAACCCACACCCACACCAGCTGGTTCACATGAAATACAGTTTTCTTTCAAAATACCAGAAAATATTCCACCTAGCTTCAAACTTGAGGACCACGTGTCAGGTTATCGGGTATATTGCAAAATAGCCTACTACATTCGCATCAAATTTGAAAGATCTGGGTTTTTGGCTATGAATAAGAGGTTTAAGAAGAAGATAAATATCGCTAATGTGGTAACACCAACGCTTCCAACATATCCAACCACATATCTTTTTGATAAGAAGCCATTTTTGCAAAAGGAAAATTTACGAATCAGTGGAACTGTCGCAAATTCTGTCGCAACTGGCGACGGCAAGGTGATGATAAGTTACAACTTGAACAATGCTACGAAGCTGGATATCAAGGAAGTTAAAATAAGGTTATTTCAAGAGATTGTACTCAACTGCAATGGATACTTTCCAGATCCCACAGATTTTGTTAAGATAAGTAGTTTTAAGACAGCGCCTATAAAACCTGGTGGCACACAAGCTATGGACTTTATTTTCAACATTCCAAAGTCGGTCGAAACAATGCAACATTCTGGACTAGTTGCAAGAAATTACGTCATTACAGTCGAGGCCAATTTGCCTTTACCTAATCAAAATGCAATTATGAGAATGCCGATTGAAGTGCTGGAGGACAAATCGAGTGCAAATATAGAAGAACATGTTATGGATGATGCACCTCCATCCTACAGTGAAGTAATGAATGAATGCAAGAAAGGAGAACTGGACTAGCTTTAGACCAGTTCACTATGGTGGTGTAAATATCTACAATAGATGAAGAAGGAAAACAGTGATGAGTACAGTCATCCATAATAGTAAGGTGAATAAACTCAAGATCATCATACGAGACAGTATTAGTTGCATTAACATTCAGGGAGTTAAATGCAAGAGAGAAACCAAGAAACGATCATGAAATTTGCCTAGACAGGTATTTTATATCGTTAGTTTCAGGTGCTATTTGAGAGTTTTTATAAACCATATGACATTTGTTTAATCTGTGATGAGAAGACAGACAAGACACGTGTCAAAGAGAGTGATGAGTATGAATGTTAGTGGATGGAGAGGAAGAGGAAGGCCAAATAAGGGATGGATTGTGTGAAAGATGAAATCAGTGAAATGGGAGTGGATAGCTTGATGACGGCTGACTGAGATTTACGGAAGAAGAGGATATGCTGCACCGACCCCTGATGACCTGGGAGAAAGGCAAGAGGATAGTTGTTTATTATAGTTAGCTTAGACTTAATGTAAATAATATAATAAGTTTATTCTTGTATAAGAACTGGTTCATAATTACTAGTGACAAATAATGTTTATCTTATCAATTTAAATGTAAGTAATAAGTAAGCTTGATATCATGAATTATTCTACAGGTTTATTTAATAAGCAAATATTTTATAAGAATACGTAATCTTTTTTATAAACTTTGATGTTAAATATAATTAGGCGGCGAATTTCAAAAGTGAGAGCTCAATTTGGTTTATATAGAATAATATTTGTAAAATATTGATTTTCAAAAATGTAAGCAGGATTGCTAGTTGTATCTACTATTAGATAAGAATAATTAAAAGATAAGTTACAAATAAATATTCATTGCTAACAATACTTGTTTGGTTTTAACTTATACACCTATTAACTCAACATCTAAGTACACTAATATTATAAAGAGGAAAGATTCGTATGTTTGTAAAGAATAAACTGAAAAACTACTGGATCTATTTAAAAAATACATTCACCATTAGAAATCAACATTATCTCTGAAAATTATAGGCTATATTTATTACTAGAAATAAATAGAAAAAAATTATCTCCACCCATGCGAAGCCGGGACGGGCTGCTAGTCTATACTATATATTATGAATAAAGTGAAAATATGTGATTATTTGTTTGTTTAAATTGAATAGGCTCTGAAACTCCTGGATCGATTTAAAAACATTGCAAGAACCAATGGAAAGCTATATTAGCGAGTAACCTATGCTATATTTTATCCTCATATTCTCAAGATAACGGGGACGACACAGGTGAAACCTCGGGCCGCTGCTAGTTATTGACTGGCTCGATGGCACAATGGGTAGTGACCCTGCCCAATGCCCCTAGTGTCGTGGGTTCGAGTCCCACCCAGGACAAACATCCGTATGATGAATACTTGTGTTTGTTCTATGTCTGGGTGTTAATATCTAATATTTAAGTACAGGTACATAAAATTTTAAAATTTTACAAAAATCATATCTCGAAATCTACAAAAAATCGTAGAACATACATTGGGACTCGATCGATGGGTATTGGTGTCCCCTAACCACTGACCTTCGCTGGTACAGGTTGCGTGGGGCACACCTGTCTATATTAATAATTTCGTGCAGGGGTACGGTAGACTCGATCGAAACCTTACTTGAATAATAAAACATAAGAAAATAAAAATTTCGAGTCGGCAACATATATCCGCAAAATTCGGTTTGTCGAGTATTTTGTTAAATTCTAATGGTGCTGACAGACAAATCGCAGTCGCCATATTCATAAACGTCACTCACACCGGATGACATTTTGAGTACATACGTTCCGTTTTAGCTATTAACGTACTCTGGTTAAGTGTTTTTTCTTAAAACCTGAGATTGGCCAATTGCCATAACATTAAATAAATAATACTGTCCTTAACCCTAAAATTTTTTAAGTTGAAGTTCTTTTCGAATGTTATGCTACATGTTTCAGTATCCATTTAGTTTTGCATAGTGATTTACTTTGTATGGATATACAAGTAAGGAGCGGTGGTAGCTCAATGGTAAGGACACGCGCCTCTTAACCGAGGAGTGCGGGTTCAAACCCGGGCATGTACCTCTAGATTTTTCAAATCTATGTACATATTTATACCACTAGCTCGACGGTGAGGGAAAACATCGTGATGAAACCTGCAAATTCAAACAACTTTGAATTTGTAACCATGATCCAAAAATTGTCTGGTTCCCCTATCTTAGGGTTACGAAGGTCAGATCGGCAGTCGCTTCAATGTAATCACCAGACTCGCTAATTCCTGGATCATGGTCTAAGCGGACCCCGTCTAAGAACGGGACATAACGCTAGGAAGATGATGGATATACAAAGTAAATCACTAAATATATATCATAATAGCTAAATGGATATAATAACTAAATGGATATCATGCCGAAAATCGTAAGTATTTCATAAAATGGATGTGAAAAAATGTTGTATATACTAGAAACATTTTATGAAAATTAACCTGTGAAAATAGAGAATATTTATGATTTTCATAAAAAGTACCTTTGCCAACTTCTCGGATGAGTACTCATTGAAAAATTGCAATGGTTTTACTTGGTTTCTCAACATCATTATTGATTTAGCCATTTTGTATAACAGAGAGAAAAGATCTTTTTTTTTTAAATAATAGTAAGCCAAGTAATAAACCAAACCTACCTACCAAAGTTAAGAAAAAGCCTGAGTGCTTAAAACAGAGAGGTTTACAGAAAATAAACCATAAAAGCTATTTGTTTTGTTAATTTAGTTAGTTTATTTTGAAAGTTGATTTAAAATTAAAATTATTTTCGTAAGAACTTTTGCAGTTTTAATCTACTATATTTATTAAACACAATGAACGATGCCCTTAATAATAAATGAATAATGATAAATCGATGCACGAAAGGATGATAAGTAGTGTTGCCGCTCGATAGTCCTATCGATAGACTATCGATAGTTGGGCATAAGCAATAGTATCGATAACAATGCCTTGCTTTGCCTATAATATTCCTTGAGAACCGATAACTACAGAAATATCTACCTACATGTGTATTATCACATTTTACCCGAGCGAAGCCGGGTTTTCATCTAGTATATTAATAATACCACCTGTTTATTTTGATATCCGTAACACGAGTGCCTAAGCTACTTAGCTCGGAGTCAGATCAATGAATGTGACGCTGTGGGAAATACATCTCACAACATAAAGGTCATCTTCCTAGCGTTATGTCCCGTGCTTAGACGGGGTCCGCTTAGACCATGATCCAGGATTTAGCGAGTCTGGTAATTACATTAAGCGACTGCCGATCTGACCTTCGTAACCCTAAGATAGGGGAACTAGACAATTTTTTTGGATCATGGTTACAAATCCAAAAATGTTTGAATTTGCAGGTTTCATCAATGATGTTTTCCCTCACCGTCGAGCTAGTGGTATAAATATGTACATAGATTTGAAAAATCTAGAGGTACATGCCTGGGTTTGAACCCGCACTCCTCGGTTAAGAGGCGCGTTACGGCGCGTTACCATTGAGCTACCACCGCTCCTTCTCACAACATAAAGGTATTTATAATTAATTTAAATGTTAGTAGTAAAATGTGTGGTATAATATATTTGCAATTTATAAGGTCAGGTTTATTCTTAGAACTGATCAAGAATACCGATTGTGTATACTGTCTCAGATTTTTACATTTATTTAATATAAATTAACTTCTATCTACTAAAGTCACCTTCATTCAAGAGAGGGGAACTAGGTAAATTTGGATCATAGTTGCACATCCATAGGTTATTTTGATGTGCACATTTCCCTTCACCGAAAAACATTGGTACAAAACTTGTACTAAAAAAATATATACGGTCGAATTAAGAACCTCCTCCTGTTTTGAAGTTGATTGAAAAGACCCATGTATACGTGCCGGGATAAGAATATATATCCCTCGCAAATATGGTGCGTAACCTTACCATTGCGTCATTTCTGCTTAAACACTTACTTAATATTACAAACGAAGCATTACGCCCGGAAACCCCGAAGGGTAGGCAGATTTAAAGGGGCAGCAAGCCCCTTTAACCGAATTCACTCAAAAACAAAACTTTGCCGGGTCAGATAGAAAACCGTGAAAAAGCAGTGACAAGTGGCTAGCTCGTCGCCTACACATTCACCCAAATGAACCACAAATATCCGATATCCGTCACGGCAGTCAATTGAAATTGAATTGGGAGTTGGCTAATTCTCATTGAAACTAGGATCAGACAACTGCGCAGGAGATATTATTATAGTGCACTTTCTATTCCTTCACTCTCATAGTCCGGTGAGACGGCAATTCGACATTACCACAGAGAGGTCAGGCGTATTTAATTTTTTTAGGATATATATTCTCAGTTCAATGATATCATTGATCTGGATGGATATGTGGAAGGCAATTTATATGATTCCGCCGTTTACATACGGCGTCGTCAGTTTAAAAACGCTCGCAGTTAAATATTATGCCGAAGGCTATAACTCGCTCAAATGTTATAATTTCGACGTTGGTTGTTCTTCTTCGGTTCCGGCTGTATTGTCGCAGTTGTACCTAACACTCCTCCTCGCTACGCTCGTCGTCGTACCTATTATTTTAACTACTACCTAACCTGACCTAAACTAAATCTAGTGGCATACTATATAATGACCACAATTGTATATACATTTTGTCTTCGGCATAATACATAAAGTGACGACGCCGTATGTAAACAGCGAAATCATACAAATTGCCTGCGACAGATACACTTCAATCTTTATAATAGACAAGCAGCGCCCCGCGGTTTTACCCGCGTAGTTCCCGTTCTCGTAGGAATACGGGGATAAAATATAGCCTACGCTACTCCCTAATAATGCAGCTTTCTTTTGGTGAAAGAATTTTTCAAATCGCTCCGTTAGTTTCGGAGCCCATTCAATTTAAACAAACAAATAATCAAATCTTTCCTCTTTATAATATTAGTAAAAGTAAACATTAGTATAGATATAGAAAATGTCACGCAGGAGAGACGGGTCAATATATGTTAACAATGCAACTCTTTAAATGTACATTTCTGGAAAATACCGTTACAGGCTAAAGCTCCAATTCAAACCAGTATCAAAGAATAAATGCTTTCCTTTTACAGTACCTGAATCCTTCAAACGACATTTTAATCAACCAGTTTGAGTGACTTGTTTACTAAAAAGGATCTCCTTTGAGAATTACAGCCTTTTCAAAGTTAAACTGTATGCGCTTGGTAGCTGTGAAATTTTCTATCCAACAGAGTTTTCAGTTCACGGTAAAACTTTGGAAGTTAGAACATCGATCCTGGATAGTAAAGAGGAATTTGATTATTCTTGGCTAGCATGTCGTAAAAGGTGGCTAATGGTATATCGAGTTTTGGGTTTGTGATTGTGTAGGCGACGAGCTAGCCACTTTCTCACAATTTCCTATTTAACCCAGCCTAGTTTTATTTTTGGCTGAATGTGGTTTAAGGGGGTTTAAGGGGATTTGCTGTTCTTTGGCTTTTGGGGATTACAGGCGTGATGTTAAGTATGTATGTTGATCCAAATATAGTATATATAATTTGGATGACATACAAAATATGTCCAAAAAAATTCGCAGTAAGTACATTATATTTTGTCGTGGCATAACATAATTTGAGTTATCCCTTAAGGGCTATGCAATGAGCTACGCCTGTTTTAATTCTGAGTTATTTATGCCTGTGAGTGAGTTATTACGTTATTTTGGAATGATAATATAATTAAATTTGTTTGTGAGTATAAAATTCAAGCGAAAATAATTATTCAAATGAAGAAGGTGGTTTTTGAGTTAATAAAATGTTTTCTTTCTTTTTAAACAAAAAGAAATTAGTTAAAATAAACCAGTATTTAGCTACAACCTTTTCTAAGCTCTAAATAGACTACAGATGTTTTAAATATCTGCAATAAATAGGCAAAAGATGTAACATTCCTTATCTAAGATAATACGTTATTTCAATAATAGGACTTGTAAATTTTATTAGTTATTTAACCAAATTCTATATATACAACAGTATGTTGTCTTTTTTTTCTATTGTTCTCGTTTATTCGTACATTACGTATGAAACCATAAAGAATACGTTAATATTGAAAAATAATGCCGCCGACTCGCTCAGGGAGTTTACGTAAATGTCACTCCAGTGTCGAAGACTTGCCTGGCGAGTTCAGTGTCCTTTGCTTAAACGTAAGTGGCGAGAAGATAGCATGAAAATAGAGGCAGTGAACGTGTTGCAGGAATGAGTTAATGGGATCTTATAGGGCCGGCGACGTGTGAATGACACCCCTTTTGTCGCAAGCCCCGTAGGATACGGAGACTGGTTACCATCGGACACGCCTTTCACTTTTTGCCAGCTTCTAGATGTAAAGAATTCATTACTACTAGCTGACCCGGCTACCTTCGTTCCGCCTAACAGTCAATGACACAAAATGGGGTTAAAGAAAGAGATACCTACAGATAGCGCGCGAGTTGAATGCAGTCGGGGGCTGGGACGAGACATACTTGAGCTTTGCATTCAACTCGCGCGCTATCTGTATGGAAGCTATTCTATCTTTCAAGTTGAATAAAACTGTGTACAAATTTTATTAAAATTGGTTAAGTAGTTTCGGAGTCCATCGCGGACAAACAACGTGACATGTAATTTATATATATTAAGATACTAGCAGCGCCCCGCGGTCTCACCCGCGTAGTTCCTGATCCCTGGGGAATACGAGGATAAAATATAGCCTATGTTATTCGCTGATAAAGAAGCTTTCAATTGGTGAAATAATTATTCAAATCGAACCAGTCATTACGGAGCCTATTCAATACAAACAAACAAACAATCAAATATTTTCTCCTTATAATATTACTAAGATATATTATATACTTATTATATTTTAGATAGTCGAATGAATACTTTACCAACTAGTCTTTAAATAAGTACAAAAGTATTTTACGGGGATTACGAGCGTGATGGTATGTATGTATGTATCTTCTTAGCGATATGTCCCGTGCTTAGACGGAGTCCGCGTAGACCAAGATCCAGGATTTAGCGAGTCTGGTAATTACATTAAAGCAACTGCCGATTTGGCCTTTATATGGAAAGATCGTCATTTTTGTAGCTAGACGTATGAAACTGTATTTGGGTATTTGATAAGATTTAAATAAAAAATACATTAAAAGTTTTATAAATTGTACCCTCAATTTTGACAAGCTCGATGGCGCATTCGGTAGTGACCCTGCCCGATGCGCCAAGAGTTGTGGGTTCGATCCCCACCCAGGACAAATATTCGTATGATGAATACTTGTGTTTGTTCTGTGTCTGGGTGTTAATATCTAATATTTAAGTATATATTTGTAATACCACTTTTATTTCTGATATATGTAACACAAGTGCTTTTAAGCTTTACCTCGGAGTCAGATCAATGTATGTGATGTAGTTTGATATTTATAATGAAGTTAAATAGAAATAGGGGTTAAACTTTGTATAGTAGTTTTATACTTTTTGAAAATGAAAATAGAAACGTGAAATTACACGCAAACGTGAAAGCGCTAATCTCAGGAACTACTGGTCCGATTTGAAATATTATTTCTGTGTTAGATAGCCTATTTATCGAGGAAGGCTATGAGGCTATATAACATTAACTATAAAGTTCTGTGTGTTGGTTTCCGCACTTAGTCCTCAGGGGGACCATTGTGCGTGAGCCATGGCGGCCGATCACTCCAGCCAGCCCACCTCCCTCCAGAAACAGATGAGTCTTCCCAGTCTACTCAGGGCGTTCACAAGTGATTCCGGTGTACCGATAGTCTCCTTGCGGATTTGGGCGACGCCCGTGCACTCAAGGAGCACGTGCGCCACCGTTTCCTCTGCCTCCATGCACGCTCTGCACAGAGGACTGTCTGTTATGCCTAGTGTGTGGAAGTGTTTGTTTAGTGAGCAGTGTCCGGTTCGTAACATTAACTATAAACGCGGATGAAACCGCGGGCACAACTAGTTTAAGATAACAATCGCAATGGCGCAGTTCGTTGACGAATTTGATATTGTGTTTTTAAGGTTTTATGTATTGAGTCATGCACATAATCTATGCCTTTGTAATTATCTGATAAAAGTAAATACGTATTAAAGTTTATCAAGATTATTTGTTCCCGAATGATTCATTAATATAGGTATCTGCAATCTACTGATATCTAGTCATAAAAACACATTGAAACTTAAAAACATTATGAAATAAAATATATGAAGATATGGTTACATGGTATGGATATATAACATAAAGAGCGGTGGTAGCTCAATGGTAAGGACACGCGCCTCTTAACCGAGGAGTTCGGGTTCAAACCCGGGCATGTACCTCTAGATTTAAAAAATCTATGTACATATTTATACCACTAGCTCGACGGTGAGGGAAAACATCGTGATGAAACCTGCAAATTCAAACAACTTTGAATTTGTAACCATGATCCAAAAATTGTCTGGTTCCCCTATCTTAGGGTTACGAAGGTCAGATCGGCAGTCGCTTCAATGTAATTACCAGACTCGCTAAATCCTGGATCATTGTCTAAGCGGACCCCGTCTAAGCATGGGACATAACGCTAGGAAGATGATGGTATGGATATAAAAAAAATACATATCAAAGTTACAGACACATCTCTTCATAGTCCTTGGATAAACTCCTTCCAGTCCTTTTCAGCTTTAAATGTTTAGACGTATTAAAAAAAAATAGCAACCACATTTTTTATTAATACAAACCAAACAAACTTAACATCACATCTACATTGTACTATACAAATATGTATACGTTTTTATACCACTAGCTCGGCGGTGAGGAAAAACAACGAGAAACCTGCAAAATTAAACAACTTTGAATTTGTAACCATGATACAAAAAAAATCTGGTTCCCCTATCTCAGGGTTACGAAGGTCAGATCGGCAGTCGCTTCAATGTAATTACTAGACACGCTAAATCCTGGATCTTGGTCTAAAAAATTAGCAACCACATTTTTTTATTAGCACAAACCAAACAAACATAACATCACCTCACCTTGAAGGTGAGTACAGTCAACCGCAAAACTGCAACAAAATACTCGTCTAGGGAAATACTTTACAGCGTACCGAATGAAAAAAAGAAACCATTTGTCCCCACAATTCGCTAGAGCCGCGGAACTTCAGCCATTAACACTTCGCTCGCGACCACCCTCTGTGGCCGGGGAAACCTTACTCAGTTTCCCTAAGGAACAAGAACTTGGAGCACAATGAAGAGAGGACGACAGCAAAGTAGTTGCCGCCAGCAGCGCCCCGCGGTTTTACCCGCATAGTTCCCGTTCCTGGAGGAATATGGGGATAAAATATAGCCTATATTACTTCCGGATAATGTAGTTTTCCAATGGTGAAAGAATTTTTGAAATCGGCCTAGTAGTTTTTGAGTTTATTCATTATAAACATACACAAAAATACAAATCTTTCGTCTTTATAATATTAGTATATGTAGATAAAACAACACTATTGATTCGTAATCACGCTGCTTACCTGAATTCCTCTTTTCGTATTTCGTATATTCATAATAGGGGACAATATTGGCTCAAAAAACTATCATTCTATTTAGCCCGTCAGTTAGATTATACAAAAATACAACACACATATTTTTTGCTTTATCAAGATAACAAAAAATTACAAAGATAAAGAGCAACAAAGTTTTGGAGTGGGGGCTTGCGACGTCACTTGTAAGTAAAATTTGTACCTACGTGTGACGTCACGTGCAATTTGAATCCGCTGTATCTTCGCCAGTGTTTTTTTGACAAATAAATGAAAAAATTATGTGGTAAACATTTTTTTATAATCTAAGTGACGAACTAAATATTTTTTTTTAGTGCGCTAACCTATTCCATGAACACTACAAACTTGTTTTTAGTATATACAAATTCTGAAAGTTGTTTGTACAGAATCGTTAATAAAATCAATTCCCATCGTTTTTATATCATGATTTATATTATTATAAAAATTTACACAACCTCAAACAAAATTACACCCTACTAAAAATATTTTAATTTAAAGAATCAGTATAATTTTTTAAGGATTTTGTAGAATAAGTTGTCAGGTATCGTATATTCTTAAAATAAAGTTGTCTATAAACGATTTAATGGTAGGTACTATGTTGGTTCTAGATAGATACTTATCTATGAACCCTTACTGCCATGTACAACATTGTACGCCCTGATTCGCATTCAGATGGTACCTACAGCGAACTACACAGTTTGAAAGCGTAATTAAATGTCACGGTTCAAGAAAAGACGGATATTGTGTTGTGATTAAGCAAACAATAGCTTGCCTCATGGTTTCAACTCAACATTATATTTGACTTCGTGTGAATACTCGTAATAAGCAGTATTATATTTAATACTAGCTGTGCCAGCGGTGTCACCCACGTTTATGGTTAATATTATAAAGACTATTTCCGTCATACATGATTTCTATGTAACTTTAACCATTAAGGCTACGGAAGCTTAAAAAATAGAGTAACTTCTCCCGTTTTCCCAACATTTTCCTTCACTACTCTGCTCCTATTGATTGTAGCGTGATGAAAAGTATACTTTAACCTGCCCAGGAGTATGAAGAATAATTGTACCAAGTTTCGTTAAAATCCGTCAAGTAGTTTTTGTTTCTATAAGGAACATACAAACAGACAGACAGACAGACAGACAGACAAAAATTTTACTGATTGCATTTTTGGCATCAGTATCGATCACTAATCACCCCCTGATAGTTATTTTGAAAATATATATACTCTCTACAGATTTATTATAAGTATAGATAATGAAACAAGTTACTTCGTCGATGGTACCAGAGAAAGAATGAGTTTATTCATCATTCACACATTTACTACTAAAAAGGGTAACAGATTATATAATTGAATGATCATTCACTTATTACAGGATATTAAGCTTTATATTTTAACAATATTAATCTATTTACGGAGAGATATGGGTTTGCTTATCGTCCAGTGCGATATATTTATAGGTATTGAGCTAGCCATTTATCAATAGGAACTTTTCTTGAATTTTCCGTCTGACTCAACTCTATTTTATTTGTGTCTTACAAAGAGCTTGAGCGGTGGTAGCTCAATGGTAAGGACACGCGCTTCATCACCGAGGGGTGCGAGTTCAAACCTGAGCACGTACCTCTGGATTTTTCAAATCTATGTACGTTTTTATACCACTAGCTCGGCATTTGCAGGTTTCATCACGATGCAATCATCGTGATGAAACCTGCAAATTTAAATGGTATGGATACATCCTCATTGTATAAGGCAAAATATATATTCAAAAACCTGAAACGCACCGATACCGTAGTAAATGGAGTGATGTGAGCAGCCCTACAGTTTGCTATCTTCAAATCACAAAGAATCCATCTAATCCAAACCCTCTTGAAACAAAAGTCTTACTTTACAAACGATACTTATTTTGAATAAGTAGCAACGAGAGCGGAATAGGGATGATGACTGTATTAAAAAACTTTAACTATAAGTCCGTCAGTTAGATTATACGAAACACTAGACACATATATTTAGCTTTATCAAATTAACAAAAAATCACAAAGATAAAGAGCATCAAAGTTTTGGAGTGGGGGCTCGCGACGATCGTCGTTTGTTTGACAATTAAATAAAAAAATACGCGTTCAATATTTTTTTATAATCTAAATGACGGACTAAACACAATGTTTTAGTCATCTTGCCTATTATCTCGATACTCTTGTTACTTAGGGTTGCCAAAAGTCCTGTTTTCTCAGGTCATGCCCTAATTGTTGTAATGTTCTGGAAAGTTTTGGATAGTTTTTAAGCAGTCTGGGTTTTGAAGCGCTCTAATAACGGTCATGTATTTTTAATTTAAGCTTTTCGCAAGCCCTTCTTTAAAACAAAGACACTGGCCCTTTTTATCTCTTTCTCTCCACTTTTTTGCACAGTTTCAGAGCTAATTAGCTAACAAACGGGTTAGTCTATTATTCTACATATAACTAACTTATCCTGGCGAGGTACGCAAAGAAAATCCAACATGGCGCGGTCCTTACACATCTAACTCGCTTTATAGATATCCATAATTCCTTATGTGCATCCTATGATACTAATATGACTAACACCTACAATCTACAATACATATAAATTGAAATAATCCAAGTCTATTCTTACGTCCTCTTTTTAAAATTCACTGTCTTGATTTTGCCAATATTTTTTTTTTGTGGTTGGCAACCCTATTGTAACTTCACCTAACGACTCCGCGACTGATCGTAGCAAGTAAGCGACACATGATACTTTCAAAATGAAATTGCTAAGGGGCCTCAAACTTGACTCGTTAATACTTTTTGCATGACGTCACGAATCCGAATTGACAAATAGTTAGTATCGTTTCGTTCTTTAACATGAAAGATATAAATCTGTATCCATACAAGAGCGGTGGTAGATTAATGGCAAGAACACGCTTTTTAAATGAGAGGTGCAAGTTCAAACCCGGGCATGTACCTCTGGATTCAAATCTATGTACGTATTAAACTTGCACATTCCAATAGCTATGGATGTGTAACCATGATCCAAAAATAGGAATGTTGACATATGTTACCAATTTATGTAAAGTTATGTTTTATACATTAAAGATAGTATTTAAAAACCTGTAAAATCATTTTAAAAATATATTTATTCGCCATATATTAAAGAAAATTAATTTAAATTGCGTTATTTATACCCATGATCACCTGACTGCGAACGCCTTTAAAACGCGATGACGTCACTGACTGGCAAACAAGCTGACATATTCGTAAGAACTCACTCAAGATCAGGTTATGTTTGACAGAGCGCAAGATCGTTTATTGATTGACCTGTGACATAAACATAGACACGTGACAGTTTGGAGCGTTTTAAGAGGGAATTCTAAAAACTAATTAAGTATAATTACGTATTTTTTTTATGAAATTATTACTTTCGTGTTTGAATAGGGTCTATCTATAAAACAAAATCAATTCCAAAAATTTGTCAACATCCATATTAACTGCAGTCCTTGTCATGTCTAGCTTACCCATAGACAAACTTGGATCTAGTACCTACAAAACTTTTTACGAAACATCAAAATTCGTAATTGCCTTTCAGATTTGTGCAGTGAAAAGAAAAACACGACAGCTATACTACACTACCATACAAAAAAGATATCAGAGGAAACTTGAAACGCCGATCAAGTTCGCAAACTTAATGAAGCCTTATGTTAAAGGGACAAGGTTCACTGTCGGACGAAATGTTTGCGTTAAAAAAGAGGGATAAGGCGAAACATGTTTGCAATTGGCTTTTTTATATCCACAGTCACGAGTCGGGAACATTTTGCTAACCGTTTTTTAGGAAAAAGGCTAATTCAAATTCAAATGTTTTATTGCCACCTAGTGTTATATACAAGGTGGTTTATTATTTTATTGCACTTTATTACTTAGTCGCCCTTTTCGAGCAATGCAATGCGTAGAAGGAACTAACAAACTATCCTTCTTGTATTCAATCATTGCGATAGGTAAGTAGGTACCTTTTGAAGGCCTTGTCTTTATAGGTAGGTACGTAACTAGTTTGCGTAATAAAAAGCAGGAATAGCTAGTTGGGGTCTGCAAGAGTTTCTGATATATTTATTAAAGTGATTAAATTATCTGAAATATTTGAATGTGAAAAAAGTATTCATTTACGTGTTTGTCTAATGAAAAACATAAAATGATATGACCTATGACGTATCCTAACTAATATTATTAATGTGACTGTGCTTTTTTTATTTTTTACGCTTTCAAACCTAAACCGCTAAACCGAGTTAAAAAATCTTTCAGCAATGTAGCTTACATTTTGACTAGCTCGATAGGGCATTCGGCAGTGATACTGCCAAATGCGCCAAGAGTTGTGGGTTCGATCCCCACCCAAGACAAACATTCGTATGACGAATACTTGTGTTTGTTCTGTGTCTGGGTGTAATTATCCAATATTTAAGTATATACATATTTGTAATACCACTGCTGATTCTGATCCGTTACACAAGTTCTTAAGCTACTTACCTCGGAGTCAGATCAATGTACCTATGTGATGTCGACGGATATTTATTATTATCAAAGATACAATTTAATTACTATATTTTATTTCCCTATTCCCACAGGAACGGGAACTACGCAGGTAAAACCGCGGGGTGCTGCTATCTATAATAAAACATCATTGGGACCTCCACACAAACTGATGAATGTAATTTTCACTGTAACATTTACTAGCTGCCAAGTCAAGCATTTTTAAAACTCGAAGCACTTCTGCAGCTGGCTAAAAACAAAAAGTATTCGTTCTTTGGCTTTTAAAAACCCAAAACGCTACTAGCTCTGAAACAATCGCTTAATCTAACCAGGGTACGTGTTTCTTTGTGACTCAGTAATGATGGGGACGGGGAAATTCAAATTTACCTGCGGCGAATTAGTTTTCACAAAGGGCCCGGGAGGCGATCCCTCGTGAACATTCTGACCAGCGAAGGTAACAAATGACCTTGACATTTAATGTTAGACACTAGCTCTTTCCGATATTGTAGAATTCAGATCCAGTAAGGAACATTGGTTTAATTTACAGTTGGCATCAGGCGCGGTCGCAGCCGGAAATTATGGAGGGGGTCACTAATAATAATATGTAATACTAGCAGCGCCCCGCGGTTCACCCGCAAAGTTCCCGTGGGAATATGGGAATAAAATATAGGATTTCTTCCGGATTATGTAGCTTTCCAATAGTGAAAGAATTTTTGGAATCGGCACAGTAGTTTTTGAGTTTATTCATTACAAACATACACACACAAAAATACAAATCTTTCCTCTATGTAATATTAAGTAGTATAGATATGTCGAGTAAATTATACGTTATTGCACAATAAGTGCTCATTTTTATAGCACACATTATACAACAAATGAAAGTCTTGTATTTTTATTGGCAAATTGGTTATCGGGCTATCTCTAGATGAATATTTAGAAGAGCTAAACCTGTAAGCCTCTCTTCTAGCTTATAAAATGATCTCTGATGTCGCAACGCTTATGGGAAAAGTTACCAGAATTTTCATCAGTCTTCATGACGACGTGTACGATTTACGGCGCTGTCCGAGTAATACTCCGACAGCGCCATTTCCATAATTATGTTATTTACACTTTTAAAAACCTGATGGTTTGATAATTTTCTTTAATTAAGGTTAAATAGACTCCAAAAGCAATAATTAGGCATTATAATTAAAAATCTCTGCCTACCCTGCTAGGGAAGTGGCGTAAAGTTTTAAAGTACAATTTATAAATTAAACCATTAGGTTTAATTCTTTTCTTTAATTACGAATAAAAATTGTAAATAATTATGTCCAAACCCCATCTTATCCAACTCTGTTTTATTTCTGGCTGAATGTGGTTAAATATCATATAAGTATGCTATTAAAAACAGCAATCGCTTTGAATAGATGTATACTTAAAAATATGAATACAATAAAAATATATACTAATATTATAAATCTGAAGACATTTTCTTGTTTGCTTAAACGCGCTAATCTCAGAAACAGGGCTGATTTTATTTTTTTTTCATTTTTGGATAGCCCATTTATCGAGGAATATATATGTAGGGTATAGGGGTTAAAGGAAACTGAAACTCTTCTCGGTGAATTCCTTGTATTGTTAAAATACAATAAAATTATTATTTACAGCGTACATACACCGTGAAGTATATATAACATTAACCATAAAGGCAGGTGAAACCGCGGGCACGGCTAGTTTTCATATAAAACTGAGTGTAAAAACATTTTAGATTTTATTCTTGTTGTATAGTAAGCATGTACGACTTCTACAGTTCTCCAGAGGCCCAAAAACTATATCTAAACAAATACGTTCCAATTGTTTACAACATTTGTTGTTGATATTATTGTGGAACATACTAGATGTTTGTGTTGTCCCGCGATGACGGCTGATCGCTCACTTAAACATTTGTAAGCGAGTTAGCGGTAAGCCAATAAAAACCCGCCCTAATAGAATTAGGGTTTGATTTTATTAGGGTATACGTTGTAGTTTGTGTTAGTTGTGATTGTGAAGCTCTCTGTCGTGTAGGGTAGTTTTAATTATTTTGCTTTCTTTGTTATTATATTATCTGTGTTGGTCTGGAACTTAAGAAGAATGTGCCAACTGTGCACCTTGCCTAGCATTTCGCAAAAGGCGACTAATGGTATTTAGGGTTTTGGGTATGTGATTGAATAGGCGATGACCTATTCTCTTGTCATTACTTTTCAGAATTTTCCATTTTACCCAGTCTAATAGGGATGTTGACTGGCGAGTCAATTGAGATACTTTTTAGGAGCTGCCAAAACGCAATCACTTTAAATATTTTGTATGATCTTGCCAACGTGTGACGTCACTAGTTTGTATAGTCAACTGACTTAATATTAAGCAGTTTTTGTATAATAAAAAATCGTAGACTCATTATAATTCAAAATCAATAAGGTTTTACAACATGCTGCGATACTTTCTTTTTCAGAATTGACATTTCAAAATTAAATATAAATGTTGTCCACATCCCTATTTTATTTTAAGCTAAATGTGCTTAAACGGACTTCTTCATTCATTCTTCGATGAAAATTATTGAAGGAGCAATTGATGACTTTGTTTGTTACATACACAATCACCTCACAGTTGGTAAGCGATTCCATTTGCACACAGTAATTGAAGCGAGAGGAGTTATTAGCGAGATGTCGGTTTTATCGAGTTAAGTACTCGGCAGTACTCTGTAATAGGGTTGCCAACCGTACTTTATTATAAAGTATTGTACATTATTTAGGGCAACTGTATTCTATACTA
>OX596208.1:1873100-1934972 GCA_951394215.1 Glyphodes perspectalis | reverse complement strand
GCACTAGCGTGGAGGCTGCGCGGCCGGGGGGCGCCGGGGGGGCGCAGGGGGGCGCCGGGCGCCGGGGGCGGGGGGCACCCCGCAGAACAGGTTGCGGCCGCATACCGTTGGACGGCAATTTCTTAGCCGCGCGGACGGGGATGCTCTGTCGCGGTGATCCGTGGATAACGCGTGATAACAGATTCTTTGTCGACCTATTAATGGCCGAGATTGGGCCGTGACCCAACGCACGGACCACCGGCACTCGCGCTCGCTTCTCGTTGCTACTTGACACAGCTGGACAACTAGTGCTTAGACTCCACACGAAAGCTTATGAAGTCTAAGTTACTACAGCTTAGATTTCATAACGTCTAGGAAATGAGGAGAGAACATAATATAGGGAGTATCTCTGAAAACCTTTATAATTACTCGACTGGCCCGTTGGCCGAGTGGTTAGAGACCCTGGCCACGAAAGCAAGGGTCGTGGGTTCGAATCCCGCTAGGGGCAAATGTTTCGTGTGATGAACATGGACACTTGTACTCGAGTCATGGATGTTTATAAATGTATTGAAGTATGTCTATCCATTCACCTAGTACCCATAGCACAAGCATAAGCTTAATTTGGAACTAGGGAATTGGTGTGTCAGTCTGGAGAATTTATTTATTTAGATAGATAGATAGATAGATGTTTATTCTTTAAAACAACAAACACACATATTTGACATTACATTCACATTACACACAAAAATTATAAACAAAAACAAAAACCAATTAATACAAAAAAAAATAAGCAAACAAATTAACCCGGCGTCATTGACGCTGGGTCATTTATTTATTTATTATTTATTACTACTCCATGTACTTATGTATGTTCTATGATAGTCTGGCACTTAAGAGATAATAGTAAAATGATGTGACTAATAAGTAGTAAAATGAGATTTGTGATAATTCAGGCGACGACTTAGACACTTGTCACTACTTTTTCACAATTTTCCACTTAACCTAAACACATTTAGTATACACTTACTTTTAGTGTGTACAGCCGTACATACTATATATAGGTTAATGATTGTATTAGGAATGTCAATTAAAACATTGGATTTCAATTTGACATTAACAGCAATTCATGATAAATAGTACATTTAGAAATACCAAATCTTAACATGAATAAAAACGTATGATCACGGTTACATAATGTCAATAATCCTGTTACGATAAAAGAAAATACACTAGTTTATTGCCCAGAGTTTGTTTCGGGGCCCACAACGACTCTTGAGTGTGTAGCAAGGACTATTCTGTTTCGTCCTTAAAAAGACATCAACGATATACGTGGCACAACTTTTACTTTATAGCTGTGCCCGCGGTTTTACCTGCATTTATAGTTAATGTTATATAGCCTATATATTATATATTATATAAACTTTCTCAATAAATGGGCTATCTAACACTGAAAGAGTCTTTCAAATTGGACCTGTAGTTCCTGAAATTAGCGCGTTCAAGCAAACAAACTCATCAGCTTTATAATATTTGTATAGTATAGTATATATTAATGTTGTTCCTAAATCCTAATCGTTTTCATTTCACAATAATTTAAGTTTTCTGAATCTATAGATGATTTGTAGATGTTTTATTGTAATCCTTACTTTATTTTTGTCGTTTATAAATATCAATCGGATTTATTACGATTATAATGACACAATTAATTCCAGGATATTGTTTGTTTAAAAATCATATTTGTATTTTAGCTCTGAATTCAATAATTCAGTAGTTTTATGTTTAAAAATTGTTAAAAACAGGCTAATGTTAGTCTGGGACTTAAGAAAAATTTGCCAATAGTGAAATAATATTCCTCGCCTTGCATGTCGTAAAAGGTGACTAATGGTATATCGGGTTTTGGGTTTGTGATTGTGTAGGCGACGAGCTAGCCACTTGTCACTACTTTTTCACAGATTTCCATCTTACTTACACAGCCCAGTTTTATTTTTTGACTGAATTTGGTCAAAGAGGCTAACTGCCCTTTTCTCTAATCACTCCTTCATAAATTGCGGGCGTGATGATATGTATGTCTGTATGTTTTATATATACATATATATAAATTAAAATTACACATAATAAAAATAACAATACGTGGTGTCTGGCTCTTGGTTCTCTCTGCCTACCTATCCAGAAGCGTGAAGCTAGTTTAAAATACCAATTCTGGTTAATTTTAAGTTTAGATGATTTTAATTCGAAATGACTTTAATGTAGGAATGGACAACTTTTGATTTATCTAAGATTAGCTGTGCCCCTGGTTTCACCCGCGTCTATGGATAATCTATCGTAGCGTTATGTTATATTCGATATTATGTTCGACTAGCTCGATGGCTCATTCGGTAGTGGCTCTGCCCCATGCGCCAAGAGTTGTGGGTTCGATCCCGACCCAGGACAAACATTCGTATGATGAATACTTGTGTTTGTTCTGTGTCTGGGTGTTAATATTGAACAGTTAAGGTATATATTTGTAATACCACTGTTGTTTTTGATATCCGTAACTCAAGTGCTTAACTACTTACCTCGGAGTCAGATCAATGTACGTGATGAAGTGTAATATTTATTTATTTATTTATTTATATAGCCTATAATAGCCTTTCTCGATAAATGGACTATGCAACACATTTTTTTTTTCAATTCGGACCAGTAGTTCCTGAAATTAGCGCGATCAACCAAACAAACTCTTCAGCTGTATATATTAGTATAGTTATAGATTTGTTGATTGGTCACATGTTTAATAGTCTCTATGTACAGACCGAATTCCACGCGAACAGTCGCGGGTAAAAGGTAGTTAAAAACGTATCCCTACACTCCCGATGGCGGTCGGGACAACGGGTGTGTAACCGATAGTGTTGGACATCAACACGTCCCCTTTATTGCTTATTCTTCGCCAGTTCTCCAATCTCCACCTAAATATACGACCTCTTAACACATAGACATTAAAGTGAGTTTTATATAGCCTTCAGAGCTAAAATATGGTAGATCTAAATGGGAAATAACTAGAAGAGTAAACATTGAAATTGAGAGTATGTCTATGGTTCAACATACCATATGCAATATAAATACCGAATAGCAACCTTTAATATTGAAACCAAATCCTACTAATATTATAAATGCGAAAGTTTGTATGTATGGATGGATGTTTGTTACTCTTTCACAAAAAAACTACTGAATGGATTTTAATGAAACTTTAGAATAATATAGCTCATACACCCGAATAACATATAGGCTATGTTTTATCGATGTACCTCGCAAGTGAAGTCGCGGGCAGAAGTTAGTAATAATATAGATTAGAATTTGAAATATGTAATACTAGCAGCGCCTTGCAATTTCACCCGCGTAACTCCTGTTCCCATAGGAATGTGGGAATAAAATATAGCCTATGTTTCTTGCTGTTATTGTAGCTATGCATTGGTGAAATAATTTTTCAAATCGGTCCAGCAGCTTCGGAGCCTATTCAATGCAAATAAACAAATATTACATAATATCACTGCTGTGCCCGGGGTTTCGCCCGCGTTTATGTTTAATCTTATATAACCTATAACATAAAACATAAACACTTCCTCAATAAATGGGCTATCTGACACTGAAAGAATTAAATCCGACCAGTAGTTCCTGAATAGCTTCTTAGAATAGTTCTTTTAGCGTTAAAGCAAGCTGTTGGCTTGCTTAAACTTTTAAACATACAAAATCTTTAGCTTTTATAATATTGTTACAGAAGTATATTGGTTCAATATTATGCGTCGGAAATGTTGTTTATACTTTAAAATTAGTTTAATATTTATTTGAACTTAACTACTTCATAATTATTTCTTCTTGATTTTCCAAAAAATATATTTTATATCATATTAGAGACGTCAATAATCTGGCAGCCTACCTAATGGTAAGTAATTATCGCCGCCCTTGGACAACTGCAACACCAGAGTTGCTGATACGTTGTTGCCCTTTAAGGGGATGACCCTCCGGCACTCTCACTCACCGTGCGAAACACAGCAGCGTAAGCGTTGCTATTTTACGCCGCGTTTACTCATGGTGGGCGGTCGAGTCAGCCCAGCTTATGTAGTCACCGATAAATGTTAAATACAAACATACATACATAACATCACGCCCATAATCCCCGAAGGAGTAGGCAGAGTCAAAAGGGCAGCAAGCCCCTTCAACTACATTCAACCAAAAATAACACTGGGCTGGCTTAGATGGAACATTGTGAAAAAGTAGTGACAAGTGGCTAGCTCGTCGCCTACACAATCACATTCCCAAAACCCGATATAACATTAATCGCCTTTTAAGACATGCAAGTCAAGAACCACAGTTGGCATATTCTTTTTAAGTCCCAGACCAACATGGGACAGTGGGCTGGGTTGGATGGAAAGCTGTGAAAAAGGAGTGACAAGTGGCTCGCTCGTCGCCTACTCAGTCACATACCCAAGAGCCCGTAAACCATAAGTCGCCTTTAACGACATCCTAGGTAAGAACCACAGTTGGCACATTATTTTTTTTTTGTCCCACATCAACATGGGCCAAGTCTCAGACCAACATGGTACAATGATAAATAAATAATAATTAATAAACAATTTAATACCATCATCCTCCTAGCGTTATGTCCCGTGATTAGTCGGGGTCCGCTTGGACCATGTTCCATGATTTAGTGAGTCTGGTAAACATTGAAATGACTGGCGATCTTATCTTCGTAACCCTTAGATAGGGGAAATAGACAATTTGGATCATGGTTACACATCCATTATTATAAGAATGTGCAGGTTTCATCACGATGTTTTCCCTCACCGCTGAGCTAGTGGTATAAATACGTACATAGATTTGAAAAATCCAGAGGTTCAAATCCGGGCACGTAGGTAACGTGCCCGGGTTTGAACCCGCCATGCTTGGTTAAGAGGGGCGTGTCCTTACCACCGCTCCAATTAATAAATAATTTCACAAGCTAGGGAAAAACATGGATATAATATCTAGACTAGATTCTTTTTCTCAAGGATACATAACAAACAATAGTTCGTAATAAACTCGATCGTACGCGCCGAGCGAACTTAATTCTCTTGGCTTGGAAAGACATCAACGCGTCCGCTGGCGCCATTTTAATTCGTTTTGTTTTAAACGCCGTTCTACCCATACTTTCTTGATCATTGTGTGTTTTATTATTTTAACATGGGTATTTTTAATATCACTGTTGTCTAATGTTGGTCTAAAACTCAAAAATAATTTGACTGGCTCGATGGCGCATTCGGTAGTGACAATGCCCCATGCGCCAAGAGTTGTAGGTTCGATCCCCACCAGTGACAAACAATCGTGCGAGGAATACTTGTGTTTGTTCTGTGTCTGGGTGTTAATATCCAATATTTAAGTATATATTTGAAATACCATTGTTGATTCTGATATCCATAACACAAATGCTTAAGCTACTTATTTCGGAGTCAGATCAATGTATGTGATGTTAGAGCGGTGGTAGCTCAATGGTTAGGACACGCGCCTCTTAACCGAGGAGTGCGGGTTCAAACCCGGGCACGTACCTCTGGATTTTTCAAGTCTATGTACGTATTTATACCACTAGCTCGACGGTGAAGGAAAACATCGTGATGAAACCTGCAAATTCAAACAATTTTGGATTTGTAACCATGATCCAAAAAATGACTGGTTCCCCTATCTTAGGGTTACGAAGGTCAGATCGGCAGTCGCTTCAATGTAATTACCAGACTCGCTAAATCGTGGATCATGGTCTAAGCGGACCCCGTCTAAGCACGGGACATAACGCTAGGAAGATGATGATCAATGTATGTGATGTCGTCGGATATTTATTTATTATTATTCATTTAATTGTATCAACTACATTCCTCGCCTAGCATGTTATAAAAGACGACTACCTAATAGTGAATGTTGGGTGTGTGATTATGCGCGCGACAAGCTGGCCACTTGTCACTATATATTTACAATTTTCCATTCAAACCTACCCTATCTTTTTTTTTTTTTGCTGAATGTGGTTTAAGAAGCGTATCGCTTGAAGTCTGCCTACCCCTTCGGGAATTTCACGCGTTATGACATGTATGTAGATAAATATATGTCATACATATGTTATAGATAGATATATGTAAGAGTTTGTAATTATGTGGGCGAGAATAAATCCGCTTTACACTATTTTTTTTGGAAATTTAGGTACTCAGTCAATTATTTTTTCAGTGGAGCGGTGGTAGTTAAATGGTAAGGACACGCGCCTCTTAACCAAGGAGTGCGGGTCCAAACCCGGTCACGTACCTCTGGATTTTTCTAGTCTGTCTACGTATTTATACCACTAGCTCGACGGTAAAGGAAAACACCGTGATGAAACCTGAAAATTCATACAATTTTGGATTTGTAACCATGATCCAAAAATTGTCTGGTTCCCCTATCTTAGGATTACGAAGGTCAGATCAGCAGTCGTTTTAATGTAATTACCAGACTCGCTAAATCCTGGATCATGGTCTAAGCGGATCCCATCTATGCACGGGACATAACGCTAGGGAGATGAGTCAATTATTTTTTCTGCCCAAAACGGCCAAATAGGCCAATTCTTGGACTTTGGTTATAATTTACGGATTTCGGATACATATATGGATAGGATAGGATAGGATGTATGTATGTCTACTTATCGTAGCATCGTCGTTTTAATAGAAAGGGTCAATTGGGTATGACTTGTTAAAAGCAAAATATACGTATAGGATATTATAAATCGTAATTTATAACATCCTTTAGGTACGTACCTATGTTTTCCTCGCATGGAAATTAGAAAATTAATACACTTGAGCGCAATAATTAGTCGGTGGTTACCTATAAGCAGATAATATTGTAAAGGCCACCAATTGTTATGACATTTTCGTCAATACCGAACTGAATGAATTTTTATTCTTGTAAAATTTAACCGACTTAGGTGTATATAATAGCACAAACGAAGCACTGTGAGCTAAAATATTTATTTTAGACGCAACCGAAAGAATTTATAGTTTAATGTAGTACAGCCGATAATGGCCCAAGCCGAAAGCCAGAGCAGAAAGTTCGATTAAACCCCAATCTATGGTTTAGCGAACACGTTGATGTTTTTAATAATGATATTTGTCGCTACATTCGATTGGGTTTTTGATAACGATACAATTCGATTTTATTCGACACGGAAAAGATATACTCAGATAGAATGATATAACTACCAATTGAAAGTCGTTCAGCTGTTTTCCAAAAAATTAAGACAAAGTTTCGCCCAGTCTTAATAATATTGTAAAATGTAGAAATATCATCTCATTTAATTTAAATTTAAAGTGACATAATTTAAAAACATTTGGCTCATCTTTATACTACGTAGGTGTCAAAAAAACAGAACAAAACGTTTTTATTCTTTTGAAACCAGTACCGTATAAAACTAAAAAATCAAACCAATTAAACTTTTTTTTGTAACAAGGATATCTACTTTATTTTATAGCATTAAATTAATTATCCTAAGCTTGCTTTGCCAAATATTCAAGATATTAACGTATTTTATTCACTTAGTAGTTGTAATACCTATCTACAAGATATATATAGATAGGTACCTATCTTAAAATAAGCTTATCAAATGTATGGAGTTTACTTATAAAAAAAAAAAAAAAAAAAAAAAAATCTTTATTAATAATAGACTTATTCCTAATTACAAAATTATACTTAACAATATTAATAAATCGGATGGCTGAATTACCAGGGGTTCCCAAACTAGGTCGAACCTGTCACTTGGGAAACCTTTGAAATTAAATTGCTCTAAAACAGTAAGCTTTGGACGGGAACTTATGCAGGAGTAGTTGTGTATGTATATATATATATATATATATGTGTGTGTATGTGTGTGTGTATGTGTGTGTGTGTGTGTGTGTGTGCGCGTGCGTGCGTGCGCTGTGTGCGTGCGTGCGTGCGCTGTGTGTCTGTGTGTGTAGGTGTGTGTGTGTGTTGGTGTGTGCATGTGTGTGTGCGTACGTGTTTAGGTATTTGTGAATGTGAGTGTGTGTTTTATGTAAAAGTTCATATTACTATCTGTTTCCAACAAATAATTCTGTTTCATCGTAATCGCTTGAGGCGAGTAAGCGCTCCACTTTCTTCTTCGCCTCCTTTAGACTTAAAAAGGGTAGATCACATTTAGCAGAGATAGCGTTATATGTTGCGAAATGACTATACCAGGCAAACCTCTTAGCAAAGCTAGTTCTAACAGTGGGCACGGGTAGTCTATACACTCGTCTATTTGCAATTGTGTTGTAGTTATACCTGGTTAGCGCCGACCGATGTGCGCACATACAAGCTTTTAGGATGAACAATTGGCGAACCCGGAGAACATTGAGCTCGCTGTATAGTGCATTTGTGGGGTACCGAAAAGGTTTTTTGAGCATTACTTTTAAGATCGCTCGTTGAGCCCTTTCGAGCTCTAACATATGACTCTTTGCAGCTCCTCCCCAAACTCCTATACAGTAGGTGAGATTGGAATGACACAGCGCGAAGTAGACAGTCTTTAGAGTTTTTAGACCTGCAGAATTTCTCAGTATTCTCATTATACCCATAATCTTTCTGACTTTATTTGCAACTTTGCTGATGTGTAACTGAAAGGTGAGATGTTCGTCTAGCGTTACCCCCAGGTATTTAACGCTAGCTTTGCGTTGTAAGACCTCTTCACATTTACAAGCTGTTGAGGATGGTGGGCAGGAATGGATTCGTAAATTGAGAGGTTTGGGACTGGTTGCAGCAGTTTTATGCAGGCACATGTATTGTGTTTTACTAGCATTGAGTGTAAGCAAATTATGTTTCAGCCATTGAGAAACTATTTTCATGCCACTCTCTGCAGCGGCGTAAGCACAATTCCAGTCATTCCCTTTAAAAATAACAGCTGTATCATCAGCGTAACAGATAAATTTTATGTCCGGTAAATCTAGATCGTGAAGGTCATCCATGTATATAATGAAGAGGGTAGGGCCTAAGATGCTACCTTGTGTAACGCCGTATTTAACAGGGAGACTGTCACTCACGTACCCGTCAATCTTCACCAGCTGACTTCTACTAGTTAGGTAACTCCTGAACCAGGCCAAAGCTACACCACGTATTCCCTTATTCTCAAGTTTTTTAGCGAGAAGCTGAATTGAAACGGTGTCAAATGCCTTGGCCAGGTCCAGGAACACCGCTATTGTCGCAGATCCTTCATCGAGATAAGATGATGCAAGATCTGTCAATCTCCTTACAGCATCCTCTGTAGATTTCCTTCGTCTGAAGCCGAACTGATCATTGGACAGAAGATTATGTGACTCCAGAAATTCGACTAGCCTATTATTTACTATTTTCTCCAAGAGCTTAGAAAAGGTGGTAAGTAAAGATATGGGTCTGTAGTTATTAGGCACGGTGGGTACACCATCCTTATGAATGGGTGTAATTGAGGCTGTCTTCCACAGATTCGGAAAAATGCCAGCAGACAAGCTCAGGTTAAAGATATGCGTGAGTGGGTTAATTATTTGTTGTCTAATGACCTTAACTATTTGGTTGGATATCCCGTCTACCCCAGTTGAACATTTATTACCAAGTTGGTGGATAAGAGTGTTCACTTCATCCGGGTCAGTGGGTGAGAGGAACAACGAGTTACAAGGGCCTTTATTGACTTTCACTTTTTGAGCCAGGTCTTGTTCGGAGGTGCCCATGGTCTGCAAGATATCTTCGGCTAATACTTGCCCCACTGATGAGAAGTACTCATTACAATAATTTACTGAGGCTTCAGGAGTTGCTCTAGCTGAAATCAATTCATTGGAGTTGTTGTTTCGTTTGAAATGGCAAATAGATTTTATAGTATTCCAAAATTGTTTGGGGTTATTTTTGGTTTCCTCTAGCTGACAAGCCTCGTATTTGCCTTTAACACTTTTTAGCGTCTCATTACAAAAGTTTCGATACCTTATATATGAGATTTGGAGTATGCTATCGTTGGGAAAGCGCTTCGTCAACGAGTGCAGTCGGTCACGGTGGCGGATGCACCGTAAAAGCCCAGGGGTTACCCAAGGACTAAGGGCATATTTGGATTTACTTACCCGAATTTCCTGAGAATTTTCAATTAAGGCAGTAGCAATAATTTTTGAGAAGGTGTTAACTGCTTCATTCAAGTCAGTGCTATTTGTGACCTTGGACCAGTCTGTGTCCTCCAGCGACTTCACAATACTTCCGTAGTCAATTACTGTTTTGTACCTACTCGGCTTCACCCGTTTTCTAGTGTTAGACAGAGCAACGATTGCTGGGTAATGGTCGGTGATGTCAGTTATGCATACTATACCCTCTGCTGAGAATTTTCCATTGAGAAAAATGTGGTCTAAGCAAGCATTATTTCTTGTGGGCTTAGTGATAGCGGGTCTGTGACCGTATTGGCTTAGTAAATTTAAATATTGAGATGGATCACACTTGGTTTTATCTAAAGACAAAATATCAATGTTTAAATCGCCGGCCAGTACCAATGGTTTATGTGAAAGTTCTACTAACACTTTGTCAAGAGAATCGATGAAAGAGTTATTATAATTAAATGAAGGGGATCGGTAAATGCCCAAAATTGAGCATACGTTTGGGATGTCAATTATCAAACCGCAAGCATCAGAAAGGTCGGACTCTCGAACTGTAGCGTTCCAACAGTCCCTCACATAGGCCACTACACCTCCGTTTTGGTTAATATTGCGGTGCGTGTAAAAGGAGGTATAACCCGGTACAGCACCGATTACCGCCATGTCCGTAAGCCTGCACTCTGTTAGTATGATAACATCGAAATCAATATTTAACCTAAGCAACAGCGTCATGAATGCGTCAAAGTTCTTTGTGATACTTCTGATGTTATGGGTGATTAATTTAAAATTGTGTTCATTTTTAATCAAGCTTCTACAGGACTCTGGGCTGCTAAGATGACATTTTATATCTAGAGTTGTGTCTAAATTTTCAAGCAGTTGTAATTTATTCATAATGGTCCCCAGCTTTCTTACAACGTATATAATCGATTTTATACAAAGGACAAGCAATGGCAGGAGTCAATGCCGGTACAACTATAATACAGAAATAATATGATGAAGCGTTAGTGCGTGCAGGAATATGTGTGGATATGTATAGGAATATGTATGTGAATGCACGGAGAGGCTTATTTTTTACAATCAAATATATGTATATAGGTAAGTACGAAATTTTCAAAAATAAAACAGCGAGTAAATAGAGAAAAGGTGAAGTTAAAATTACTGGGACATTCATCAGTCTAGATACAGCATATTTAGTACCAGCTAACGCGAAAACATGCAAACCTAAAATAGACAAAGTTATTTCACAATCAAATATTAAGGAGTCAGTAACAATAATATTATAAAACATAAATATAATCTTAATTGCACTCAGTAGATTAGGCCATAGAATAACACTTATAAATAAGCCAAAATTAAGTCTTCTTAACCAACTTATCACTTTAAACTGGTGAATAGGAACATAACTTAATACTTTTGCAGGGTTCAAAGTAACATCCAGCCCACTAAAATATAAAAAGAGTCGAGTAAGTACATGAAAACTAAAACTATCTCTTTGGCTATAAATAATAAGCAATATCATAATAATCGCAGACAAAACATTCAAGAATCGCTTAGATAAATTATTTTTATAGGTACTTTTATTTTTAACAGTGGGTGCTGAAATTATTAATATAACTATTATACAAAAATAAGGAAATAGGAAATGAAAGCAAGTTCGGGGAACTTTTACAATATTATAGCATGTACATAAGACTGGAGCCATCACCGCTATAACTTTCATACTAACGTTAGGAGTACTGTGATTTGTTCGAGGGGGCCGTGCAGGCTACGGGGGACGTGGGGGCTACGAGGGCCGGGGGGGGCATGGGAGCCGAGGGGGTATCGTGGCCCGAGTAGGACCAGGAGGGTTCGGCTTCCGGGTTTCTTGAGTCACCTAGCAGTTTATTCAGAATGTTCTCGTTTCTAACTCGTATGACGGAACTCGTGTCTGTTCTGCGCATAAAAATGTTACCATTTGAAGTCCAGGTATATTTGAAGTTTAATTTCTTTCCTGCTGTTCTTGCTTTGCTGAACAAAATCCTGCCTTCTTTTGTGAGATGTTCGTTAATGTAGATCTTCCTGGAGTTGCCAGGTACATCAAGTTTGTCCGTAGTAATGTCGCGCCGGATACGCGCGGCGCGGAGCAGCTGGTCACGGGGTGCACGACGTACTAGGGTCACGACTACGGGTCTGGGACGCCGCAGCGCCTCTTCTTGAGTCGAGTTAGGGTTGTCACGGATGCCGACACGCCGCACATCATCGATGTCTCTTGGATCAAGCTCCACTCCCAGCTTGGTGGACAGGACTGTCATGGTGTGGAAAAGGTTCTCTTGTTTGTGTTCAGTAAGTCCTGTGATCTCAATATCACGCAGGTATTGGCGCTGCTGGTGCGTTGCAATCTCCTGACGTAGCTCAGCGACCTCAAGGCGGAGGGTGTTCACCTCGCTTTTGTAATGGTCCAGTTCCTTTACTTGCCTTTTTAGGTCAATGATTTCCTTGCGGAACTCGAAGATATCCTCAGTAGTGGAGTTTAAAGATGCCGTGAAATCCTCCATCTCCTTTTTCATGGTGCTGAAAGTGCTCTGCATTTCAGTCATTACCTTACTGAACGAAGAGGGAGTTAAGTCTTTCAGCCATCCGTCCATGTCAGCGGGTGTTCTTTCAGTAGGTGTTCGGATAGGAGTAGAGTCAGTATTCAGGTTGCGTTTCTTGACCTGGCATGAGGGGCAGGATTGAATACTACCTGTGGTACGTGTTTGCCTCATTTCTTCGCGAGCTAGGTTAAGACAGGATGCATGATATTTAATGCTACAGTTTGAGCATCCTATATTGAAGTCTTTAGAGTCGCCTTTGAGGCGAAGGGCTTTATTACAGGCACCACACTGCATGTTTTAGTCAACCGGGTGAGATGTGTGTGACAAAAGTCGCTACTGGTTTTGATGTATTGTATACTGAATCGCGTATTGTGTCTGATGCCAAGAGATGGCGCTAGTTTGTACTGCCCTTGGTATTCTGCCCTCTAGTGGTGAGTAGCGATACTATCGCAGTATCGCTTCAATGTCGTATTATCCTACTAGTATTATAAATGCGAAAGTTTGTATGTATGGATGGATGTTTATTACTCTTTCACAAAAATACTACTGAATGGATTTTAATGAAACTTTTGAATTATGGCTACACACCCAAATAACATAATACAGGCTATGTTTCATCGATGTACCACGCGAGCGAAGCCGCGGGCAGAAGCTATGTAGTATTGGATATTATTTTCATTGTAGTGATAGTTCGATGGTAAGGACACGCCTCTTAACCGAGGAGTGCGGGTTCAAGCCCGGATATCTGGATTATTCAAATCTATATGCGTATTTATACCACTAACATTGTGATGAAACCTGCATATGCCAACAACTATGACTGTGTAACCATGATCCAAATTGTCTGGTTCCCCTATCTAACGTTACCTACTTAGTTACGAAGGTACGGTCGGCAGTCACTTCAATGTTATTACCAAACTCGCTAAATCCTGGACCATGGTCTAAGCGGACCTCGACTAAGCACGGGACATATATATCAGACTATATCACATACATTGATCTGAGTCCGACCTATTGAGCTTAAGCACTTGTGTTACGGATATCAGAATCACCAGAGGTATTACAAATATAACTTAAATATTGCATATTAACACCCAGATACAGAACAAACACAAGTGTTCATCACACGAATATTTGTCCTGGGTGGGGATCGAACCCACAACTCTTAGCTCATGTGGCAGGGTCACTACCAATTAGCCATCAAGCTTGTCAGAGATGTAACCCTAAGAGGATAATGTTTATTTTGATTATAGATCATAGGATCATTGAGATAAGAATGTTGATTGTGACAATATTTAAATAACAGGAACTACTAATTTTACAGACCCACTGGTGCAATAGTTTCGACTTCGCGCCGAACGCAAAGGACAAGAGCGGGTTTGATTCCTGCACCGGATCAAATAGATAAAGAATGTTAATGAAACAGGTATTACCTCGGATCTAGGTGTTTGGGGTAGGTACGATCGTTGATTCTGATTTCCATAACACAAGTATGTGATGTCGGATAGTCATCTTCCTAGCGTTATGTCCCGAGCTTAGAGGGGGTCCGCTTAGACCATGATCCAGGATTTAGCGAGTCTGGTAATTACATTGAAGCGACTGCCGATCTGACCTCCGTAACCCTAAGATAGGGAAACCATACACCTGCAGGTTTCATCACGATGTTTTCCCTCACCGTCGAGCTAGTGGTATAAATACGTACATAGATTTGAAAAATCCAGAGGTTTGAACCCGCACTCCTCAGTTAAGAGGCGCGTGTCCTTACCATTGAGCTACCACCGCTCATTGATATATTTATTAGATATTAGGTAAGTAACTAGGTACATACTTGTTACAACAAAAAAATCCTAAAAGTTAACCACATCATATGTAGGTACACATATCTTTACAAATCTAATTCAAACGCATCATTATCATTTGTTCTAATAAATACAATATTTTTCTAGTAACGGTTTAATTTAAATCTTGTCTTAAAAATATTTGACCAATTTGAAATGTTCACTGTAATTTTTAAATGCGAAACAAAATTATGTTAACATAAATTATAAAGGATCCGTATTTACACAATGTACCTTCTTAAAATAAGGCTGAATATGGTTAACTAGTATCAAGCTATGAAAAAAAACTGTAAGCTCTTGTGCCCTTGATACTATGGCGTACCCGCCAATAAATAATACTAGCGCCATCTGTCGTATAAATAAAGAACAAATCGCTACGACGGCGATCTGGCGAATGCGACGGCTTCTAGAGATTATTAAGGTGTTTATCCTACTTGTCCCCAGCGGGGACAAGCTCTTTGGGGACAAGTGGGAATAACCCCTACGGCGAAAGCAAAGGGAGGGTTATGATATTAGCTGTGTTTGTATCTATGTTTATATTTTCGTATGTTTCACTGTAGCGTTTAAACTACATTTGGAAATGTGATGTTATTGATTTCGTTATTACCTAGATATTGTCCGGGTAATAAAGCCTACATTTAACTAAATCTAAAAAAAGTGTTCAAAGTTTTTCTTGTTCCAAATACGTAACACAGAATAACAAAACTATATGATGTAGAAAGCTATGAGTATTTTGTGAATATTTTTTTAACCCTTACCATTAATTGTCCCATGTTGGTCTGGGACTTAAAAAGAATATGCCAACTGTGGTTCTTGCCGAGCATGTCGTAAAAGGCTACTAATGGTATATCGGGTTATGGGTGTGTGATTGTGTAGGCGACAGGTTAGCCGCCTGTCACTGCTTTGTCACAATTTTCCATCTAACCCAGCCCGGCTTTATTTTTGGCTGAATGCAGTTGAAGGGGCTTGCTGCCCTTTCGACTCTGCCTACCCCTTCGGAGTTTATGGGCGTGGTGTTATGTATGTTTGTATGTATGGATGTATGTATGTATGTATGTACCATTATGTATCAATGTTAATAATTTATTTAAATTTTTTTTACATAGACATTTGATAACACAACATTAGACATCAATTAACATAAGTACTTCCTGACAACTAATCTATGAAAAAAATTACCAGTATAGGATTTTTACAGACATCTGCAATAAAAAAAAGTGGCCCTATGTATTTGTAAGAATGATAAATGTATTTAGGGAAAATCTTAGATATTGCATCATTATTTCATCAGTTTATTATTATGTAAATTAAATTACAGTCCATATAAAACCTATTTTAATATTGACCCCATTAAAATCCATTAATTGCAGTTGCAATATTACTTACCAGCCCTAACAAGGCAATGAATGGAACACCTTTTAAATGTTATTAAATTTATTTACATATTTACATCAGTTTATGTAAAATGAACACAATATTTCCATTACAACTGAGTACTCGTAGTAGGCCCTATAGGTAATTATGATGAAAATGCTTATGTACATATATTTAAATCCAACTGGGTTGGTTAAGATGGAAAAAAATTCACAATATAGACTATAATTAACAAAGGCGTCAGAAGGAGATGTTAAGTAATAAATGTAGAATTTGTATTCATGAAACCATCCTGCCATTTGTCTCTATAATTAATTTCTTGAAAATATGTTTTTTAATTCATACTATTTTTAAATGGTATCTGTTGTACTTGTTTGTTCCCAACATATTTATTGAAAAACTAAATATATCAAACCATTAATTTTAAGATGGGAAGTAGCACCAGAAAAATTTCCTATATGCCTACCTAATAAGAGTTTTATGAAATATTCCGATCACAGATAAACCTATCACCCAAAGTTAAAATTAAATGGTATGTTTGGCCAGTATGTAGGCTTGTCCTTATCGCTTTCATTAATAAACTGAGACTGTAATGACACTTCAAGAGCAGTAATCCTCTGCCATTTGTCTCCATACAGATCCTTTTGAACTTCTTCATGATTCTCTTTAGTTTCAGATGGACCCGCCTCCATTTCCTTAATGATGTTGTCTTCAGAATTCTTCTCTTTTAATTTCTCTCTCTCGCGTCTAGCGTCTTCTTTGAACTTAGCATTGGCTTGGAGGAACTGAATGAACTCTTCACTGACTTCCAAGTCTCCTTCCTCGTCGGCTTCCTCGTTAGATTCCTCCCCTTGGTCATCAGACTCAACTTGCGTGCTGGGCTCGGAATCTACTCGAACACTCGACTCAGGGGTCGGCCCTGTGTAATTCTTCTTACGGATTATGTCGTGCAGTATGCTATTCTCGTACTCCAACGCTTTTGCACGCGCTTTCCAGTACGCTAACTGATGTTTCAACTGCCATGTAGCAGCAAAAGTAAAGTTCTCAGCCCAAGCAGACATCGATAACGCAAGTTTGCCTTGTTTCTTCTTATTTTTACCAACGCCGTGTTGATTCTTGCGGCCAGACTTCTTCTTACGTTTTTTGTTGTGATTTTTGGGGGTTAACTTAGTATTTGTTTGAGATTCTTCTTCAGGGGGTGGGCAAAGCATTTTTATTTTGACTCTTTGACACTGACTGACATGACAGCTAGAACTGACATGTTTTGACAATGCACAGATAATGTATATATATAATATATATATAGCCTTAATAACATTCCAGTCACACACAATAGTTCAAAGTTAGTGAAAACATTATAACATATCAGTAAATTATTTATTATTTTCTAAATGACAAGCTCGATGGCGCATTCGGTAGTGACCCTGCCCCATGCGCTAAGAGTTGTGGGTTCGATCCCCACTCAGGACAAACATTCGTGTGATAAATACTTGTGTTTGTTCTGTGTTAATATCCAATATTTAAGTATATATTTTTAATACCACTGTTGTTTCTGATATCCGTAACACAAGTGCTTAAGCTACTTACTTCAGAGTCAGATCAATGTATGTGATGTCGTTGAATATTTAAATATCTCTATATTACATTGTTTTTTATATAAAGAATACGCTGGCACAGTAAACATCCTTAAAAGTAGGTGGGTAGAGTACAATGAAGATGATTGATCATCAAGTATCAAAAAACATATATGTATGTATGTACATAAAAATTAAACGAACCTACATGAATTATTACAAAAATAATATTACATACATACATATACATTCATAACATCACGCTCATAATCCCCGAAGGAGTAGGCAGAGTCAAAGGGGCAGCATGCCCCTTTAACCACATTTAGCCAAAAAACAAATATTACGTAAATATGACGTAGCTGAAGAGTTTTAATTATTTACTACAATTCGAATGTTAGGCGATTTTTATATTTTAATCTATATCTTACAAATTCGACTGTAGTAATTTTTTAAACAAAAATGTTATTTAATGTAAGTTTTTATTTTTTACTAGATGTGTTCCAAGCAGTTTCTTTGGAGCTTAGCCTTCCCCGGCCCCGGCCTTGTGCACTGCCAATCTCTTCGGGGATTGCAAACATGACAGTATCAATGTATTGTAAATTTGACTCTACAAATTGATAGACTAATAAATATCCAGTATAAATAACTGCTTCTTTAAATATGCCTTCCTCTATTTTAGTTTGACATTCTCGTCCTTTGACCATACATTTTGACACCTGCCAGTGACTGACAGCTGAAAGTGATCGATTCGTAAGGCTCGTCGCCGAATTTGTAAATAAATAGTAGAAAACGGCACAGTTGTATGCTCAAAGTTTTATAGGATAACATAAAAATGGACTATTCGGCCCAATGTCGAACCTGTTTGGGCAGCGAAAAGGAAATGCGACACGTTCATGCCGCTGTTAGGATAGCCGGAGACGAAGTCCGATTGTCGGATATATTACTAAACTTCTATAACTATAAGGTTAGCAATTGCATTGATTTGTTGCTAGCTGTTCAGTTAGAATAATTAGGGTAACCCCTGTTAAAAATTTAAAAGCAAATCGCCAAAATACTTATATTTATAAATTTTAACACACCCATAATCTATTTAATGCTTAAAGAATCAAAAATAACATTTATAAACATTTTAATAATGCGATGTAAAGTTTCGACAAAATCTAGTATTTCCGTATTAAGGGAATATAAGTAGGATATTTTCTATACAAATTCTATACAATTTATATAAATTAAATATTTTATCGCGCAGCGCTCCTGAGGCGTTAGCCTGACGCCGCAGTAGCATAGTGCTGAGGTAGGGACGCAATTGGCGCTAATCTGTAACTCTTCTGTTTCTTGATTTTCCTTTTTTTTTGTACTATAGTTGTCCAAATGTTGTTATATGTTTGTTTCCCTGTGTATGTTTTAATAATTGTGCGTCAAAATGTTTCTTTCTTTTTATTTTATGGACACAATGTTACGTTTTTTATCCTTTAAACAATTAATGGTACAATGTTCACGACTGAAAAATTACATTGTCTTATCACTATTAAATAATGTTAATAATATAGTGTTTTTTTTTAGAAAATTCTATCAAATTATTTATTACCCATACTTATATCAACAGCTCAAATTTAATTATTTCAGATCTCACCAGAAGATGAATCTTTTCCTGAAAACATCTGCATCAATTGTGTTCACCAGCTCACAATCACTTACTCATTCAAAGTCCTAATAGAATCCAGTGCCAGGACGCTGGCCGAGCACACACAACAAATTGAGTCAAATAGCGATAACTGCGACTGTAATTATGAATCGGACGACATTAAGCAAGAAATACAAATTGTTTACAAAGAAAATAAACAAAAAGCTAAAGTACAATTGCCCATAGAAAACGAAATAAGAATTTTATATTGTGTTGAATGCAAATTAGAATTCTCCTCGGCTAAGGCCCTCACCGAACATTGTAACAGCCATCCCGTAAAATCGTCAGTAGGAAGGGATTGTGAATACTGCAATGAAAAGTTTGAAGACTTCCGCTCTCTAGTCCGTCATAGGAAGCTGCATCTGAGACCGTACCTATGTGAGAACTGCTGGGAGGGTTTCTACGATTTGAATGATTTAAATTGTCACTCTTGCCAGCCTAACATCCATAATAAAGACAAGAACAGGTCTGAGAAGGTGTTACGACAGTGCGATCAATGTGGAAAGTCTTACCCTCCTGGATATATAAGAACACACATGCTAACCCATAGCAATGATCGTCCATACAGTTGCAAATACTGCCCAAAGAGGTTCAAAGTGCCCGGGGGTCTTCATTCACATGTCCTCTGGAACCATAAACGAACTAGAAACCATAAATGTGAAGTTTGCAATGCAACATTTATATCATCTAGCTCCCGTAGCTCACACATACGGAAGAATCATCTGAAAGAGAAGAAGTATGGATGCGACAGTTGTGGTAAAAGATTCTTCTCCAAATCTGAACTGCAACGTCACAAACTCACTCACACAGGTGTTAAAAACTTCCACTGCCACTTATGTGACAAGTCATACCAAACTCGCTATGGATTAAATGTGCATTTAAAATCACATACACAATTAACCATGAATGTTATGAATTTGTAATGCATCTGCATCAATGATTGGAGAGTACAAACATTACATTAATTGATCTCATGTTAAAATTATTTATATTTGTACCTAATTTATTATTGTATTAAATTATTATGTAACTAAAAAGGCAATAAATAGAATAATATTAACTTTAATACTAGAACCCTGCATATTTTATTTTATTTAAAAATAAACTGCTCTATAGTAGTTTTATATATTATATATACTAGCTGACCCGGCGCACTTCGTAACGCCCCGTTCTCGGATTTTCAATAGCTTTTTTTTTATTTACCACGCAACTTTTTTTTTGCATAAGAACCTTCACTTGACAATAACAAATACAACTAAAAAAGAATTAGCGAAATCGGTAAAGCCGTTCACAAGTTATAGCTTTGGAGTGGACCACCCTCATCACTTAGGGGTATAAAAATAGATTACGACCGATTCTCAGACCTACCGAATATACATAACTAACTAACTAACTAAACTTCACGCCACTTCCCTAGCGGGGTAGGCAGAGAGAACCGAATATACATAATTTCATAAAAATCGGTCAAGCTGTTTCGGAGGAGTTTGGTAACAAACACCGCGACACGAGAATTTTATATATTAGAAATTATGTATATATGCAGTTATGCACAGATATAATCTATCTAAACCAAAAAATAGAAATCCGATGTTTAAACAAATAAACTCTCCCGCTTCAATATTAGTCTAGATTAGGGAAATATTTGTAGAGGAGAAAGTAAAGCAAAAATAACCAGGTACGAAAACTTTAATACAATTTGATAAAATGAAAACATACATTACTATCGTGAATAGGCACTAGTTTAGAGTAAAGTTGAGGCCTAGGCTTAGAAACGTAACACCTACTGTCAAAAATATAACAATAACAATGGCAAAGTATTGGAAAAACTAATTGTATTGAAATATATAATATATTCAATGGATTGGAATAATATTGTAAAGTCGAAAAGTATCTATAAGAAATTTTTATTCTATGCCGAATTTTATGTTTTTTACGAAACCTTGTTTATTCCGACTTTTAATACTTTCCCAATCACTTTATTAATTAACATACATACTTATATTGCGATTTGCGTAAATACTTTAAACTGGGCGGGCAAATAAGTATGTGTGTATATCATTAAAAATACTGTGCCAACGTAAAACCATAAATATGCACCGATCATAGATACATGGAATCTTGTCGTAGCTATTCTATGGACATGTTACTTACGTTATAAATCAAATAATAACTTTATCTCAAATTATTAAATCAAAAGTTTATCACTTCTTTGCTATTTATCAAACACTAAAATTGAGAACAGAGAAATTGACATATTTGAAAAGTTGGGGAAGAAAAATGGACATGTCTACTGTCATCATTATTTTTTGTACTCTTATGTAAATCAAGCCCTTCTTGCAGGGTGCAAATGTACGTAGGAACGATTTGTATTTTAATTTAAGTATAGAGTGTACATATTCACTTAGATCCCCAGCATTTATCGTGGAATGGCTCGCAAATATACATTATTCACATTCATTAGGGTATCTATTAGTTACAAATGATTTGTCTACTTTTGGCCAATTTAGTAAATTATTACCTACTAACCACGGACTAGTACAAAAAGAAGGACTCCGCGCCACTAACTAGACATTGAAGCTCCTCAGGTCCTCCAACTTGACACGCAACTTACGTCACACATGACAGATACCCGATATCTGGTATCCATAAATATCTCACTCACACATGCATAAACGTGACTTCATGCTGTGGTATGACAGCGTGAAGTCCTTCTTTTTTTACTAGTCCATGCTACTAACGATGTTTTTAATGGAGCTAGCCTTAGACCACATGTAAAATCGGTCAAGAAAATATGTTTCCAATCTGTATGTCCCAAGTTCTAATAGCCGCAACTTAAATATTACATAACCAACCAACCAACCAATAAATAATAACCAACAGAGGTAATATGGGCGATATAATTTCGTAACACACCAATGATTTGTCACTGACAAAATTTAAACTGATTTCAAATCGAATACAAACTTAACAGTCATCGACTAATCAACGTTTTTTTTTAATTTTGTGAACCAATCAGAGTGCAACAACACGCTTCAATGAAATTTTTTAATTAAAAAAAAAATTAAACATTACCCCTGTTTTTGTTATACGATTAATACCTAAATTAGAGCATATCCAGGTAATTTGTATCTAAGATAGTTTTATAAACTCACATCACTATCATCACCATAAATACCATAAGATCTTTCTCAAAATAGGGAAACTATTTCCTTGGCAAACTTTACATTCCTTATCCTGAGCGAGAATATAATAAATAGTTTTTGGGTACATTTTACATCCGTACGCCTTAAACTTTCTTTATCACAAGTCGACTCAAGTTTCTTTACATTCACGTAATTAGAGATTAAACAAGAAACTCATTCATCTATTGCCCAGGTCTGAGGAATTGTTAGAAATGGCGTTACTACTCGTTCCCCTCTATTTGTTCAATGGTCTAGTTTAGTGTTGCCGCTCGATAGGTCAATATCGATAGCCTATCGATAGTAAAAGAAAATCGATAGTATCGATAGTCTATCGATACTGCAAAACTATCGGTAAACAACAATGCTGTCGATAGTATCGATCGCGGCCAACAAATGAACTATCGACTAGTCGATTGCAAAACTATCGATTTTTCGGCAACACTTGTCTAGATAAAGACACGAGAGGTAAATATCTAAGAAGCCGTTCTGAATCTGCTCCTCCAGACCTGTCTAACCTGAATTACAAAAAGATCATAAACTATCATAGATAACGACGTTAAATAATCACAAAAAGATAATGTCGCATTATCTTCCAAAGACGAAATGTTATAACGTCACATTCACCTAAATTTAGACTTACATAAAATCACAAAACGTGTAAAGATTATAAATAAGTCGAGTCTAATTGGAATTGATATGAGTAAATAATCATAAGTAATTTAGTTGATTACATTATATATTGATAATTTCCACTGTCTCCTATTTGACAAACAACGCTATGGCATAGAAATAGCACCTTTTAAGTCCTATAGGTCCGGTCACCATGAATAGGCTAGACTACTCGACATTCCAATTAACAATTATGCATTAATAGATGATTGTCAGCTAATGGCAAATACAATATAACTAAAGTACCGATAAAACATTACCTGCAATATTAATTTTCTTTTCAATTTAAATTATATAATGAAAACACGGACTAGTAAAAAGAGAAGGACTCCGCGCCGCAACTAGATGTTGAAGCTCCGCCGGTGCTCCAACATGACACGCAATATACGTCACACATTGACATGCGTCCAAATGACAGGTTTCCCGTATCTGGTATCCATGCATCTCGCTCACACATGCGTATACGTGGCTTCAGCTGTAGAATGACAGCGCGGAGACCTTCTTTTTTTACTAGACCGTAAACGAAAATAAGAAATTAAATTTTAATTCCTTAAAAAAATATAGTTACTGATAAATCATATGGATGCAATGTGTTTTTAGCTATTGTCATGATTAACACGGAGTATCTGAGTACAGGCAAGATGAACTGTCGGTGGGTTAGTATAGCAATGTAACATGAACAGGCTACCTGGATACTGAAGGCGCCACCATACAACTAACGGGCTTCACTATAAAATAAAACCTAAAAAGCCATCATTATTATGGCAATCGATTTCTTTTTGTAGATAATATAATATAATAATATAATATAATATCCGACTACGTCACATACATTGATCTGACTCCGAGGTAAGTAGCTTAAGCACTTGTGTTATGGATATCAGAATCAACAGTGGTGTTACAAATATATACTTAAATATTGGATATTAACACCCAGACACAGAACAAACACAAGTATTTATCATACGAATGTTTGTCCTGAATGGGAATCGAACCCACAACTCTTGGCGCATGGGGCAGGGTCACTACCGAATGCGCCATCGAGCTTGTCAAGACAGATAATTAACTTATAAATAATTATTAAAGACATTCGACTTTTAAATTAGTTGTAAAAAAATTTTTTCTGTGGGTATTTCTGTAGATCTTCCATCTATTAGTAAGTATATTAAAATTTTGCTATATTGAGACTAATTTGTAAAACACTATTAACTTTACAAATACCACACAAAACATAAATAAAAACATTTAATTCTATTTCATTTTACAAATAAACAATACATTTGTCAAAAACAATCATTACTCATCCATCAAAGGTGTACTGTAGACAGTCAATCATTATTTTTATGAGATCTAATGATCAATCAATAGTTATGCATTAAAATTATATTTTTTTAATATACCTATTAATTAAAGATCGGCGAAGTTAATAATGTTTTACAAATCACCCTGTATGTGTGGCATAGACAAGAGTGAGTGAATGAATGAGTGATAGATAAACGAATGTGGATTTAGACTTTGTTGACAAAGGAGAACACAGTATAAAACTATTGTCTATGGCAAATTTATCATTTAGTGATGATAAGCTTTATCAAGCGTACAGTGGCGCCCCCATTCCCCAATCAATCAACATTCTCAAATAGGAGGCAAGCACGGTCACTCCCAGCATTATAAAAGTATAAAAATATAACTTTCCCGTCTACACAGTTAGCTATGTACAGTCGCCTCTATGCTAGTAAAGCCCACACATTTTTCGTAACAATACATATTTGTAATCCGTCATATTCGAGTGTATCCTGAAATAGAAAAAATGGCCTTTTAATAACGACACAATGGCATACAAAATACTTCTGATTATATTTAATTTATGATATTTACAATGTTATCTTGTTTATGGTAAAGTAACTTAGCTTTCCTACATTCTGTGCTTATTGCCACCTCTCATTATGGTATATGCAAGCAAATAAGCAGTGAAACTATCGAAACCTATAATAGTTAAAATATTTAAATTTTAAACAATTTTTCACATTTATTTCAAAGTTAATTGATAGTTAATCTTATGAAATTATTGGTATTTATTATTATTAAGATTAATTCATGAATAAAATTTCAAATATAGCATATATTTATACCTAATAATCTTGACCTAAAACATTTAGGTTATTGGATATTTTCGAAATTATGTTTAGAATAAGAGAGCCCTAGGATATTTTGTGTGGAGTGGGCCGACATTAACACTTGACATATTTTGCAAATCTATTTAGGGTAATAAGTCATAAATAATATAGACGACCAAAAGCTGCGTACGTCCATTTAGTCATTAATCAACACATTAATCAACTTCCAATTATTTGTATATTTTGATTTTTAATTAATTCGTAAACATTTACTAGAAGTTCAGTTAGTTATAAAGTGACGTCACGCCGTGGTATTTTGTGGTAATATAGTTTTGACAGCTTATTAAAAATATGTAGAAAATATTAAAATGTTAGTGCCATTTACTAAAACTTCGATTTAAGGGGGGTTATTTATTAAAATTACTACATAACGGCAATTTATATTTTAAGGGATTTTTTTTATGTCATATGATAAAGTCAGCCCCATCCTACGGAGAACATAATATTAAGCAGATGTTTGTCACCACACTCCAGTACACATCGATATTAATATAAAAATATTTCTGGTTCAAAGTCCTATGTATAAAATTTTATATATAGCAACTACCCTATTTATAAAATTTTTACTCGCTAAACCATAATTATTAATTTAAAATATATTTTTTGTAATATCTAGTAATTGCTCTGGAAATGCCTGTTAATATCCGCATTTGTTTCTAGTTTCTTAAAATATATATCGTTTACCTAAATGTTGGTTTCACAGGCTAGTATTAATGAAATATATACTATATAATACATAAACACAACAGTTAATAAATATAGCGATGCATTGTCATGCGTTTAATACAATCACAGCTTACCGGCTATATCTATGTTAATAACAAAAATAACTAATTAAAATGTTTCGAAACACAATTTCCACAAAATGGCGTTTCATCAGAATCTGATGATCAGGTCATATGGTGTTGGTATAGTAAAGAATAGGCGGTATGGCTCATCATCATCACAGAAAACAGGCGTCACTTGACACACAAAATTATTATTCAGAAACATGGGGCAATTAATACAAATATAAATATCAGACTACATCACATACATTGATCTGAATCCAAGGTAAGTAGCTTAAGCACTTGTGTTATGGATATCAGAATCAACAGTGGTATTACAAATATATACTTAAATATTGGATATTAACACCTAGACACAGAACAAACACAAGTATTCATCATGCGAATGTTTGTCCTGGGTGGGGATTCGAACCCACAACTCTTGGCGCATGGGGCAGGGTCACTACCGAATGCGCCATCGAGCCAGTCATATACAATACAATACTTCTCAGTTTAAGCCACAAAGCAATACCATGTTTTATATCAATATGCATTGAGTTAAATGTAAGGTGTATGTATGTAGGTAATATTGCTTTTTCAACACCGCTGTTGTCCCCATGGCGCGGTATAGCGGTTCTGGTCAAACTGTTCGAGTACCTTTGAAGAATTACGTAATAAATTTCGGAATTTGTGTACTACTCAAAGCGACAAATAAGACGGGCAGCCTGATTGGAAGCGTTTATCAATACGACACCGAGGGTCGCGCGTTCGAATCCCACTAGGGGCAAACGTTTCGTGTGATGAACATGGACATTTGTACTCGAGTCATGGATGTTTATAAACGTATTTAAGTATGTCTTACGTTCACCTAGTATCCATAGGACAAGCTTATAGCTTAGTTTGTAACTAGGGAATTGGTGTGTCAGCCTGGAGAATGTTTTATTTTATTTTATTGAGTAATGTTGATACATTATATTGAATCATCATATATGTCAATTTAAATCTGATTTAAGCTATCTTGTGGACATTTCATTTCGAAACAAAGGCATTGTACGTTTATGCATTTACATAAGTATATCTATATCTAACTAACTATTACTAAATGTGTGCACTATTTAAATTCGGTGCGGCATGGTAATTATGTACATTGTATTTGGCCGGATTATAATCAACACCAATATTATCACATAGTCTGATTAAACAAAAATGACACACAACTTTACTTAACATCCGATTGGGGAAAACTCCGATGAATATTACACATTTGAAGGATTAAGAAATATTCACGTTATGTGTATAGGTTAAATCAACCATTGTGCATTTTTAAATAGTCAATAGGTGTATTGATTTGAGAATAAACGTCTTGATTTGAGAATAAACGTCCCTTCTTGTTTTTAACGAAGGATGTTACTCTATAGACACGTGCAAATGTGCATTTAAACTAAACTGCCTTTAATGAAAATAACTGCCTCCTGAAAACAAATGTATGGATCGGAATAGTTATTTTTTTGACCCGTTGGTCGAGTCGTCAGACCCTGGCCACCAAACCAAGGGTCGCGGGTTCGAATCCCGCTAGGGGCAAATGTTTCGTGTGATGAACATGGACATTTGTTCTCGAGACATGGCTGTTTATAAACATATTTAAGTATGTCTATCCGTTCGCCTAGTATCCATAGTACAAGCATAAACTTAATTTGGGACTAGGGAATTGGTGTGTCAGTCTGGAGAACTTATTTATTATTTAAAGAATGACTGTAATCATTGGTACATAATCGTAAGAATTCAAATATCTCGTGGCTAAATAATAAGACTTACAAAAAAAAAAAAAAAATAAGCAAATGCGACTACCGAGGTTTTCACTGTCGAACGACGATTTAAACATATATAATGTTCAATTATATATTATTGCGTTTGTCAAAGTGACTGACATGACTGAAAACTTTATTTAAAGTGAAATCTAAAAGTATAAAGGGTAGCCTTAGAAATGTTAAGGATCAATACTAATAAGGTAAGTTTCAAATTTGCGCCACTAGATTCAAAAGTTTCTATCGTGCAAGTCGTCAGAGGTAGTCTGATTTTAATGTCAGGGTTAATATGAGTCTCCAATGCGTGATGGTATGATGATGATTATGTTTATTAAACACATAAAAATATAAAGCCTCATTATGGAGCCTCTTAAAGTATCGATTTGAATACACTAAAGACGATTATTTAAAAGTGTATGGTGTATACAATTTATTTCATTGCAAACTCAACAATTGACCTAAAACTTTAGTGATTTTTTATAGTAATATAATATAATGGTAATTATAATCTGAAATCAAGCTTTTGATTCTGAATGTCAAAACACGTCGTACCAATACGGAGTAAGGAAGTAAATAAGTAAAATCATGTGCTTCGATAGAGGTGAATCATCGTATTAAACCCGTGCAAAGTCTACATCGGCCACAAAAGTGCAAAGAATACCCATGCGACAGCTCGAACCCATGCACCCGTCAAGATACCAGCACTAGACTACGCGACTACACGAGCAACAGCAGCGTGCCTCAGAAGTTCATATCCAGGCCTATCTGATACATAACTTCCTCCATGTCTTTGGCGAGTGCGGGGCCATCCGTCCCGCCGGCGCCGCCGGGCGGGGGCGGCCCCCCGGCCCGTGGGGACCCGCCCCGCGGCGCCGCGGGGGGCGGCAGCGGCGGCGGCGCGGGGGGCATGCCCAGGATTGCGCGGATCTGGTCTGTAAGGTGTGGAGCCGATATGATCTGGTGGTAGATGCCCTCCGCCGTGCTGAGGATCCGGTCCACGTCCAGACACATTGATAAGTCGTTGACGTGCTGTGAAAGATGGAGATTGTGTGAGTATACTGGCAGTTACAAATTTAGTAGATAGCTGTTATACTAGCAGGCCTATACAAAACGAATGCGCACGCGTTGGTGTGCGTGTGAGTCTTCTACTGCGTTATATTAGATAGTATTAATGTTAATGTTTATACAGATTGTGTAGGTGTATGTTTGAATATTTGGTACTCAATCAACTTTGTCATGCTATGAAGCAATATGGGACTATTTTCTCTGTAAAAGATCTATTAGTCTCAGGTACCGCCGATTTAACAAAGCAAGGATCCTTGCAATCTCCAAATAGAAAACTGGAAAGGCTATGAATAACGAATAACTAAACGAAGTAACATTAATTTAAATTTATTTCGTTTTAAATCACTTACTTTTAATATTTCCGTAAAACCAAAGTCTTTACTGATAAACACGTCCTTCTCCGTGTCGAGTATGGCAACACATATTAATAGATGGAAGTTGCTACATGGCAACCCTGTCCATAACACCTCCCATAACCTGCAACAGATGATGGCACTAAGTTCTCCTTGCAAAATCTTTATTAATAAGTTTTAATGATAAACAGCTTAAAAATATTATTTATACAATCTTATTAACGTTTTCATAATCCGTACATACTAAAAATAAGATTATTGATATTAATGAGCAGTGATGGATTTACCCTAAGGCCCAGTAGGCCCGGGCCTAGGGCGGCTTAGAGGCGGCCAATCGTGATACAAATTAAGTGATGACGCTTCAGTACTGAGGATTATGGCCTGGGTCCTAGGCCGGCCAAGACTGTAAATTCGCCACTGTGAATGAAATAACAATAAGGTAAAGCAGTGGACCCTATCCTTCCACCCGCCGGGGTCCTCGGTTTGCCGCACCGGGGGGCTTAGTAGGCCCTGGTTACCGGGACAGGGCTGAAGCCAAGAGGGACTCCGAGGTGGGCCGCGACTGCTCGAGTTGGGGACGAACCAGTCGCGGCACCGGCCGCGGCTCTGTCAGCAGTCGGACGAGGATTGCCGAGGAAGAGGAGGAGCTGAGACGCTGAGGCCTAGCAGAAGAGTCCGCGTGGAGGATGCATCCCGGAGTTTTAGTGGGTATACCCCGGCCGTTACCAACTTGGGTCTTGGAGAGGGGATCTCCTGATGCAGAAGGCCCTGGGAGTCCCACATAACCATCTCGTCCCCCCGAGGTGAGGTGATGCATAACGCATTTCTCCGGCTGAAAAAAAACGTGGGCCCTACCCTCATCTCCCTCTCCCGTACCTCATGATGTCCCTGTGCGAGAACTCCCGCTTGAACCAGACGAGCAGCCAGCGGAAGCAGAAGTACATGTTGCCGGAGTCCTTGGCGCCCAGGTGCGCCGCCAGTGCGGGACTGGCGAACGCGAGCAGCTGCTGCAGCTGCAGCAGCTGGTGCTTCATGCCGGCTTGGTCCATGTCGAAGTTGCTCGCCTGCGGGAAACAGACAGACAGGTGTTCAAATACGAGTGGTATATTCTATACATACATACATAACATCACGCCCATAATCCCCGAAGGTATAAGCAGAGCCAAAAGCAGCAGGCTCCTATAACCACATTCAGCCAAAAACAAAACTGGGCTGGGTTAGATGGAAGTAGTGACAAGTGGCAAGCTTGTCGCCTACACAATCAGATACCCATAACCCAATATACCATTAGTCGCCTTTTACAACATGCTAAGAAACACAGTTGGCACATTATTTTCAAGTCCCCGACCAACATGGGACACATTCTGTAGCATCATAATATTGTCCCATGTTGGCAAAGGGTATGCATAACGCCTCAGTATGCGTAGAAGATGCATGTCGATGTTGCTCGTCTGCGCATGAGCAACTATCAGTATTACAATAGGAGTGGTTATTATTGAATACTGCCCCTTTGACTCTGCCCACCCCTTTAGCGATTATGGGCGTGATGTTATGTATGTATGTATTATTGAATATAACGCGCGAGCGCAACGTTTTCCTTGCCTGCCATTTTCTTCAATTCGTCATATCAAACGTCATTTGACTGGCTCGATGGTGCATTCGGTAGTGACCCTGCCCCATGCGCCAAGAGTTGTGGGTTCGATCCCCACTCAGGACAAACATTCGTGTGATGAATACTTGTGTTTGTTCTGTGTCTGGATGTTAATATCCAATATTTAAGTATTTATTTGTAATACCACTGTTGATTCTGATATCCGTAACACAAGTGCTTAAGCTACTTACCACGGAGTCAGATCAATGTTTGTGATGTAGTCTGATATTTATTTAATATATAAAAATACAACCTAAGCCGCAGCTCACTAACACACCGTCTGGCTATCTAAATTAGCTCAGTGATTATAGTTCTTGCCATGCACGTAGCTCGAAGTCGTACATTATGCTGGTGACGTCACGGGCACTCACGATCTTGTCCATGAAGCCGACGAAGCACCAGAAGCTGTCGACCTCGTCGCCCAGCAACAGCAGCAGCGGCGCCAGGATGTCACTCATGCCCTGCACGTAGCCCAGGTCGAAGTTGTACATGACGTACGTCATCAGGATGTCCTGGAGGATCGCCAGGTTCGGGTTGTTGTCGCCCGCGAAGAACGGGTGCGTCCTGACGACAAACGTATTATGTAGACACAGTGAAAAAAGGTAAACACTAAGGCAGGGGAAGTCCCGTCAAAGCAAAGGACCGGACACAGAAATTTGCCGGAACAAACGGATAAACATATTTTTTATAACACCACTATTAGTCCATTTCACCTAAGAAGAGTTCCGCGACACTTTGAATTTGAAGTTAATAGTTATGCGTAATAACAGGGCAGTTAAATCGACTTTTTTATTTTTTTTATTTTGAATCTTGATGAAAATGAAAATTAATTTAAACCATGATTTATTTATATTCCGACACCTGTCACGGAAATCTTCTTAGGTTAAACAGAATATAATACATATATAACTCACTTTGAACCCAGAGATATCGATATGCAAAAGTAACTCTGGCACATCTTTACATCTAAACTAAAAACTTATTGCGATAACATTTGACACACCTAACGTTTGAGAAAGGCGTAGATTAATTTTTACATACGTGTATATTGTGGCGACCGCGCCACAAGATAGTCGAGTTTATAGCTCCAATAATATATCGACGAACATGCAGAAACGCCATACAATCCTGCATCGCGCTGACGAAGTTATTCTCGCCGCTAAGTATATATACAATACACCTCACGGTTACTCGGATCTAAGTCCCCGAGCGAGCAACATCTAGCTCGGCGGAAGTACTTCCACTTTTAGTGCGAGCGCGTAGTTCGCACAATACTATTCCTGAAATCCTTCAAGAGGTAGGCGGAGTTCAATAAGCAACAAACATCTTTAACCATATTCATTGCTTATCTGTAGAGTAGTATGTGATAAGAGGCGTTGTACGTGTGAGTTTGTCTTCACCGGTTCCCATACTAATTTCGCGACATGCCATTTCTACTAGTTTTTTCTGTTCTGTGGGCGGAGCCATGCTCACAAGCTAGTATACGTATAAACGGCTGAAATTGATGTCTTTTTCATCAAGGCGAGATGCAGACACGCTTGTATACACACAACCTCACCTTTCCGTCTTACTAACATCCTCCTTGACCAGGCAAGCTAGTATACCTGTAACCAGCTCACACATCCGTCTTATATACGCCCTTTTTAATAGACTTAAAAAAAACTGATCTTTTTTTTATCAACAAGGCGAATCGCAGGCACAATGTTAAATTAATATCAAAATAAAGTTCATTTATTCCAGTCTAGTTCCACACCAGCTTACCAGAGACACCTAGTTTGTTTATTTGCTTGTAGATTACTATTGTCTCTGGTTCTTAATTGTCTATGGTTTCCAATAAATGTTCATTCTGAGCAAACACCACGGTCGTTTTATACACAAGCCAATCTACACACAATTAACCAGCTCACCTATCAGTCCATCACGGCGAGGCGAGCCGGGGGCTCAAACGAGTATGCGTACAATTCACCTGTCCGTCCTATTGACATCCTTCTCGACCAGGCTCTTCCGGTCCCGGTAGTCGGCGAAGCGCGCCTCCTGGCCGGCCGCCATGGAGCGCCACTGCAGCTTCATGCAGAAGTACTCCTCGGTGCGGCGCCGGCGCAGCGCGCGCAGCTCCGACTGACTCATGCGCCACGGGTAGTAGTCTAGCAGGTACTTCCACACGGACTGCCGGATGGAGTGTGCTATGCCCTGGGGAAGGAAATGACTGAGGATGTATTCGAAGAGTGTAGATATTGGTTTATCCGGATGCCGCTTATTATGACGGAGTTCTTCCGGATATCTGGTGACCCGGATATGAACATCCGAGAACCGATTATATAGAATAAACGGATATTCGGTTAGCGTGTTAGACGGTAATTCAGATATCCGATCAACCACACATTGATAGATACCCGACTCATAGTCGGGTATCCGAATACATTTAAGTTTGGATATATTATTTGATTATATGAATCCTGTTTTTCTGAATATCCGATTATACTGACTCAAACTTAAAAAATAACTATATCTTTATATACCCAGCCCACGACCGATACGACCGACGAGACATTTGTTAACAAATACCATGCCCCCCCCGACAGACTGACCGACTTCCTCCCCTTTGCGCCGGTCCTGTAAGCTGCACCCGTTCGCTGGCAGACTCACTGGGCTTCCCCAACGGGTTCCACCCGGTGGGTCCGACCGCGCCGAGGGTGCGCCGGATAGCGCAAGGGGAGGACTCACGCCGAGAGGCCCACGCTACCCCGGGCTTAAAGAGCTCGGGAGAAACAGCCTGGGCAAAGAGCACCCCGCTCGAGGCCCGAAACCGCCCCCAAGGGCGAAGATACCTGACCATGACTCAAACATCGCAATTCTATTGTAATGGCAGCTTCTTATTATACCTCACTAGCTCGGCAGGGAAAACATTAACTGTGCCGCATTGCCGCACATAGTAAAATATAGCATGTATCGCACGTACGAGATATAACATGATCAAGCATTTACTAACAGATAGAGTAATATATAAACTGTAATACAACGTTAAATAAATCAGTTACCTACAGACATCTACCAACCTTCGTCTCATTCCACACCAGTCCTATTCGCGGTGATATTTGACGAACCCAACGTAATGGGGTAGTTGAGACTTATACCAACTGTTGTCTCAATTACCCCAGTCCCACACATGGTTAAAATGGTTAATTGTCCTGGTTTCAAAGGGTTACTTACTTCAAGTGGATATCAATTAATTGACTGGCTCGCTGATTCGGTATTGACCCTGCCCCATGCGCTAAGAGTTGTGGGTTCGATCCCCACCCAGGGCAAATATTCGTATGATGAATATTTGTGTTTGTTCTGTGTCTGGGTGTTAATATTGAATATTTAAGTATATATTTGTAATACCACTATTGATTCTGATATCCGTAACACAAGTGCTTAAGCTACTTACCTCAGAGTCAGATCAATTAATGTGATGTAGTCTAACATTATTATTTAATAAAAAAAACCGGACCGAATTCGCTTAGTTCGATTAAGGCTAGGAAGATGACGCAATTAACTCACCCCTCTAAATATGAGCTGCTTCACACCCTCTACTTCTGTGACGCGCCCCTCTGTGTCCTGCAAGCCTTCCCATTTTTCAGCCGACAAAGGAGTGCCCCTGCGGAATATTGGGATAATTCTGTAGCCTATGAAGAGTAGAGCCAAGCTGCTTTATTGTTTTCGACATGACTAGACCAGGTCTACAGAAGTTGGGCCGCCATTTTGAACTATATGTGGAAAGGGTAATAAACCATATTGGTCTAGGACTTAAAAAGGATGTGTTTCTTGCCTAGCATGTCGTAAAAGGCGACTAATTGTATATGGGGTTTTTGGAATGTGATTGTGTAGGCGACGAGCTAGCCACTTGTCACTACTTTTTCACTATTTTCCATCTAACCCAGGCCATTTTTATTGTTGGCTGAATGTGGTTAAAGGGTCCTGCTACCCCCTTGACTCTGCCTAGCCCTTCGAGGATTATGGGCGTGATGTTATATAAATTCAAATTGAAGCCTCACTAGGACCGTTCTACAGGGCTATCTTTTTAAAGAAAGCAGAATTAAAATAACGGCTTTTAAGTCGCAGCGCTTCATTGACTGAATGCTTAAAACCTGAGGATTTACCGAGTTGACAACAGAGTAGACTTAGTGAATCTATACTTATAATAAATCTGTAGAGGGGTCAATTCTGTACATGAAATATATTTTCAAAATAACTATCAGGGGGTGATTAGTGATCGATACTGATGCCAAAAATGAAATCAGTAAAATTTTTGTCTGTCTGTCTGTCTGTATGTAAGGAACATACAGACAGACATAGAAACAAAAACTACTTGACGGATTTTACCGAAACTTGGTACACTTTCTTTACAATTCTTCATACTCCTGGGCAGGTTATAGTATACTTTTCATCACGCTACAATCAATAGGAGCAGAGTAGTGATGTGAAATGTTGGGAAAACGGGAGAAGTTACTAAATTTTTTAAGCTTCCGTCGCGTGTGCAGCCTTAATGGTTAAAGTTACATAGAAATCATGTATGACGGAAATAGTCTTTATAATATTAACCATATACGCGGGTGACACCGCTGGCACAGCTATCCTTAATAAAACCTTCAAAATTTTGCGTTATACCAGTAACAATACCTCTTGTATAGCAAGCCCCTATTAGATACAGATACCTACTTTATCAGCGAGTAACATAGTCTATATTTTATCCGCGTATTCCCACGGGAACGGGAACTATGTGGGTGAAACCGCGGGGCGCTGCTAGTTTGTTAATAAAGATTATATAAACTTCCAGAAAGTCTACTAGCATTACCTTCACATAAGTTCAAATTGTGCAATAAAGCGTTTTTAATGAGTAAGGGCTACTATAAGATTGAAGACTTCCTAAATGATAAGCTTATATGTTTAACTAGCTGACCCGGCCAACTTCGTTCCGCCAATATATAATATATATTAGTCAATAAGAAGATACATAATCGGGCTTTGATCTTGAAATCGATAATTTTTTCATTGATGAATACCTATGATATTTTAATACTTATTATCCTATTCTGGACGAAGACAAATCTAAAAACACAAAAATCATAAAAATTGGTCCAGCCGTTCTTGAGTTATAAATGGTGTAACTAACACGACTTTGTTTTATATATCGCGTGTAAAAAATACCTTAACGAAGCCGTGAACTACATATTCTCCTGGTCATTACGAACATCATTAGTTCTAGAAAAATACCTCGGAAATGTATAGTTTCTGAGATATTGACCTTCAAAGATAAAAAAAAAAATCTACGTTTTTTACATAAAAAAAATTAAAACGTTATTACTAACATTTCTTCCAAAGAAACCATATCTTAATTTTGAATATTTTCTAGCAAATAAGGCCTTACAAATCACGGCCTGCAATGTACATCGCACGCGCACACACAGTCACTATCTCCTGTAGCGGCTGCGCGGATACTACACAGCGTACGCACACGCGCGCGCGCCTCAGCTGTTCTGTGTACCACTCGCGTATCCGAGGGCAACGACTCGCGGGCGCGGTCGGGCCATCCCAGCTGATCGCTCAAAGCCTAGTTTTCATCAACTTTATTAGTTATCTAGGTACATTGCTTAGATACCTGTAATTAACATGTAAATAGTAACTAAATACACCAATCACCTTTTTCTTTCGACCCTGGGAATGCATTATGTACCCATAACCTCAGTTGGGGAACTTAGGTCATGTTAAGGACTCCCAGGTCCTGACATAATACCGCATTTATTATTTATACGATATCAGAAAAGATAATTGTACATGTGTTTGTAGAATAATGGATCTTACGCGCGTAGCGCGACACTCTTATAGGAAAACTAATAGCAATAAAATTTATAAGGAATTTAATTTGGATTTTTTCAAATTCGCTTATTTATTATTCAAAAGATGAAATTACGTAGTAAAAAATACAAAGTTGGTAGTAAATACAGTTATTCTTTCCAATTTACTCGAACCCAGTCTAATTTTTAGTCAGGATTTCAAATAAATTGAACTTTTTTTTTCATACAATTAGAGCATTCCCCAGCGCCTGAAAGAATACTCTGGCAATTTCCTCTTTCTGCTTTAAGAACGAACTTATTGACGATAAATAAACGTAAATTCATTTTGGATACAACTCGGACTAGTAAAAAAGAAGGACTCCGCGCCACTAACTAGTCATTGAAGCTCCTCAGGTGCTCCACCTTGACTCGTAACTTACGTCACACATTGATACAATAAGTGCTCCAACTGACAGATATCGGATATCTGGTATCCATAAGTATCTCACTCACACATGTATAAACGTGGCTTCACGCTATAGTATGACAGCGTGGAGTCCGTCGTTTTTACTAGTCCGTGGGATACAAGCATAAAATTATTACAATTTTATTTTACGTACTGGGCTCCTCTAACCCAAGTGTGAATTGAGAAGTATTGAAGTCTGCTAGGCAAACAACAACACTAATTATCAGGTGAAAACTAAGGCAACCTGTAACCCAAAACGCCTAGACTCAAGTAAATTTATAATAAAATTGTTAAATGAATGTCAGCGGGAATTACAAAAATTTACGCCTGGCCTTAGAAACATTTCAACAACGCGTTATTATTATTGCAGGCTTAATAGCTCGTTTGATTTGATTTTTGTTTAGCAGAATTATTATTTTGAAGAAACTTATTAAATTAGTAACAACTAAAACTGCACTACGTTTTTTTTTACAATTGGTGTAAGTAGTATCAAACAATTAAACCAGTTGCTAACACGTAGGCAAATCTGATTTTGTAAATAATTGCAAACAAAACAGATGTAGCTTAATCGTCAATAATACGACAACACTAGGCGAGGCGGCAATAACCGGATCGCGTGCGCTGATTGGTCAGCCGCGTTTGTTTACTTTAAAGGAGCGACGGTTTTTTCTTATTATTGACGTATTTCAGTTCGGTTTCATACGACTTCGGATGCGTATTGATTACGGATAATTTTGTGATTTTGTATTGTTATGTAGTTTTCTTTAGTGTTTTCGTGTCGAGTTGAGTGATATTAGTTGTGTTGTGCTGTGATAAGTGTCTAAGATGCCTTTTTATGCAAAAAGCGCTCGCGAGTACGTCAACATGGTGTACTGTTACGGCATGGCCCATGGAAATGCTTCCGTGGCACTGCGGCTGTATGGGATAGAATATCCTAATGCACATCAGCCTCGTGATCCTCGAGTGATCACTCGGGCAATGCAGTGGTTGTTAGAACCAGCCTATAGCGCCCGTTCTATAGGGCCGTGAGTTTTCGACCGCCCCTGTGAGTCAGCTGATGAAATGCGTCAAAAGATCATCCACGTTTTTGACGAACTCAAAAGAAAAGCAGTTCAAGAAGGACTCCTGGATCGGGCGCTTCGCAACACGCTGTACAGGGCGCGTGTTTGTTGTTTGACCCGTAGCGGGTCGCCAGTTCGAGCCACATCTTATCTGCTTGGCGAGACCTACACTGGATGACAACGATGAGCACTAGGTAAGTACTTACATTGACTTCGTACATGCAAAAAAGTGTTTTTACGTGTGAAATAATTAGTATAATATCAGTCATGTTTCCATCGCACACACGCGCTCGCGTCGCGTAGGTACCTAGCGAGAGTGCGGGGATGCCCATCCTCCCGCGCACGCGCCCGCGCTTGCGCGACGTACATTGCGTGGTCTAGAAAACTGCCGTTTTTTTATGCATAAAATTAAAAGTCGTTTCCCTGCAATAATATTTGAGTATAATACTCAGTTATAAGAGTGGAATGCGTGGTTCAAGGCTTCGTTAAGGCTTTTTTTACACGCTGTATATAGACTTGATAATGTAGTGTTCATCTGCAGTGTTGTTACCTAGTAAGTGTAGATTATTAAGTACGACATTTTAAATTTTGGCATTTAAAAGAGTAACTATCGAGTTTCTTGCCGGTTTCTTCTCGATAGAGTCTGCCGTCCGAACCGGTGGTAATACTTTTTTTCTGTTTAAATTGACTAATTATAAGTGCTTTTATATGTATAAATAAAGAGATTTTGAGTTTAAATTTTGGATCTTTATTTATGATACTACGTTAGTTTCTCCTGCCATTTCCGGCTAAGCAATGATCCAACCGAGACGAAGTGCTAGATAGAAGCAACCTACCTCGGTATACAGGGCCTAGGCGGCAGCGTGGGCTTGACGCTGATGACCTCGTACTCCTCGCTCCTGGTGACGGTGGTGGCGTCCTCCAGCGCACTCATGCTCTTAGTGAGCAGGTCGGCCACCTCCTCCGACACATCGCGCTTGCCGTTCAGGCCCTCGTTGCCGTAGTATACTGCAACAAGCCGGGTAGTGTTTCAAAACCGCTTAAGTAAGTGTAGGTACATATATACCATTACACCGGCTATCCCCGAAGGGGTAGACAGGGTCAAAGGAGCAGCAAGTTTGTCGAGCCAGAATTAATCAGAAATTTGTTGGGTTAATTATAGTAGCTAGCTTGTCGCCTACACAATTAGGCTGTCACTGGAGCGGGATGAGGTAGCGGAGCGGTGAGCGAGTTAAAAATCGACCAATAGAAAATGTCCACTAAAGAGGAGCGGAGATTTTGTGCAATCCTATTGGTTAATTTTACTCTGTTTCTCCGCTCCGCTGCCTAGCTCCGCTGGACTAGCAGCCTTACAAACCTTCTGACAATACACTAGTGCTAATTAAAAAACACAGTTGGTACTATATTGTTTATTTAATTTATTTAATTAATAAGGCTTACCAACTAGTTACACGCTCAAGCCAAATCAATTTTTTCATAGCTATTTTTGACAGCATGTCAACGACTTATGGTGTATTGAATGATGAGTTTGTGATTATATGATATATATTTGACTGGCTCGATGGCGCATTCGGTAGTGACCCTGCCCCATGCGCCAAGAGGTGTGGGTTCGATTCCACCCAGGACAAACATTCGTATGACGAATACTTGTGTTTGTTCTATGAGCAATATTGAATACATTTAAGTATATGTTTGTGTTACAATTGTTTTTTCTGATATTCGTAACACAAGTGCTTAAGCTACTTACCTAGGAGTCAGATCAATGTATGTGATGTAGTCGGATATTTATTTATTATATCGGCGACAAGCTAACAACGTATCACAACTTTTCCACAAGTTTACATATAACCCAACTCAATTATATTTTTGGCTGATTGTGGTTTAAGATGCTTATCGCTCATTAGACTGCCTACCTCTTCGGGGATTGCAGGCATGAATCATCATATCATTTTCCATACATATCGTAATATATTTAGGAAAATATATTAAATGATCCACCTTCCATTTAGAAAAATCTACATCATAGCGAGAGAAGCAATGAGAAATAGTTACTGACCATACATAATGTTCTAGTATATGAAACAAATAAATGCGGCGTTTGGCGAGAAGCCGACTTTACTCTGATGGTTACTTAAGTGCGCAAGAGCTACATACATACCAGTGTCGTCGCTGATGCTGGCTTTTAGTGAATCAGCGGATGCGGATGCCGACGTTATCTTCAGATCACCATCAGCAACCGCTGATGGTGACGCTGATATTAATAAATTACTTAAATACAATAAAGCCTACTATAAAATGTTCACTCACAATCACATTTGCTAATATTTGCTTAGTTACAATTTGTGTTCCGCTAGGGTCATGTTTCGTGTGATGAACATGGCTATTTGTACTCGAGTCGTGGATGATTTGTAACGTATGTAAGTATCCGTTCACCTAGTATCCATAGCACAAACTTAAACTTAGTTTGGAACTAGATAATTGGTGTGTCAGACTGAGAAAAAAAATACTATCGCGTCGGCAATAGGAATGTTGACTAATTATTGTAATTGATTTTGTTTCATAGATAGACCCTATTTAAAACCGAAAATATTAATTTCTTAAAAAAATATGTCAAATTTCAATAAAAAAATACGTAATTAAAATTGGTGTTTAAAAGTTCCGCCAAAACCCTCAAAACTGTTACGTGACTATGATTACGTCACATACCTATACATAATCTCACGCTGTCTAATCTGTCGTTGAAATCAATGTTGAAATTAGTTCGCCGGTGATACTTTTAACCTGGACATGACAGTTATGTCAGCTTGTTTGTAGGCCAGTGACCTTTTTTTTTTATTCTTTAATTTATGACAAATAAATATATTCTTAAAGTATAAAACATAACTTTACATGAATAGGTACCTAACATGTGTCAACATCCCTATTCCTGAACGGGTGTGGGGCGAGGAGTAAGGAATATGTTCATATGACTCAATACTACATTTAGGTAATACACAAGTATATAGTACACAGGGTATACCATAAGTATCCATAATACAATAGGTACCTATTCAGACAGACTTCGTTCTGTCAATAATTCGTGGTGTTATCATGTGTACATGTCGCAGTCCAAAGAAAAGTGATGTTTGTATTATTTTTCTCGCAATTTTCTCTCATTAAGAAGCTTCCTTGTGCCTCCACGTAAACATGCAAAAGTAACTCGTCGAATTGGTTCAGCCATTTTGGAGTTTCGCTCTTACCGATACATTTGACGATTCATTTTTATTTATATATAAAAAATGTAAAATAACTAACTAACTAATTAAACTTCACGCCACTTCCCTAGTGGGGAAGGCAGTGAGAACCGAACGCCATATGGCACGATCCTTACACACCTCACTCGCCTCTTCGACATTCATAATCCTTTTCATACAAGCTCTACGGTTTTTTTACTCAAAATGTAAAATATATAGAATATATATAACGCATATCAGTTCGTGCTATATCTAACATTTACCTATGTCTGTGAGCTTGGAGAAGGCCTCCATAGTGGTCTCGTACGGCCTCTGCTTGAAATTGGACACGAGGTTCCACACCACGTCGGTGGTGTTCTCCGTGAAGATGTCCAGCTCAGCGAACGACCGGTTCAGGACCTGGGACTCCGTGTTCGGCTCGACCACCACATATGTATTCCTGTTAGGAAACCAAGTTTAGAGCATGTTAAAAAACTATATCAAAAAAGGAACTGCGGTTTAAGTGTACGATTAGACAGGAGGATAATTTGGATCATGGTTACACATAGTTTTTCTAAACTGCTAAGAAAGTATATACCTAGATTTTTAGAGATCTTTTATGTTACATACTCACTTACTTTGACTAACTTTAAAGAGTGCTCAAGTCGATTGAAACCAGAACCGCTCGCGTATGAGCTGTGCATACTCATCCACTGGGGTACCATTGCCTTTTAATCGCTACCATCTTAAGAATCAGAGACAAACTGACGATTTTAAAACTGATGGTCTGGTAAGATACGATATGATATACGATATACGATAAGATGGTTTACTATTAATATGAATAAATCTGTGAGTTTAAAATAAAATCAGAAAAATATCAAGAGCAGAAATTCGGAAAGTATAATAATGAATAAATAAATATCCCACAACATCACAATCATTGATCTGACTCCGAGCTAAGTAGCTTAAGCACTTGTGTTACGGATATTAGATTCAACAGTGGTATTACAAATATATACTTAAATATTCAATATTAACACCCAGACACAGAAGTAGAGGGTGTGAAGCAGCTCATATTTAGAGGGGTGAGTTAATTGCGTCATCTTCCTAGCCTTAATCGAACTAAGCGAATTCGGTCCGGTTTTTTTTATTAAATAATAATGTTAGACTACATCACATTAATTGATCTGACTCTGAAGTAAGTAGCTTAAGCACTTGTGTTACGGATATCAGAATCAATAGTGGTATTACAAATATATACTTAAATATTCAATATTAACACCCAGACGCAGAACAAACTCAAGTATTCATCACACTAATGTTTGTCCTGGATGGGGATCGAACCCACAACTCGTGGCGCATAGGGCACTACCAAATGCGCCATCGAGCCAGTCAGGAAAGTGGCTTATGCTGACGATTTTTTCATAGACTACAATCATGGCCTATAGTTAAACAGCCTTGTGTCATTCATGACAGCCGTGACATCACTTACCTACCCAAATAATAAAGCTCAACAAACCTATCATGCCTCGTCTTAGCCGTTTTAACATGGTTCTTCAGATGAGAAACAAATATCTCCGCGTTGCCATGCTGGAAGTAGAACGTGGTCTGCCACTGTCCGGGCCTGGTGGAGAACTGCATCTGCTGGTTGTTGCGCGCGACGCGGAACGTCTTGAGCTCGTCGAGCGCGATCCGGATGATGCGCGCGCGCGCCGTCGCGTAGTCCGACGTCATGTTGCCGCTGAGCGTGCGCTGGCGCCGGCCTGACCCAGGTTCGGGAAAAATTAGCTTTCGAGTTAGGACCCAGCTATATGGCGGCCAGCTATATTATTTTATTTATTATTATTTACTTACATACATTAAGTAATACATTACCTCACTTATTTAAACATTTGTATGTGTATGTATTAAGTAGTTTTAGTTAATGTTTTGCATAATGCAAAATTACATTGTGTATACGATAATTTATCCAGACAGTTTTCACGAATAATGGTCACTCTCGCAAAACGTCACTCACTCACAACAATTGTCAGTAAAACATTGTTCCTATCATTTAGCGATAATTGCTAACTGCGAAAGAGCTGATTTTCGAAGATTTTAAACAAACACTTATAATCAGAATATCAAATAATATTAGGATTGTACTACTGTTTTGGAACGTAATTTGTTCCTCGAAGAATTGAGCAAGAGAAGAAGAGAATATGCGTTAGTAACGATTTGAGAAAATTATAATACATAAGAAAACACGGACTAGTAAAAAAAAAGGACTTCACACTGTCATACTATAGTGTGAAGCCCCGTTTACGCACGTGTGAGTGAGATACAGGATACCAGATATCGGATATCTGTCATTTGGAGCGCTTCAACGTCTAGTTAGTAGCGCGGAGTTACTTCTTTTTTACTAGTCCATGTAAGAAAGTATCTAACAATTTTTTTTTACAATTACGACATACTTACGAATATTTGCGCTTAATACCAAAATAATAGAGCATACAGTCAGCAATAACTATAATATAAATAAAAAAATGACGGACCAGTTTAATTTTCTATTAGTTCAAATAATTAAATTGGCATTTAATTAGTCTAAAAATTATGTGTTATCATGTGTACATGGAAAAAGAGACTCATTAGCCTTTTATCCGATGCAAATTTGTAATTAACATAAAGTTCTCTGGGGATACGCTATGAACTGTTTTCATAGTATCAGTATAATTTATTTCAAGGCTAGTGGCCTTAAAATGCCTACATTGTAGTGTAGCATACTCGTAACCAAATTTATATCATAGTTACTTCATTGAATAACCAAATTGTGCTTATTTCGTTACAATCTGATTCATTCTACAATACCTTTCTGATTTCTCATCTGATGATTCAAGTTTGTTGTTTTGTATAAGGCATTTAAATATAAACATCATCTATTAAGTAGGTCTATCTAATTTATATCAACTACTGGCAAATTTTTAACTAAAAACTAAACAAAATTTGAAGTTAAAGTAAAGATGTACTATCTAACTTACCAAGACCAGAACTTTTTTTACATATTGTTCAACAAAGTATAATGCAATACGCATATCTTTTTAAAATAATCTATTTATATTTTCAATACAAGCTTTATATGAACAATTTTTTTTTAAGATATAATCTACATTTAACTGAAATGACGTGTAATAGTGAAAGAGTTTGCATTCACAGTTTTTCTGGGAAATACAGTGGTTCCAACAGATTATTTAACACATATATATTCACATATTACTCTTTATATAATCCTAATATATGTAAATAAACATCAACTCACCAATAGTGTTGACAACAGCCCACTCCTGGTCCTGTGTGTCGGAGTCAATAGTGATCAAGTCATTGGGCCTCCATTCAACACATTTTGTGCTATCCCCATTCTGGACAATGCAAAGCATTCCTATCGCATTGAGATCTGTAACAGGGCGCCCAATGCACGCTTTAAGGAGCACCCCATCTTGTGTAAAGAGATCCTGTAAAGAAAATTACTTTAAACTAAGTTTTGGATTTTTACTGAATCACTAGTGACATAGATTTTGTTGTTTTATTAAATCAAGGTATGATTGAAATTGTTTGCAACAATTGGTTAAGATATGTATTTGTTAATTGTTGCCAAATGGGTGTTTATAATATAGTGCATATATTTTAACATACATACATAACATCACAACCATAATCCCCGAAGGGGTAGGCAGAGTCAAAAGGGCAGCAGTCTATGTAATCTATACTTCTAGACTAATATATAAAGCTGAAGAGTTTGTTTGATTGTTTGCTTGGATGCGCTAATCTCAGGAACTACTGGTCCGATTTAAAAAAAAAACAGTGTTAGATAGCTCATTAAACAAGGAAGGCTATTATTAGCTATATAACATTAACCATAAATGCGGTTGAAATGCTAGTATTATCATAATGCTTATTGGTTTGTATTGCATTGTAATGCATCTCGAGGAAGAGCAAGAGTCTCCTAATGTGTAATACTTAACTGTAGACTCCCAACCATTGTTACAAATAAATAGTAACCAATAAAGCAATTTTGAATTTGAATTTTATATTTCAAAACAAGGGACTCTTTTCGGCCCCAAACGCTCATTCGCTTTAAACACTGAAAATGCAGTGAACAATGGTACACAATGTCTCATCGGTCGCGTGATAAAACAAATAAAATATGTGACGCAATTAAATAGTAAACATGCAGTAACAACATAATTACGTTCATTTGTAGTGCTCATCTGGATGCAACGTGCATTATATTGATACGGAAGGTCACCATAGATAGATAATTGAGCAGACAAAACAAAGACCTTGTGGAGATGTAGGTAAATAAATAAATACCTTGCATTGCTCGGGGATGTCTTCAACAGAGCTACTCGACATTTTTTTACCTTATCACTTAGAATTAGTAGCACGGAACACTAAGCCTATAAAATATGTTAGTTTAGTTAGACAATTTAAGGCAAATCGCGCGTTTACACCATACTTTTTAACAAATTTCGATAGCTAATAGTATAGTAAACAATTAAAACAGAACCCATCTATGATTGGGACATTGAAATTATGAATGCCATGTGCAGAAAAAAAATCTCCCAATTACTAAATAGCTCGTATACTGAAAAATACCCATCACCTTTTTTTTTCATTCTAGATAAACTTAGTTTGATTTAGCTGCTAGTTATTTGTATACTCAATAAATTATTAAAAGAAAAATAAAATGTACTTGATTGTAAAAACAATAGAAGAATTGAATTCATATGTAATGTAAAGCGCCGGGTGCGCACTATCAATACCAGAATGGGACAGATGCCATTTAAATGGAAAATATAAAATGAGACATTTTAAGTGAGTGGAGCCTTCATATTAATTCATTGTTATGAATTAATGTCACTGAATTATCCTTAAAATAAAGGAAACAATATTATGGCAACACTGTTTACAAAACTGTCAAATGTGCTGTAGCGTTCCGTTTTGCGCATAGTATAATTTATACAAATAAACGACGGTACCTTCAATAAACAAAACGTTATTACAAGGTAAATTAAAACAAAAAATTATCATACCTATATAATATTTATGCTTCATGTATTGGCATCCTGTCCATTGTGTTTTTGATATCAATTCATATAAAATTGTGCTGTACGGTACGTACAGCACGTAGCATAGTAAACATATAGTAAGCCATATTTTGTAAGATCAAGTTTTAGATTAAATCATTGATTTAATCTAAGGATCAAGTAGGAATTAATTAATTTATAAGCTGCGATTATGTTAAAATAAACCAGATTCACCAACTTTCATTCCACACCATCCAATTCCGGGTTATAAAATCAATAATTGAGGCTGGTTCAGAAATATACTATAAAAGACACCTAATTAGAAGTCAGAGCCAATAATACGTCTGTAAAATCATTAGATGTGTATAGTACATACACGGCCGGTGCATAGAATATCGTAAATTTATTATAACTTTACCAGTAGGTAGGTAGATACGTCACCATAATATTTGAGATCAAGTTAAGATAAATTGCGAGAAACAAGCTCTCCATAAGATCCTATCTGCATCTATATCTCACTTACGAAGATACTGCACACCTTATAGTTTCAAATAGATAGGCTGTCATCATCTTCCTAGCATTATGTCCCGTGCTTAGACGGGGTCCGCTAAGACCATGATCCAGGATTTAGCGAGTCTGGTAATTACATTGAAGCGACTGCCGATTTGACCTTCGTAACCCTATGATAGGGGAACCAGGCAATTTTTGGATCATGGTTACAAATTCAAAGTTGTTTGAATTTGCAGGTTACATCACGATGTTTTCCTTTACCGTCGAGCTAGTGGTATAAATATGTACATCTCTATCGCCAACAATGCGCAGTTGGGAAAAGTTTCCCATACCTACATTGATGGGGTTTGTTGCTGTTAATAGAATACAGACCCATCCGGATTATAAGACGACTGTGTGTCCTCTGCCAGCGGGACACTTGGTTTTGCTGATTTGTAAGCAAATATTTGATTACGACGACGAAACTTGTCTCAAGTTTACAGCTGCAGGGAACCAAGGAGCAACGCTCCATGCTTTAGTCACATTACTGAACCCAAAATCCTGAGGCAGTGTGAGATTAAGTCCCGTATTGGTGTATGTCCCGTGTTGGTCTGGGACTTAAAAAGAACGTGCCAACGGTGTTTCTTGCCTTGCATGTCGTAAAAGGCGACTAATGGTATATCGGGTTTTGGGTATGTGATTGTGTAGGCGACAAGCTAGCCACTTTTCACTACTTTTTCACAATGTTCCATCTAACTCAGCCCAGTTTTATTTTTAGCTGAATGTGGTTAAAGGGGCCTGCTGCCCCTTAGACTCTGCCTACCCCTTCGGGGATTATGGGCGTGATGTTATGTATATTTGTATGTAATTTAGTTTGTTCACGATTTCAAATATGAAAAGATTCGGAATTAAAACAAAAAGATAATTTTCCTCCCGACGACCATCACATTTATTTAATGCATCGTTAGCAGCATTAACGCTATATTTAACACATACTGTAGTTAACATTTATACACATTTTATTTACAAGAAAAACATTTCCGAAAATGATCACAGAACAGGTCGAACATATTAAAATATGAGAGCTAACAACTTAGTACATACAGGGAGACAAAATATGTTTACTGAAGAAAATTCATCATCACAGCTTACCTGTCATATGAGTCTTATTCGACTCATAGGGTTGCCAACCGTACTATATTAATATATCATAGAACTATATTTCAGACTGGTGTACTATATACTGTTGGGAAGATATACAGTATCAAAGATATTCAATTTGAATCAAGACTTACAACTTTCACTTAAACTACAAATGATCTAAGTTGGTCTAGTATACTTTACATTTTGACTAATATGTTCTTTCACACTACAGATACTTCCAACATACTAATATTTCCTTCCGAAATAAGTGGGCAACCCTATGACATTACATTTTTATTGTGCTCGGATTTTGACAGTGAAATTGTTAAATTACCTACTTTATTAAATAAAAATAGAGTTTATAACAATAATATTCGAGTTAAATTATTGAAATTAGATACTAAACAGTGGTTCTAGTCATCCTGTATTTATTTTTTTATTAGCGAGAAGATGAATGGTTAGCACATAATAATTAATGTGAAGTCTGTTTAAGTACATACATTTTTTGACAAGGCATTATACTAGTGATGCCGATCGATAGTCGACTATCGATAGTCTATCGATAGTTCGATCAATAGTATCGATAGCTTAGATCCAGGCAATACTATCGCATGAAAGCAATACTATCGATACTATCGATAGTATTGTTGGTCACGAAGAATAAACTATCGATAGCATCGATACTATCGATAGTATTGTTCCTCGTAAATAAAAAACTATCGATAGCATCGATAGTTTTAAAGGGTATCTATCAAGACACATACTTTTTTGATACCGAAATTCATTTCACAGAAAACTATTCTATGAATATTAATATATTTTTTTCTTGATTTATCGAATAGTTAATAATCGCCGTTTCATAACATCCAATAACATTTCACAAAAAAATGTTTCGCAATTGTTTTGTTAAGCAGAATAACGATATATCAAACTAATGTTTCATAGAATTATTAAGTTATCGATAAAAACATTCATAAAAACATGTTTCAATGTGTATAGATATAGAAACATGCGCATGCAAGTAAACAGGCATGCATGCATGCATGAAAGCAAGCAGGCATGCATCAGGTACGCATGCATTTATGCATGCAAGTAAGCACATGCATGCATACGCATGTAAGTAAGAAGGCATGCATGTATGCATTAATGCATTCAAGCAAGCAAGCAAGCATGCATTAATGCATGCATGCAGCAAGCAAGCAGGCAGGCATGCATGCATGCAGTAAGCAAACAGGCATGCATGCAGCATGCAAGTAAGCAGGCATGCATGCATGCATGCAGCAAGCAAGCAGGCATGCATGCAGCAAGCAAGCAGGCATGCAAACAAGCGGCATGCATTAGGATTACTCGTCTCCGGCGTTGCGGGAATAGCAGCCTCGTCGCCCTTGCGTAACAAGGCACAGTCACCCAAGCTCGCGCGGGTGCCTGCACCTTGTTACAGCGGGCGGAGGCTGCTCTCCCTCCGCGCCTCCGGCTTTTGAATTACACTCTAGTATCGGGCAGACTAGTACCACGGCGAGGAGACCACGGCGAGTCGGGATTAACGCAGTTTATTTATTATATCAATATTTATTACATATTTATATCAGTTATGCTTTAAATTGTCTATGAATAGAATAAAGTATGCAATATAATATGAGTAACAAAAATCGTTCGGCAATACGGACTTTAGTAAAGTAAAATTGGATGTTTCAACAATTATGCATATTGAAACTTACGTGGAAATAAAATTATGGGTAACAAAATAGTAAACTAACATTACTTCGATAAAATACATAATATATGAAAAGAAGTAACGATGAAGTAAGTTTGTAGATAATGAGCATTCGACCAAATGAAATTGTGATGTAACATGATTCTATAATATGTTGAATATCGTTTAGAAACATCTGCGAATGGTTTAATGGGAAATGAAAATCGTTGAAGAAAATTGCGATTAAGTGATGGGTTCCCAGTTTTAAACTATCGATATTCGTTTTATTTTCGATAGTATCGATAGTCCTATCGATATTCTAACTGAATTTCGAGGTCAACTATCGATAGTTCGGCATCACTACATTATACATTTATACCTTTTTTTACAATAACAATGCCAAGGGCGATAATTTTGGTAAAGGAATCAACATTTATTGGTATAAGTATGCAGCTAGAATAGGCTATTTTACTCAAATAACTTTAATAAGTCCATTATTTAAATTTAAAAAAATATTGCTTACATATTTTTTTGTTTATTCAGCAAACCAATAATGATGAAGATGACAGTGCGTTAAAGTACCCCGTGACGTCACTATGTGCGTAAAATTTTACCGTCCAAATGACGTAAAGCGCCCAATTTCAGATCTTTGAAGCGCTGTATCTTTTACATGTTTCGAGTATTAATTAAAGCCAAAAATACGTAATCAATATTAACATTTGACAATCTAACTTATAGACTTTAATTTTTTTCGAATAAAATAGTCCATTGTGCGATTGTCTTAAACATTGGCGTGATTATCTTAATTAAATACATTAACTGATCGTATGTATGTGGAAAAACCATTCAAATTCAACTTATATAACATCTTCAGCTCTCATTACATACGGCATGCTTAACGTAGTGTAATGAAGATTAGTGACAAATCCGCTTTTAATATAAATACGCAAATATTTTCCTTAATTAATATACGATTCATCAACCTTATTGTATTAAATACGGTAAATGTTAGTAAAATGTAATCTCTTCGGTATTTTATGACTTGTTCACGTGACTTAAAAGCCAGTTTCGCCGGTCCATAATTGAAGTTTCATGGATAGATGGATGGATGGATGAATCTGGATGTCTGACATTGAATTACAACTTTTAATTTAATTTGTCAGCCATTACAAATTTAAAATTAAACAAAAAGTTGTAATCAATCTGGCAGATAAGTTTCTTGAAGTGATCAAGGACTTGTCAAAAACCAGTCAATCCGGGTCTTAGAAGAACAGAAATAATATTGTTCAAATTCATGATTTACTAATTAAGTTATTACTTAGGATACTAGAGTAAACTTAAATGCACATTTTCAATAACATGGGGTACAAGTATGGGGTCCCGTCACAAATTAATCATTACACTACGGTATACTATCTAGTACAGTCAACAACTAAACTCCATAATACAATAATATTTTATTCGATCAATAAGCCAACTGACGATAAATAAAAGTAAATTATTTTATTTATTAACAACTTTTTTTTTGTTGAAAATAGAAAATTTTATATTAAGAACTGGCCATCGAATACCCAAAGACAATAAAATGAAATATATAATAATAACACCTTTTTTTAACAACACTATTGCACACAAGTATAGGGCCTGTATTATGGTAAATAGTCTTCGTAGCCTAGGACATTCACAACACCAGTAAGAATACATTGTTAACAAAAACATGCAATGGAATTTTATTACGGTTTCCATCAAGCACTTTTTTATTCGGGAATAAAAAACTGGTCAGTTGGTTTTAAGCCTGTTAAAATATATATTGTGGAGATTAGTTGATTGGTATACATATAGGTTTTGTGGGGCAGATAACAAAATAAAACTATTATTTAATTACTTTATGCTTATAAATATTAGAGCTACATAAAGAACAAAGAAAATATTGCCACTTTTTAATAAATTAACCGTAAGTATTATGAAAAGGGTATAACAAGCTCCATCTCTGTCAATTAAAAAGAAAACTAAAATAATATAGGGATCAAATCTATATCTAAGTATACGTACTTTTTCTTCATTAGTTGTTTCTGTAATAATTTCTATCTATATAAATATTTATCTCGTTTCACCCTTTCCATAACATGTTTAAATGTACCTAGAAGATTTTTACAAAATCTTTAATCGGAAATAACACCGTGACATCATAACGTGCGGAATAGACAAAAATATATTTAAAAAAAAAACGAATTATATTATAGCAAACATACATATAATCAACATTGACTTCTAGACAGTCCTTATGCCAACGCATTAGAGGCGATTCTTCAACAGCAACCATCACCTGCATGACAGTTGTACAATCACACACAAAATTATATCCACCTGTCATTCTCTTATTTCTAAAGATACAAAATATAATTAAATTATCAGTTGAATTCAAACGGAGGCAATACAATCAAGCGTGAGCTGTTATTTACAAAACAAATACAAATTACAGATACCCGTAACACTTACTACAATTTATTGAACTACTATGCAACATGGATTACCTGTGATTGTCTCTGGCTGTAGTTTGGATGTGATATTTATTACATTTTAAACGATATTATGCATTATGAGCAATGCAATAAAGTTTAAAACTGCATTTTTAATTATACTACAAAATCAATTCTTATTGGCTTACTGCATTTTGGCTTTTCATTAAATATAGCAGCGCCCCGCAATTTCACCCGCGTAGATCCCATTCCAGTGGGAATACGGGGATAAATTATAGCCTATGTTACTCCCTGATAAAGTAGCTTTGTATTGGTGAAATATTTTTTCAAATCGGTTCAGTACTTTCGGAGCCTATTCAATGCAAACAAAAAAAAATCAAATCATTCCTCTTAATAACTTTAGTATGATGGTACGGAATGATGCTTTATGGATTGATGGCATGACTGGAATAATAAGATGGATGAACAATGGATGACCAACGACGATATACTCGTAATATGGTCTTTGAAAGACAAATACCCACTGCGATCGGAAATGAGTGCATTACTTGTAATATTTAACAAATTCCTTACTCATAATGAAAACGGACATACTTTTTTGGTAAGGTAAGGTAACAAATGACCCCACCAGTATCCCAAAAAAATTTATCGCTCCATGCGCCATACACCCTGTATAATACAATTATCAGATACTAGCTTTGCCCGCGGTTTTACCCGCATGTATGGTTAATTTTATATAGCCTATAGCCTTCCTCAATAAAAGGGCTTTCCAACACTGGAAGATTTTTTTAAATCAGACCAGTAGTTCCTGATGTTAGCGCGTTCAAACAAACAAACAAACTCTTCAGCTTTATAATATTAGTAAGTATAGATACGTGTAATCCGTAATATACATCCGATAAAACTTCAGCCATGAATTGAGATTGAAAATTAAATGAAATATTTAACAGACAAGCAACAATTACATATGGAGAGACAATCACCTAGAGATATATAAAAAACATTGTTTAAACAAGCGGATTCTGATACAATATAGTTAGTTACTTTGCGCGTTTTTATTTCCAGTTCGTTCTAACTGGAGAACTTGGTCGCAACAAACTTATAATATAATATTTAAAGACGAACAGCCGTCAAAATATAATAATTAGTCAGTCTTCGAAGACACAGAAGCCCCTTTCATCGGCTATAATGTGTACAATATAACGCAAGCTTTGACAAGCAATCAATTGATACTGTTATGATGAATGTATATAAATAAATAAATATTAGCACTAGCGTGGTTTTTATGAACAAACATATCATTTAACAGATAAAATACTAAGGGTGTAACTTGTTTAGTTAACTTGTTTGGGGTGGAAGAAATTTTTTTTTCTTCTCATAAGTAATTATAATAAATATTAAAAAATAAAATCAATAGGGTATTTTCCGGCGTAACTCTCGAGGCTGCTTTCTATAAAGATGCTCAGTTATCTTTACCTATCTTTTCAGGATTTACGATATTGCCTTTCAATCAACAGAGATATCTTAATTTCGATCATTAGCCCTTCATCGCCATATATATCCTACAAAGTATCGATTTCCAACTGAACCAGTGCGGTGGTAAATTACCATATAAATATGCTTATTACCTGTATTTCTCCCTATTATTAATATATCAGTATATCTGCTACTTACCAGATATATTGCCCATACTAACTAATCAGACAATTTTAGGGCTTTTATAACTGGCTTTTACTGATTTTGGATATTTTTTTGACTATGGAGTATATTATTATGTTAGCTATTTATATCGAATTTAAGGAATGACATTCCATTAAAATGATAATAGTTAAAATAAACCTTACATTCAATTGTTATTATTATATACAGATAGCGAAATAAAGTTGCGATATCCTTAAAGCGAATCAAATTCCTTAAGATATCATTTCTGTTAATGACTGTACAAAATGATTACAAAATAGCTCGTGCAACGCATCAGATCTGAAAGGGACTTCGATATAAAATTGAAAGATAAAGTTCTTTAAATTTCCTCTAAATTGGTACATACAAGTTTGTACAAATTGCGGACTAGATACCGGTACAGTCGCGGCCAGAAGTGTTCCGTAAATTTAATTGAAGCAAAAATTTGGAAATCTGCAGATTTATATAGAAAATATATTTTAAAACATTGATTTATTTATTTCATACGTTTTTGGTATAATAAGGGAAAAATAGACGTATAGCATTTCGTACATCTATAACATTTAATAAAGGACTTGTACTAAGCAAATCTTATGATGTTGGTTATTTCCTAAAATCGCACATAATAATAGATAAATCAATGCTTTATTTTCATGTAATTTTTTATACAAACATTACATACATTGATACATCTGAGAAGTTGTATAAGCACAAGGAAATATTCCAATTCACTTTAAATCTAATACTAATAAGGTCCATATTCCATAACGAGTATTGAGTTTACATTGTGTATAAGTGATTATGTATCGTATGCAGCATAAAATACAATTATACTTGCACAATGTAATGTAATGTAATACAGGGATCTAAAGGTTCGTGATAAACATGATCTGTAGTAGCATATATAATGAATACCTAACAACAGTACGTCGATTTTTAAAATTACTCAGACACCAGCAATTTCTTGGTTTAATAGAAAAGCTGCTAACACCGGACCACGCTTGAGCCTGAATGGAAGAATATTGATTTTTACTGCATTAATTTTGAACACAATCATTTATAATAATAGTAATAGACACCGATGTTGGTCTGGGACTTAGAAAGACTTGCCAACTGTGATCCTTGTTAAGCATGTCGTAAAAGGCAACTAATGGTATATCGGGTTTTGGGTATGTGATTGTGTAGGCGACAAGCTAGCCTCTTGTCACTACTCTTTCACAGTTTTCCATCTAACCCAGGGCAGTTTAATTTTTTGGCTGAATATGGCTAAGTGGGCTAGCTACCCCTTTAACTCTGCCTATCAGGGATTACGGATGTGATGATATGTATGTATGTATGTAATAGAAACCCTCAGGCTCTCGGAATGAAATTTTCAATTATCAAATAGCCCAACTAAAAGTGTGGACAGCCTTATTCTAGGGCATAGTATTAGTATAAGATTTACACGTATGATATAGAGCATAACACTAATGTTAAAAATGCTTGCCACAATAATCATGTGTATCGGTACCTTCAACCTTAGTCGCCTCAGTAATACATTAAAAATTGGCGATAAAACACTGACTACAATAAATACTTACCTAACCGTTAGCCACTTGTGGCCGCGACTGTACCGTACGATTCATCTCATTCGCTAGCTATTTTGCTCCTGCAAACTTCCAATAATTCTGATAATTGAGAAAACTTCGTGTACGCTTCTTGGAGCATGTTTCTGGAACAACAAAAGTATGATTACATATTTACCATATTAAATATATCATTAATAACTTATAAAGGGGAATCGTGTACCTTACGGACAGAGTAGTAGTTAATTTTAGTATATACGAAAACCGAGACCGCGCCCACGAGCGCGAGGCAGGCGCTACACTATGCCTCCAGCCGCGCCGCCGCCTCCTCGCTCAGCGCGCTAACATATAGTGTAGCGTGCAGTACCTGCAGGTGTTGCAGAAGAGCTGCAGGTGCGGCGCTTGCGGCGCGGCGTCGGCGCCCACGAGCGCGAGGCAGGCGCTACACTATGCCTCCAGCCGCGCCGCCGCCTCCTCGCTCAGCGCGCTAACATATAGTGTAGCGTGCAGTACCTGCAGGTGTTGCAGAAGAGCTGCAGGTGCGGCGCTTGCGGCGCGGCGTCGGCGCCCACGAGCGCGAGGCAGGCGCTACACTATGCCTCCAGCCGCGCCGCCGCCTCCTCGCTCAGCGCGCTAACATATAGTGTAGCGTGCAGTACCTGCAGGTGTTGCAGAAGAGCTGCAGGTGCGGCGCTTGCGGCGCGGCGTCGGCGCCCACGAGCGCGAGGCAGGCGCTACACTATGCCTCCAGCCGCGCCGCCGCCTCCTCGCTCAGCGCGCTAACATATAGTGTAGCGTGCAGTACCTGCAGGTGTTGCAGAAGAGCTGCAGGTGCGGCGCTTGCGGCGCGGCGTCGGCGCCCACGAGCGCGAGGCAGGCGCTACACTATGCCTCCAGCCGCGCCGCCGCCTCCTCGCTCAGCGCGCTAACATATAGTGTAGCGTGCAGTACCTGCAGGTGTTGCAGAAGAGCTGCAGGTGCGGCGCTTGCGGCGCGGCGTCGGCGCCCACGAGCGCGAGGCAGGCGCGGAACGCCGCCTCCAGCCGCGCCGCCGCCTCCTCGCTCAGCGCGCTAACATATAGTGTAGCGTGCAGTACCTGCAGGTGTTGCAGAAGAGCTGCAGGTGCGGCGCTTGCGGCGCGGCGTCGGCGCCCACGAGCGCGAGGCAGGCGCTACACTATGCCTCCAGCCGCGCCGCCGCCTCCTCGCTCAGCGCGCTAACATATAGTGTAGCGTGCAGTACCTGCAGGTGTTGCAGAAGAGCTGCAGGTGCGGCGCTTGCGGCGCGGCGTCGGCGCCCACGAGCGCGAGGCAGGCGCTACACTATGCCTCCAGCCGCGCCGCCGCCTCCTCGCTCAGCGCGCTAACATATAGTGTAGCGTGCAGTACCTGCAGGTGTTGCAGAAGAGCTGCAGGTGCGGCGCTTGCGGCGCGGCGTCGGCGCCCACGAGCGCGAGGCAGGCGCTACACTATGCCTCCAGCCGCGCCGCCGCCTCCTCGCTCAGCGCGCTAACATATAGTGTAGCGTGCAGTACCTGCAGGTGTTGCAGAAGAGCTGCAGGTGCGGCGCTTGCGGCGCGGCGTCGGCGCCCACGAGCGCGAGGCAGGCGCTACACTATGCCTCCAGCCGCGCCGCCGCCTCCTCGCTCAGCGCGCTAACATATAGTGTAGCGTGCAGTACCTGCAGGTGTTGCAGAAGAGCTGCAGGTGCGGCGCTTGCGGCGCGGCGTCGGCGCCCACGAGCGCGAGGCAGGCGCTACACTATGCCTCCAGCCGCGCCGCCGCCTCCTCGCTCAGCGCGCTAACATATAGTGTAGCGTGCAGTACCTGCAGGTGTTGCAGAAGAGCTGCAGGTGCGGCGCTTGCGGCGCGGCGTCGGCGCCCACGAGCGCGAGGCAGGCGCTACACTATGCCTCCAGCCGCGCCGCCGCCTCCTCGCTCAGCGCGCTAACATATAGTGTAGCGTGCAGTACCTGCAGGTGTTGCAGAAGAGCTGCAGGTGCGGCGCTTGCGGCGCGGCGTCGGCGCCCACGAGCGCGAGGCAGGCGCTACACTATGCCTCCAGCCGCGCCGCCGCCTCCTCGCTCAGCGCGCTAACATATAGTGTAGCGTGCAGTACCTGCAGGTGTTGCAGAAGAGCTGCAGGTGCGGCGCTTGCGGCGCGGCGTCGGCGCCCACGAGCGCGAGGCAGGCGCTACACTATGCCTCCAGCCGCGCCGCCGCCTCCTCGCTCAGCGCGCTAACATATAGTGTAGCGTGCAGTACCTGCAGGTGTTGCAGAAGAGCTGCAGGTGCGGCGCTTGCGGCGCGGCGTCCGGCGCCCACGAGCGCGAGGCAGGCGCTACACTATGCCTCCAGCCGCGCCGCCGCCTCCTCGCTCAGCGCGCTAACATATAGTGTAGCGTGCAGTACCTGCAGGTGTTGCAGAAGAGCTGCAGGTGCGGCGCTTGCGGCGCGGCGTCGGCGCCCACGAGCGCGAGGCAGGCGCTACACTATGCCTCCAGCCGCGCCGCCGCCTCCTCGCTCAGCGCGCTAACATATAGTGTAGCGTGCAGTACCTGCAGGTGTTGCAGAAGAGCTGCAGGTGCGGCGCTTGCGGCGCGGCGTCGGCGCCCACGAGCGCGAGGCAGGCGCTACACTATGCCTCCAGCCGCGCCGCCGCCTCCTCGCTCAGCGCGCTAACATATAGTGTAGCGTGCAGTACCTGCAGGTGTTGCAGAAGAGCTGCAGGTGCGGCGCTTGCGGCGCGGCGTCGGCGCCCACGAGCGCGAGGCAGGCGCTACACTATGCCTCCAGCCGCGCCGCCGCCTCCTCGCTCAGCGCGCTAACATATAGTGTAGCGTGCAGTACCTGCAGGTGTTGCAGAAGAGCTGCAGGTGCGGCGCTTGCGGCGCGGCGTCGGCGCCCACGAGCGCGAGGCAGGCGCTACACTATGCCTCCAGCCGCGCCGCCGCCTCCTCGCTCAGCGCGCTAACATATAGTGTAGCGTGCAGTACCTGCAGGTGTTGCAGAAGAGCTGCAGGTGCGGCGCTTGCGGCGCGGCGTCGGCGCCCACGAGCGCGAGGCAGGCGCTACACTATGCCTCCAGCCGCGCCGCCGCCTCCTCGCTCAGCGCGCTAACATATAGTGTAGCGTGCAGTACCTGCAGGTGTTGCAGAAGAGCTGCAGGTGCGGCGCTTGCGGCGCGGCGTCGGCGCCCACGAGCGCGAGGCAGGCGCTACACTATGCCTCCAGCCGCGCCGCCGCCTCCTCGCTCAGCGCGCTAACATATAGTGTAGCGTGCAGTACCTGCAGGTGTTGCAGAAGAGCTGCAGGTGCGGCGCTTGCGGCGCGGCGTCGGCGCCCACGAGCGCGAGGCAGGCGCTACACTATGCCTCCAGCCGCGCCGCCGCCTCCTCGCTCAGCGCGCTAACATATAGTGTAGCGTGCAGTACCTGCAGGTGTTGCAGAAGAGCTGCAGGTGCGGCGCTTGCGGCGCGGCGTCGGCGCCCACGAGCGCGAGGCAGGCGCTACACTATGCCTCCAGCCGCGCCGCCGCCTCCTCGCTCAGCGCGCTAACATATAGTGTAGCGTGCAGTACCTGCAGGTGTTGCAGAAGAGCTGCAGGTGCGGCGCTTGCGGCGCGGCGTCGGCGCCCACGAGCGCGAGGCAGGCGCTACACTATGCCTCCAGCCGCGCCGCCGCCTCCTCGCTCAGCGCGCTAACATATAGTGTAGCGTGCAGTACCTGCAGGTGTTGCAGAAGAGCTGCAGGTGCGGCGCTTGCGGCGCGGCGTCGGCGCCCACGAGCGCGAGGCAGGCGCTACACTATGCCTCCAGCCGCGCCGCCGCCTCCTCGCTCAGCGCGCTAACATATAGTGTAGCGTGCAGTACCTGCAGGTGTTGCAGAAGAGCTGCAGGTGCGGCGCTTGCGGCGCGGCGTCGGCGCCCACGAGCGCGAGGCAGGCGCTACACTATGCCTCCAGCCGCGCCGCCGCCTCCTCGCTCAGCGCGCTAACATATAGTGTAGCGTGCAGTACCTGCAGGTGTTGCAGAAGAGCTGCAGGTGCGGCGCTTGCGGCGCGGCGTCGGCGCCCACGAGCGCGAGGCAGGCGCGGAACGCCGCCTCCAGCCGCGCCGCCGCTGCCAACTCCTCCTCTGGACCGGTCGTTCCGCAAAGCGCCCCTAAGGGAAAGAAATAACCTCCGTCTCAGAAACACTTTATAATATATTCGAGTAAATAGTTGCTCATAACAAATACCTAACATACACTGTGTATACACACCCTTTTAAAGCTAACGTAAGCGCACTAGTCTGCTCGCTGAATTCATTGCACTTGCTGATCAGCACGTTCGGCGGGTCGTCCGTAGAGATTTTGTCCTCCAGGCTGTGAGATATTCCCAGGCCCGTCGCTAATTTGGCACTGGAACAATCAAATAAAGACACACTATAGAAAACCATTGAAATAATAAGAGCCAGTAACTGGAGAAGGTCCACAGCCTCTCAAATATTACGGCGATGAACATTTCTGCTTTAACGCATAAGTAATACATTTCAATGAATGCATGAATGAATAAACGTTTATTTGCTGACCAGTTTACATGTAACCTATCGACTTACCAGTAGGGGAAGAAATACTCATTGTCGAAGTTTTAAGTACTTCGGGCTTGTGACCCATGGACTTACCAGAAGCTAGAGGAATCGTGATTATCGAATCTTTTGGGGGTCTCTATACCCCCCTCAAAACCTCGACAAATACTTATCGTAGAGCATTTCTCCTCCACCGTAGAGGACATACATTTGCACTCACCAGTAGCTGGAGAAGACGGTCCAGAGCCCCTCGAAGGCCTCGACGACGAGCATCTCGGCGCCCTGCGGCGCGCGCAGCCGCTCGAGCGCGCGCTTGGCCAGCGCCATGTACTCGGGGATGATGGTGCACGCGCGCGCCACCTCCGCGCACAGCTCGCGGAAGTTGCTCACCTCCGACTCGGACAGCGCCGACGCCTCTGCAACACACGGGAAACTGGAACTTTAGACGTGACGCGCATCGGAAACGCCACTAAATGTAGCCTAGAAATTAAGGTCGAAACATAGGCGAAGTCGAGACTAACTATCTAACTTGACTCACTGACTGACTGACAGGTTCACGGACTGACTGCCAGATTTATTAATTTACTGACTGACTGACTCGAACTACCTGATTTTCTGACTACCTTACTGACTAATAAGAATTACAGGTTATGTATGGCTTCTGTAAAATTTGTTCTAAAACATTGTAAATCGATGACGCTGTACATAATTACAAAGCAAGAAATTTTTCTCCAGACCTGTATAAAGTCAAATGTGATTGTATACATCAAGCTATCGAATAAACCAGTGTGTGCTTTTTTTGGGTTTTATTTTATCAAGTACACCGGGTTGCGCCCTTAACCAGGCGGTTAATCATGGTCCTTCGAGCCGGATTACTTACCTTTACTATGGATAGAAGTGAGTGCATTACTCAAATCCGTGATCAGATGTTCTATTCTCGGGAACACCTCGTTGAAGACGGCGATCCAATGCTTGAGCAGACACTGCAGCACGTCGCCCAGCGACCAGGGCGGCGCCTTGAACAGCACGTGCTGCCAGAGGTTGTTGTATTTTGCGCGCATCTCGTTCTGGGTCAAGAAATATAAGTATTTTTTTATCACTATCAGGATACAATATTTGCTATATCCTAGGTATAGGTAGATAGATAGATAGAAGAAGAGTAAACTGAAGACCATCAGATCCTGTGTTCAAATTACAAGGTCAAATTAACTACAATTTAAACTAAAATTCCGCTTCTTCCGCTTCCGGCTGGCCAGCAGCGGCCGCAGCTCGCTCCGCCCGGTGCAGCAACGATCAGGTCTGTACCTCGAGTATGTTGGCGAGCAGCTGGTACATGGCGCCCTCGTAGAGGCGCAGGCCGGCGGCCAGGCCGGGCGGCGCGGCGCGCGGCCGGCTGGCCAGCAGCGGCCGCAGCTCGCTCCGCCCGGTGCAGCAACGATCAGGTCTGTACCTCGAGTATGTTGGCGAGCAGCTGGTACATGGCGCCCTCGTAGAGGCGCAGGCCGGCGGCCAGGCCGGGCGGCGCGGCGCGCGGCCGGCTGGCCAGCAGCGGCCGCAGCTCGCTCCGCCCGGTGCAGCAAACGATCAGGTCTGTACCTCGAGTATGTTGGCGAGCAGATGGTACATGGCGCCCTCGTAGAGGCGCAGGCCGGCGGCCAGGCCGGGCGGCGCGGCGCGCGGCCGGCTGGCCAGCAGCGGCCGCAGCTCACTCAGCCCGGTGCAACGCACGCCGTTTATCACTGCCCTTGTTGCAGAGGTTCTTGTCGTTCGACAACAAGATCTGCACACAAAAATGAGCCGGTAGCATCAGATTTTTAAATCAAAGGAGAGCATCGAAGG
>OX596208.1:1794115-1872900 GCA_951394215.1 Glyphodes perspectalis | reverse complement strand
CCCCCGCTCAAACTGCTGCAAACAGCAATTCAGTATCTCATCGTCAGGAATCTCGCACGGGTATATATGCGAATTGGCGTCTCGCAGCGATTGTCCTAAGGGTCACAAAATTAGCATGATTGTACTGATTTCGAATAAAAACTTATTAACCTGCAATGAGAGGGAGATTAAATGCTACATCATTGTTTTGGACAGTCCTCCTCTTCCTAGCGTTATGTCCCGTGCTTAGACGTGGTCTGCTTAGACCATGATCCAGGATTTAGCGAGTCTGGTAATTACATTGAAGCGACTGCCGATCTGACCTTCGTAACCCTAAGATAGGGGTACCAGACAATTTTTGGATCATGGTTACAAATTCAAAGTTGTTTGAATTTGCAGGTTTCATCATGATGTTTTCCCTCACCGTTTTGGAGAGTTTCCTCAAAATTTTCATTTAGAGGAACCCCTCCCCCTTTTCGCACTGGCTCGATTCATCATCGACAATCTTTCCTGGACTATTATAAAAAATATATCTTCATAAATAAAATAAAAAAAATAAAAATAAATAAATTATCAAATGTAATACAATCGAAATTAAGAAGTCAATGATCTATGGAATATACAAGTAGATCTGCAATAAAAACCAAGAGAAAGAGAACTAATAAATACTAAATACCTTTAATCCGAGTGTTCTCTGGCAATGATTTGTATAAATAGTCCATAGCGGATTTGGCCCTTTTACAGATGGCCCCGTTGCCGTTATTATTGTCCTTCAATCTGTCTAGCTCATTGATCACGCGCCACGGCACCAGCAGCGTCGGCTGTTCGCTATAACCTGAAATATATTTATTAGTTAGTTAGTTAGTTGGGCATTTGTTTTCCACACTTAGCCTCATAAGTGGGCCATTGAGCGTAAATGGTTTCTGTACCACTACAATAGATGAATGTATTTAAAAAACTATTTATTCAGATAATCCCAACTTTGATTTGACTACAAATAATAATAATAATGTCCTCCTAACCGATATCGTTCACAGCGGCCAATCTCAACGAGGATTATCCAGGAGGTATTATAGTGCACAAGTGTGTGTGGAAACACAGGTGCACTCACACTTTTCCTTAACTCTCATAGTCCGGTGAGCTGGCAATTAGACATGACTGGAGAGAGGTCAGCCGCAAGACACGTTTTCCAAGGCACGGGGGTAATTAAAGCGCCAACTTCCTGACTCCGGGCTGTTATTGAGTAATTTAATAAACCAGCCACTCATTTTAGCCCGACCCAGGATTTCCACCCGTGACCAATGAGGCAGTCAACATATAATAAAGTCAATGTATATACGACGTAAATCTGTGTACTAAGCCAAAAGATAGTCAAGGCTATACTTCCAATAAGTATGTCAACCGATGAAATTCATTGAATTATAAACAATACCACACACATACTTTATACAGCTGCTAAATAGCAGCTGTATAAAGTCATATATAAAAAAATGTCTATTTGTTGAGTCCCCGAAGATCTTATTTTTTAATACCCAATATTTTACATTCTCAATTATTTATTTACAATTATCACATTCGCACAACAGCAGACTCTAAATAATAATAGTGTATTATGTATATTTACCTTTTATATGTGAATTCAAAACATCTTTAATGAAGTCAAGTTCATGTATAAAAATGTTTGTATCAACAACTAAAACTAAATCTTTGTTACTACCTACATTGTCTTTTGTACATTGTAGCATTGGCACACTTTTCGGTACCTGAAAGCAAATAACAATATTAGGACAGATATTTATTTCCTTTCTGCAAACGTAAATAATCTTTTAGACATATAACCCATCGGAAATATCTGCGAACCTGGCTTAATGACGTCTTGCGTCGGCGCTTACGTTGGCAACGGTACTGCATAGACGTAAACGGGGCGAAGTGCGGGGAAGCGCGAGGGGAAGCACGATCCAGCGAGGTTCGCAGATATTTCCGAGAGCTTGTAGTACATAATACAACAAATGCATTAAAGGAAAAGGCCAGATTGTATGCAGCGAGAATGTGACGTAGAGACAACTACTGGATAATTAACTGCTCTGTCTCTTATATACTCTACATCCTAATAATAATAAACCTTCTAAATTGCAATTAACTAATATGTGGTACCATTAACAGAGCTAAGATTCGGAAACAATTACACATAACCCACCTCCTTAATATCTACATCCATTGATTCTACAGCATATGATACTTCTTTACTGGCATATTGTTGATCCTCACTAGCATATGATACATCTTTATTAACATATGATACATCTTTATCAACGTATGATACATCATTACTGCCAAATGTTAGATCTTTATTCTCCCCTATACTTTCCACAGATGTATTTATATCAGGTTCATTACTCAACCGAGTTCTCAAAGCTTTCATTCGATCCATAGCCGACGTAAAGGTCTTTACAGGAGTATCCTTGCTTGTCACCTTGTATGACAGCTTGGATTTTATAGCAGACACAAGTTTACTAGCTTCAGAAAACTGAGGTGGTGTTGCCGGATGCTTCATGAACGGATAATCTGCTGTTTGATTGCAAATACCCTGCTCTATATCAGCAAATGTGTCCTTTAGTTTTTGTTTACTGCAATACTCTTCGGGTAGTTGAGCTTTCATTGATGATAATATTTTGTTTGCCGCAAAGAATTGTGACGGCGATGGACTGGATTGTAAACTGTCGCTGCTTGGAGATTGAGTGCTAGAGCATTTTGAATCATTTACATTAGGGCTCTTTAGTTCTGTTTTAGCTGTTTTCAATGGGGGCTCAGCTTGTGATGCTGTTGGACTTATTTTATGCTTAGCCTTTGCAGGAGACTTGTCTGAGGAAGGTGCCTCCTCTTTTTGACTATCTTGTGTTAGTTGTGCTCGAAGCTGGGTAAGCCTGGTGTTTGCAGTATTTTTTGGAGTGGTCTTTTGTGATTCTGATTTAGGAGGGCTGTCTTTCTTGCTTGAGTCAGGAGGTTTCGCCGGGCTGGCTTTGGTGCTAGGAGGTGATTTAAGTTTTTCAGGAGTAGGAGGCTCTGTGAAACCGATGAAAGATACTATTACATTTTTGACATAAGATCATTTATATATTATTCAGATAATTTTCACACATTGGATTTAAGCATATAATTTAACCCATTGGACAAATCATTATGTATCTAAGAACTTGATAAATAATATAATGTCAATATTTTTATTTGATTTCTTGAATGGTGGCGTAATACATCATGAAAAAAGTCACCATCAGGAATGAAAAGCTATGGACATAGTTTTAAAGTGTTAACAAAGGACTCTTGGCATTTATTTAAAAACTATATATGTAATACTTGTTGATCCAAAAATCATTACCATAGTGTGAGTAATAACATAATAAACTACAAAATACCTTCTTTTGCTTTCTTGCTGCTATGAGTGCCATCTTTGCCACTGCTCTTCCTCTTCAAGGACCTCTCTTCTTTTTTGTTCTTCTCCGAATGGCTACATTTCTTTCTTTTATGTTTACTGTGACCTGATTTTTCAGCAGCCTTGAAAAATATTGTACAAAATATTGATTAACTATTTACCAAATATAGCATATTTTTAGACACAATTTAACAAGCAGGTATTTTTTTGTTTAAACATTGTTTTATTTAATTTAAATTTATAAATTAATTTGTCGGTAATCAAAGGTCATTGAAATTAAATAATTTGTAAATTACGAAACAAACCTGCGGTTCGGTCCACGATGATTTTCCTGTTCTCTTATTAAAGTAATACTTTCTCCCGGGATTTGATTTAGATGTACATAGAACCCAGCCATCAGGCAATTTCTTTGAATCCTTTTTATCCGAATTCATGATGGGTTAAAGGAAAATAAACAATGATATTCATCTAGACTTCGTAAAGGAAACAAGAATTTGTGTTCGTTTGACAAAATATTTCAACTTTGTCTATGACCGTAGTAGTGAGGTAACAAACAACTAGTTAAAGAAATCGATAATTTAAAAAAATTAAGTGTTGATCTCTTAACATATCATCTAGTCACCCAAGCTCCAGTAAACTATTTATTTACATGTCAATATAAGATAAAAGCCTACTAAAACATCAATGAAATGTTCACGAATGTGATTCAGATATGATCTTAAGTAAAAAATTATATCAATCACTTGAAATATCGCGTGATAGAAGGTACTACTCTATTCTATTGTCAAATTGAGATGATGAATTGACAGTACCTACTTGCTGGAACAGCTGATTTTCTAACCTCGTACTTTTTAATGATTTCCTAGATTTTAAAATAACATTGACGGATATTAATCACAAATTATGGAGAGAATAGTAAAATTTGGTAAAACGATACGAAATAATTGGAAAAAGTCAGTGGTTGGAGTTATCGCTCTTTCTTATGGAGCCGCTACTTTAAAGGAGAAGTACCAGTATGTTCTCTTATATTTTTAATTGGTTTGTTTAGTTACGCAATTTGCTAAAAATTAATACCTATATTTAACAAATGCGTTATATATTTTGAAATTTCAAACATACAGACACTAAATCCCAGATGTTGATTTTTCTGTGAGTATTCTGTATTTCAAATACATTGTTGTTTATTTCAAATGTTGTCTTTAGAATTAACATCCTTATGCGTGCGGCGTGCAAAGAGGCAGCACGGTACGGTGACGCATTGATCCCAATGGAGAGGAACCCAACCATGGTGACCGTGATACTGAACCCGGTGGCGAATAAGCGTAAGGCTAAGAAAGACTTTGAGAATTACTGCGAGCCTTTGCTCCACTTAGCTGGCCTGCAGATCGATGTTGTGCAGACAGCTTCAGAGGGTAATGCCAAGGAGATTGTGGAGAGCCTTAGGGGGACTGAGGCTATTATAGTTGCTGGTGGCGATGGCACTTTATCAGAAACAGTAACAGGTCTGTATTGAAATTGTGTATCCTCAATTCTTCATCTGATTGTTCATTTAAATTGCTTACATTAGGACTTTTTATTTCTGTTTTAGCAATTTTGACAGACGGCTAGAATAGGTAATATAATTCTCCAGTATAAATAAAATCTCCAGACACACCAATTCCTCAGTTCCGAACTAAACTTATGCTTGTACTATGGATACTAGGTCAACGAATAGACATACCTAAATATGTTTATAAACATCCATTTTATCCCATTCCATTTTGTCCCATGTTGGTCTGGGACTTGGCCCATGTTGATCTGGGACAAAAAAAAAAGAATGTGCCAACTGTGGTTCTTGCCTAGCATGTCGTAAGAGGCGACTAATGGTTCACGGGCTTTTGGGTATGTGACTAAGTAGGCGACGAGCTAGCCACTTGTCACTCCTTTTTCACAGCTTTCCATCCAACCCAGCCCACTGTCCCATGTTGGTCTAGGACTTTAAAAGAATATGCCAACTGTGGTTCTTGCCTAGCATGTCGTAAATGGCGACTAATGGTATATCGGGTTTTGGGTTTGTGATTGTGTAGGCGACAGGTTAGCCGCTTGTCACTGCTTTTTCACAATTGTCCATCTGACCCAGCCCGGCTTTATTTTTGGCTGAATGTGGTCAAAGGGGCTTGCTGCCCCTTCGACTCTGCCTACCTCTTCGGGGATCGTGGGCGCGATGTTATGTATGTAACATCCATGGCTCAAGTACAAATGTCCATGTTTATCACAAAACATTTGCCCCTAGCGGGATTCGAACCCGAGACCCTTGATTTCATGGCCAGGGTCTCTGACCACTCGATCTATGGGCCAGTCAGTCGGGTGGGCTAGGTGCTAGGATTATATTTTATTATAATGTAAATATAAATTAAAATCTATACCTTAAAAATACAAAACTGACATAAACTATTACATGTACATTACTCAAACACTCAAAATATAAAAGATGAGATAATAAAAAAATATATATTTGTAATAAGTCCCATGTTGGTCTGGGACTGTCCCATGTTGATCTGGGACAAAAAAAAAGAATGTGCCAACTGTGGTTCTTGCCTAGCATGTCGTAAAAGGCGACTAATGGTTTACAGGCTTTTGGGTATGTGACTGAGTAGGCGACGAGCTAGCCACTTGTCACTCCTTTTTCACAGCTTTCCATCCAACCCAGCCCACTGTCCCATGTTGGTCTGGGACTTAAAAAGAACATGCCAACTGTGGTTTTTGCCTAGCATGTCGTAAAAGGCGACTAATGGTATATCGTGTTTTGGGTGTGTGATTGTGTAGGCGACAGGTTAGCCGCTTGTCACTGCTTTTCACAATTTTCCATCTAACCCAGCCCGGCTTTATTTTTGGCTGAATGCGGTTGAAGGGGCTTGCTGCCCTTTCAACTCTGCCTATCACTTCAGGGATTATGGGCGTGATGTTATGTATATTTGTAATACCACTGTTATCCGTAACACAAGTGCTTTAGCTACTTAGCTCGAAGTCAGATCAGTGTATGTGATGTCATCGGATATTTATATTTATATTTTGAGTGTTTGAGTTATCCTCTTATAATTTAGTGTGTACTTTATTTTCAGGGCTTCTAAGAAGAAATGATGATGCAAATAGATTTCCGCTTGGCGTGTTACCACTTGGTCGTACAAACGCATTTGGCAACTCATTATTCCCTGGTGGGGATGGTGTTGAGAAAGTCAAGCAACTGATTGAGGCTTGCATGGCCATTATTGAAGGTAATACTGTTTGGAAAGACGCAATGAAGATTGAGCCAATACCTGAGGAAGAAGAGGAAACGCCTGGCAGGCCTATTTATGCATTGACTGCATTAGAGTGGGGAGCATTTAGAGATACATTAGCGAAAAGAGACAAATATTGGTTCTGTGGGTCTCTACGGGATTATGCTGCTTTTATTTTTAATGGATATAAAGAGTCGCTTTCATGGAACTGCAGTGGCGTCATAAAGTATACTCCGCCTTGCTCTGGCTGCAGCAACTGTATGCAAAAGAAGCCTGAAGTGAAGAGGAAGTGGATGTTCTTTGTCCCGAGCACAGAAGCTGCAGAGCAGTATGATAGCTCTAAAGTCCTGAACCCAGAGTGTGCAGTATCCCAGGAACTTTGTTTCAAAACATGTGACTTCAAAATAAAACCTTATTACATACAAAATCAGCTACCAGCATTAGGTATTATGTTAGGGCGAAACACATACTCTTACACAGATTTTGTGTCGGAAGGTTGGAACAGGTTAAAGCAAAATGCCAGTGATCTGAGTATAGTCTCAGCAAGGACTGTTGAGCTACTCCCCAATAAGCCCGCAAATGAAGTTATGATTGAAATAGACAAGGAAGAGTTTGAAGTTAAACCTGTAAGGATCACATTGTTACCAAAAGTTGTAAAATTATTTTGTAAATCTGGATTAAATAATGTTTAATTAATATTCTTGTTTGCTTTTGTACAATAATTTAATAAATAAAATTGACAATTAATTAAAATAATTTTACTTAATTATTGAGATGGATTTTTATATAAAATTACAAAATATTTTGCCTAGCATATTCCCACACGAAAATAGCTGCAGTGACATGCACATTCAGGGATCTGACAAAGCCTTGCTGTGGTATTTCAACACAGTAGTCCATCATTGGTAGTAGGTCACAAGGTATGCCTTCTTTTTCATGCCTGAAAAAGAATAATTTTTATTTGTAGAAGAAAAAAAAAAAACTAAGTTAATAATTTGTAATGTGGGACGACGGGAGGCGAGTAAAAGATGTGTTTAGCGCGCACTGTAGGTATACTCACTTGTGCATAAAAGGTTGTATTATAAATTAAGGCTCTAATTTGGAGCCCTTACGCACACTTGCTATTTTAATACATTTGTAGGTAAGCTTCGATGATTCCTATAATAAATTTCAAATATTTTTGAGATATTAATGAAATGAGAAATGTTTTAGTGTACAAATTATCAGGTATAGTAAAACGAATGATTTAATCTTGACTAATGTTGTACTATCGAATGCTTTACCTAATTCTAAAACTATAAAAAAATAAGTTGCCAAATCCGAAATTCCAAAAAGACGATTGCAAGCTAAGCTTACCCAAGCAGCAATAATGTTTTCCTAGGAAATTTGAAACTTTGCAGCTTAGCACTAGTAGACGTTTGTTCGGCGGCTACTACCGAGTAACCTTCTCCCTTTTTCTGCAAGAGATACTGCTTCAATAGCTGTCCTGGACGAACTTCTTCCACATCTATCCATCGTTCTGCAGACACGCTAAAAGGTATAGAAAGATATGCATAACTATATATTATGTATATTAATACGTTAAGCAAAAACTTGTAACCCTTTTTATGAGAATTACGCGTAAGGTGGATTTGGCACAGTTAAAGTTTACTTATATGGAGAAGGAGTGCACAAAGCAAATTTCAATTAAGAATGCATGAGGAATAATATTTTTAAATTAATAAAAAAATAAACTAATTATGGTCGAATTTCGACCAGTGGGCGATCACTAATTAGAATAAATAAACAAATAAAATAATGGTTCAATGTTGGGACTGTTAAACCCTAGGGTGTTGTATTTTTAAAATATATTTTTATTTTGACTGAATTTGGTTAAAGGGGCTTGCTGCCCCTTGACTCTGCCTACCACTTCAGGGATTATGTTATGTAAAATATATTTTACCTTTGACTTTTTTGAGGATGGCGAGCATGATGTTATATGTATGTATGTATAATAAGTACATAAATTTACCTTAATCCCTGGAACTGTTTGTCTTGTAAGTGACGCAAACTGTCTACGACATATGTTTTGACACCAAAAACTTCGCTAGTCCGAGCCATACCACCCAAATTAGGTAGTTTGTCTATGAGGGATGCAACAACTATCAACTCACTTGTGCTTTTCTTCTGCAAAAATAATGTACTTATATTTTTTTTTATTAATACTCATGTCCATACAACAGGTAAGTGGATGCTCAAAAACGTAATCGAACATTTTAAGATTACTTTCATCATCTTCCTAGCGTTATGTCCCGTGCTTAGACGGGGTCCGCTTAGACCATGATCCGGGATTTAGCGAGTCTGGTAATTACATTGAAGCGACTGCCGGTCTGACCTTCGTAACCCTAAGATAGGGGAACCAGACAATTTTTGGATCATGGTTACAAATCCAAAGTTGTTTGAATTTGCAGGTTTCATCACGATGTTTCCCTCACCGTCGAGCTAGTGGTATGAATACGTACATAGATTTAAAAAATCCAGAGGTACGCGCCCGGGTTTGAACCCGCACTCCTCGGTTAAGAGGCGCGTGTGATTCACAGTTATAACATAATATGTATATAGATGAAATCTGTGGATGCTACATGTAAGATTTAATACACTCAATATCATTTGAATTTTAAAATTGATGTAGTACTTATTATCTACTATAAAATCTAATCTATGTTACCTTCTTTCCAGATTCGTAGATGTTTACATCGCTCATATTCTTCCAAGGTACATACTTTTTCTGGATCGTCCCCAACTCTTCAGCATTTTCTACAACTTTGCTTTTAGCTTCCTCCCAAGTCTTCAAATTAAAAATATCTTCATCCGATTTTAGCATTAATCGCTCATTCTTGAAAAATTCGCGATTTTGAACATTCGAAATTACCTTTTTAATAACATCTTTTACAAAGTTCAGATCAACTGACTCGTTATTATTGATTTCACAGTATCGCGGCAGAAAAAAGTAAATGAAACATGGCGTGAAATCATTAAGAATATCGAAAGTATTAACAAAATAATCTTGCTGTAGCTTGGTAAAGTTTTTATCTTTTGCACTTTCAAGAAATGTTTTTTCAATAACATTAATAGTGTAACTATACTTAGACAAATCTTTTTTATTGATGGTATACAGTTTAGTTGCTAAGTATTGGGCGTTCAATCTAATATTAAACATCTGTCCCATGGTGTGGGATAGCAATACATCCATGACAAAGTCGTATTCTTCGTTGGAGCAAATACCCTCGATAACTTTACGCTTCACAATCCAGTATAATATCGTAAATTGTGAAGCCATTGGCAATTTTCTCATAGTTTCTATCAATTCTCCGTTAATACCTTTTTCCTAGAAAATGGAAAATATTTTATTTGTCATTGTCATAAGGAAAATCAGAGTGCTTTATGTTGTAAACGTAAGCGGTCCAATTCACAGATATTATTACCTGTATGTAAAACTGGACAGCAATATACCACTCTAAACAGATTCGAACACTCGGCTGATGCGGCAGTTTCCCCAAAAGCTCTACGCACCAGTTAAGTATAATTTCGTTGCCATTAGGTTTCAATGATGAAATCAGGAGTAAATGCTGCAGAGCCGTCAGGAGCAGTCGGTGCGCTTGAGAGTGCCCATGATACCTCTGCTTATTCCTGAAGACTTCGTCAATGCGATTTTTTATAAACATTTCAATGTTCGACAGGACATCTTTGTTCGAAATCTTGGTTAATATTAAAATGGATAAATATTGTATTTGGAAATTAAAATGCATATCAGTGCTGAAAGATAACAAGATAAGTATTTGTTATTAAAGTGATGATGTTCATTCATGACTTATATAGGTAGATACTTATCTGTATGTAAGGTAGAAATCGTTATTTTTAAAACTAACAATAAAGTGTTGTACAACTACTTACTTCTGCTTTGTGCAGTTATATTTTGGATCAAGTAATAAGTCGATAACCAGATTTTCCAGAATTCTGTAAAATAAATCAAATAAATTTTATTATTAATAAAACAATGTAAGTACCTAAGTTACACAAAAATATTTTAAAAATAAAATGTTATTTACCTTTGGTCCTTCCTTGGTACAGGAGAATAGAGTAAAATTTCGCACAGGACATAAATCAACTGGCCATGATCTTCAGTAATAGCTTTGCTGTTCAATTTTTTAACTAAATAAAATAATGGCGCAGTTTTGACTGAACCATATTCAATAATTTTATTACAATAAAATATAACTAAATTGTTGAACATTGATCTTTTCAATAATGCATCATTGGTAATTAAATTTATAAATTCATAAATACATGGGTTATACTGGTTGTTCGATTTTAACTCTTCTATTTCCTTCCACATTCTGTTTATAAATTGGGTAACATCAAAGTTTATGTTTTTATCTTCAAGAAGAGAAGGCAGCACTGTATTCATTATATTTAGACAGAGTCTTAGACAGCCATATCCACCACACTCTATTACATTTTCAATAAACTCTGCTATGTCTTTTACATGTCTATCTATATTTATTTCTTGATTGTTCATTAGGGTATGAACAATTTCACATGCCTTTTCATAAAATACATTTCTCAATCTTCCAACACTTTGTTTATTTTCAAACTCTGAAGTCAATGTTATAATGTATCTTAGACTTAACATCTCATGTTTAAAATTTGTAAGCAAAATTTCATTGGCTGATATGTTATTTATAATATACATACTCAATACTTTTGTTTCTATTATAGTATCTTTATCTTTTATGAATAGTACTGATGTCTTATATAATTGGAGGAGAATCTGCACAACTTCAGGATTGTTTGCAGTAATATACATACACCTAAATCCAATGGACAGCAAATTCAAATCATCAATAGTCAGTAAAGTGTTATTTGATAATAAGCTTAAAATATAGTATAATATGGTTTTATATGCTCCTGCAATCATTACATTTATAATCTCTGACATAGGAGTATTTGCTTGCTTTGATTTCACATACAGCTGCACCAGATAAATAACATCTTGGAGATGTGCTGATTTATCTGAATATTGTCTATTTACTATTTCATCAAGTTTTTTGATTTTATCAAACAGTAAATCCATGAAAATATTAACATCTGAAGGATGCTTCTGTAAATATAATAGACAAAAATCAATGTGCAAATATGATTCAAACATAACTTTGAAGAATGTTGACTTTTCATCATCTTTTAAAAATCCTTGAAATAGTAATGAATTGAGTGGGTTATCTAAATTACAATCAACTGGTATTTCGGACTGTAGTATACAATAAAAGCTCAGAATATATTTCCAGTGTAGACCACCACAGTTTGCAACAAAATGGCTCATATTTATAAACACTGCCTTTCTTACAGCTATATTGTTACATGGAACTTTCAGTACATTAATTATATATTGTGATAGCTTTATATTTCTTTCTGGAGGTAAATGTTTACACTTCATATCACATAATAAACTAGTTATGTGATACAATGGCACTGGTGACCATTTTATAGTAGGTAAAGTTGCTAAAACATGCATGAAAACATCTGTGTCTGAAATAAATGAACATATTTTCTTCTTCAGATCTTCACATTCAAATTTATTGTCATAAATGTTAATATCATTCAAAGCTTCTAGTAAAACGGCTGCCTCAGACTGACTAGCTATATTTATTTCTAGTCTGTTGTGAATGCATTTTAATCTGACTTGTGTATTGTCATGTCTGAGACCAATATTAAATGCACAGTTCAGCCAACTGCCAAGACTCTTCAAAGATCTGAATAATTGCAATGATGGCAAAACTATATTACTTTGTTTCTCTTCTAAACTGTCAATAAGTATGAAATAGTTGTCCCATAAGATTTTTTCATTGTCCATATTTTTATGATCCCATTTAAACATTGTTCTATTGTCTGATTTAACACAAATACTTTTATTAAGTGCCATTACACAGTCTAAAGCTCTCTTTGCAAGGTACATGGATATTTTTCTCAAAGATGAATCAGTTGACAACAAACCATGGAAAATATTATCCCAGAACCCATACTGGTAAATTATTACAGACTCAAATAACATATTCCCTTTGCTATCTGCAACAGGCAAGTAATATTCTGAAAGTGAGCTCAGAACATTTAAAAATACCTCTCTTTTATCCTTTTGAAGACCTTTGATGTGGTCCCAGATTTTATCTAAAATGCTAAAACCTGTTATCCCTTCAAATAACTTTGGGACTGTGCTGGTCAAAAAATGGACTTTAAGTTTTTCATCTGTGCTATGCAGAATATGTTTCACTGGTAACTCTAAAAATGGCAAGTTTAATTTTTCACCCTTCTTTATGACGGTGTCAAGAATACCGTCTGTTATTTTAAAGTTCCATAAGGCGGTGTTCTGTTCTGGAGTGTCTGCACCATCTTTTATGTCTGTTGGTAATTCGATGTCTGCTAATATCTGCTGTAATAAATGCTCTGACTTGTTGACTAGAGTTTCAGCATTCAGGTCTAGAGTGAGAGCGACAATATGACACACGTTATCAACGTTATCTTCTCTCAGCTCCTTGATGAGTCTCGCCGCAAACTCCCACTCGTCGTCATTCTCACAGTCACTGTTATCTTGTAAGTTCACCAACTGTTTATATTTTAAAAGTTGGATAGCACCTATAAGGTGCTTATTACAATGTATATCTTTATCCATGATCCTCTTTAAACGTGTGTCGATGATTTCTTCATCCAAATCGAGCAAATCCATGAAAGAAACCGCTTGATCATGGGAATTCATTTTTATGATGTTAATCTCAAATGCCAGTTTACAAATCCAGTTTACGTAACTTAAATAATTGTACGGCCGGAGTGTTTATTAGGAGAAACCATCATTTAATACATGAAAAAACGTGGAAATTACTTTAAAAATATTTGGCCACGCGATATTGACGTTTTCTTTGACGTATCACCTTTGTCAATAGGAATGTCAAACCACAGCTGATAATTGCGTTTCGATCTCCCAACATGGAAAATATTTTTTTTATCTCGACTTCGAAATAACGATATCAATTTCGGCTCACTCTTTCTTAATTCAGCTTAATAAAGTTACAGTAATTGATGAACCAATTTTTATTTTCTGTCGAAACAGACAGAAGAGTAAATAGTTATTAAATATTACGACGGTTATTGGGCTGGCATATTAGGCCCATATAGCTCGCGTCTGTTAAAGCAGCTGGCAGCTGATACAATGAACCAAATATTATTACTAGACTGGAGCATGCTTATAAATGAAGTACATGTCCGACCAAAATAAAATAATAATTATAATAGGGCTTTAACACATACCTACCCTACAATTTGACCGATGAGGGCAAAATCAGTTACACATCAGATATACCTTTACCTACATTTACAATAACAAATAATCTGAACTTAATATTATCTAATATTAAAGGTATCTTGTTCTTGTGATATGGTATGGCCGTATCGTAGCGTAGCAGTCGTAGTGATATTATTTCATACCTACGTTGGTTGAACATAAGAGACGGAAATTAATTGATAATTTTTAGACACTTATCTTATCAATATATTGTCTTATTTTAAACTCAACAGAGATTGCTATATAAATATATCATTAACGACAGGTAAATATGTAAGTAACGTAAGGAATTAATATAAAAAGACACTTTATAGGCAAAATTTATGTATAATAATATCACACTTATTTCTGTTTTGATAAGAAATGTAAGCGTGAACCGTTTGATTTGCCACATAATAGATATTAGAAAAATATTATGTTTTTATATTTTTTAACAAAACGCAATTACGACCTGCAAAAATTAAACATCCACACACAAATCACACAATCACAACACATGGCAACAAAAAAATTAACCTGCCAAAAATACATCAAAATTCAGAAAAAAATCTCCATTGCAGATCTAAATTTTGTTTGATTATTCCTTCTCGCTTAATCAATAATAATTTAGTTTTAAAATCTACAGCGTAGTTCTTGTTGCGTTTTTTCTACCTTTTTCTTTGTGGAGTAGATTTTGTACTGCAATGGAAGATAATGGTTCGAGTGATGATGATGTCAAGGATTCGCCTCTGAGCCCTAAAATGGGTGGAAAGAAGTTCAAATTGAACGACGGGAGCTCTCAAGACAGTTTCAAAGAGGCCGGTAAGTTTTCCTTGCGAGTATCTTGAGTTGAGAAAAATTGTGACGTAAATTACTCTCGAGTCCATGTTGGTTGTTTTTTTTAGGTGCATCTTCGAGCAAGGAGGAGAAAGATGAGAATGTGGATAGCGGTGTGTCGGCGGACAAGTCGGAGAGCACGAGCAGTGACGATCGGGCGGCCAGGACCTCTGGAGGGCCGTCCAACGAGGTCGTCAACGTTGCACCCTCCAGCAGTAACGTGCGGGCCATCCTCTTGAACATACGCCGTCCCAAACGGTCCAGGAACTACAGGAAGCGCAAGACTCCAGACAGGGACTCTGACAGCAACGACTCATCCAGGGATTCAGACGACTTGTCACCTGAGGAGAGCAGCACTGTAGATATGAGCATGACGAGGACTAGCAGTAATGATATAAGTAACTCAGATGCTGACAGCGATGATTTCCAGAGATATGTAGCAGATGCTGCACATGGTACAGGGTGAGTCAACATTAAATAAGGCTTAATATCTGTACTGTTTTACCAGTAAATAATATTGCCAGTATTTGTACACAGCAATAACAAACTATTTGCACTCTGTAGACTTGTGAACTCACTTAGATTAGTACAAATTTGTGCTGACACATAACATTGTGTTGTAAAGGTCAAATATTAAGGTCATAGTACATAGATACATACATATATAACATCACACCCATAATCCCCAAAGGGGTAGGCTGAGTCAAAGGGGCAGCATGCCCCTTCAACCACATTCAGCCAAAAATAAGGTCATAGTGCATTTTATATTCACACTTTCTCAAAAAAACATTTAAATTGTCAGTGTTTTATTTATAAATCTGAATGTTATTTTCTATATGTAAAGAGAGAAAATTTGGGTATATAATTGCATTTATGCTAACAGTGCAGGTATTTTGTATGTGTAATTCTTCAAATTCCAAATAAATCATCATTTATTTAAGTGCTGCTGAACTGACTAACTGAAATAAATATTTTGAGTAATAGAAAAAATATTTTAAATGAAGAACTTACTGAATATACGCTTCACTTTATACCAACAGGTCCAGTTCATCAGACACCAGCGACACCTCAGGCACAGAAGACATGGTTCACATACAGTCTGATGAAACTGACACAGAGGACGAAGACGCCTACTGGGCCCGGTCTAATGCACAGAATGAAGAGGAGGATCGAGGAACTCTGCCCAGTGTTCTATTGAAAACAAGACCTAAGCATAATTATTTGATGTTGAGAGGTAAGTTTGATACCCATAAACGTTGCTAAGTTCGAACACCGCGTAACTCAAAATTCACTTTCAAATTCAGGACAAACATTTGTGTGATGAATACTTGTGTTGGTTCTGTGTCTGTGTTTATATCTAATATTTAAGTATATATTTGTAATACCACTGTTGATTCTGATATCCATAACACAAGTGCTTAAGCTACTTAGCTCGAAGTCAGTTTCATGAATGTGACGTTATGGGATATTTATTATTTTTAATTTACCTCATATAAACAACATAACATCACGCCTATAATCTCCGAAGGGATAGGCAGAGTAAAGGGGCAGCATGCTCAAAAACAAAACTGGGCTCGGTTAGATGGAAAATTGTGAAAAAGTAGTGACAAGTGGCTAGCTCATCGCCTACACAATTACAAACCCAAAACCCTATATACCATTAGCGGCCTTTTACGACATGCTAGGCAAGAAACACAGTTGGCACATTATTTTTTAAGTCCTAGACCAACATCGGACAAACAACCTCATATACTTAAAAATATAATTTGTTGAGATTAATAATGGTTTAAGTAAAACATTATGATACAGTTTTGTTGTTCTATGTTAGAACTTAAGCAACAATATGTAATAATGTCCACTATTTTTCATTTAGAATTTGATATTTATTTTTGAGAATTAAGTGGATTAAAAGCTGTAATAAATGTAATAATTTCCACAGTTAGTTCCATATATTATTAGGACCACATAAAATAACAACTACTTGGTGCTTTCGAGGGTGCTATAGGGATAAGCTATTTAAATCTGATAATGTTTATGGGTGCAGTTTAAAGTAAATGGCTGCTGGCCATTTATCATAAATACAATCATGAGGTTTTTGTTAAAGAATTTTGTAATGTCATATTGTTTATTTATTTAGCTATCTGTCTGTTTATGAATTTTGTGTTAAGAGCAGTAGTGTGTAAAGAATAGTGTGTAAAGTAGTGTGTAAAGAGCAGTGGTAGCTCTATGGTAAGGACATGCGTCCTTAACCGAGGGGTGCGGGTTTAAACCCAAGCAGGTACATCTGGATTTTTCAAATCAATGTTCGTATTTATACCACTAGCTCAGCAGTGAGGGAAAACATTGTGATGTAACTTGCATATTCCAACAGCTATGGATGTGACCATGATCCAAAAATTGTCTGGTTACCCTATGTAAGGATTACAAAGGTCAGATCGGAAGTCGTTTTTAACGTAATTATCAGACTCGCTAATGTTTCGATTCTCGATTATGTCGCGGGACATAACGCTGTAAGGATGATGAATGTGTAAAGATTATACTATCAAGTCTTATTTTGTATCTTCAAATTTTATAGAAATAAAGGTAGTTCACGATGTGGAGAATAAAAACCTTATTTGTAGATGCTTTTATCTGGCAATCAGAGTTCATTTGTTAACATTTTGAACTTGGGCGATATATTAATGCTATGTAAAATGTGATGTTTATACATATTTGAATAATATTTGTAATTAATAACTTTACCTAATCTATGAGCATAAATGGATAATTTTTGAATTAAGGTTTATTAATACTTACTTGGTTAAAACAATGCTCAAAAGTATATGTATATTATATTTAGTGATTGGAAATGTTCATTTAAACTCTAGTGGTCTGGTCTGCAGCTGATTGGTATATGTATCAAAAACCTATTTTTGATACATATACCAATCAGCTGCATCCTAATGTTGTAAGCTTGTTGTCTAGTGGTAATCCATTGACTGCCTCATTGTTGTAGTGGTTTCATGCGCCACCTTAGCACCAAGAGCTCCCGGGTTCAAACCCCAGGTCAGGCCAAAAAATTGTGGCTGAGTACTTCAATGTTGAAATTATTCTGTAAAAGTACGAAGTTAGGAAGTTGGCAGTTTAATCATTCCCGTGTTTGGGGAACAATGAGAGTGAAGGAACAGAGAGTGCACCAACATAAAGGCTGTGTTTGTGCAGACACTTGCGCACTATAGTATCTCCTGCGCAGTGGGCTAATCCATGTTGAGATTGGCCGCTGTGACTGGAATCCGTTCGGAGCATATCATCGGTTAGGATGTTGTGAAAATGTAAATACTGTGTGGTTGAATATTGTATTTTTCTTTTATAGAAATAATAAACCGTGAGATGGGGCTGACATTTCCCTGCAACAAAGCGTCGAAAACCGACTTAATGTTTGAGCAGAAGTTCTATGGATCTCTTCACGTCGTGTACCGGATGAAAAAGCTACACAATTTAAACCAACATAAAGGCTGTGTTAACTCGATAAATTTTCACCCTGATGGTGAGTTATTTATTATCCTTTATATTTGAAAATCTAACTTCCTTATAACTTTGTGTTACCAGGATCAACGTCCGCGCGTTTGATGAAAAAGGTGAAGGTCATGAAAAGTATGAAAAAAATGAAACACTTTAGAACTGTAACATGAAAAACCAAATTTTATAAGTCCGATTCGCACTTGGCCTTTGTTTGGGTGGCCGTGGCAATAATAGCTTTGGATCGATACATGTAAAAAATATACCTGTCAAATTTTCATTTTTCATATTCTTAGTTTTGCAGATGGTCACATTTGCAGAACATTATGTACAGTTTTTTCTACATACTGATGACTCTGCGAATGTGCCCGATTTTTTGAATATGATTATTTACGAATACGACGATCTGTGTCAAAATCCAAAAAAGAAACCAAAATAAAAGAAAAAAATACAACAAAGTAACCGAAAAAAAAAAACAATATAAACCAGAAAAAAAAAAACAAAAGCAAGCCTATTCCGGGCGTCGTCTGTAAGACAAACTTGTGTTGGGTCGCAGGGCGGCTGCTGGCTTCAGGCTCGGACGACACGAACGTCGTCGTGTGGGACTGGGCGCGACGGCGGCCGCTGCAGACGCTGCGCACGGGACACAAGTCCAACGTGTTCCAGAGCAAGTTCTTGCACCTCAACGCGCAGAGCCAGCTCAACATCGTCACCTGCGCCAGGGATGGACAGGTGATATGCCGTTTTTATACATCTGTGTGTTGTTAATTGACTCCAAAACTAACCGATTATTGTAAATATTTAAATACGTGTTAAAGTTTAATACTTTTATCTAAGAAGTCGAAAGGATTTATTACCACGCTTTTATTAGCTTGGGTTGTATGTATGTATGAATGTATGTATGTAATGGAATCTTTGAGCATAATTTTCATCAATTTCCAGAAGTTTGATTAATTTAAAACTTTGCACACGTATCAAGGTCCGATGACAATGCATTAATTTGATAACAGTTTCCCATTATCCTTATTAGGATTAATATTAATAAATTATTTTATATTTTCTCTGTAAGGGAGTAAGAGAGATAGAGCAAGCGCGCGATCTGCGCATGCCTGCTGTTTCGGTTTAGACGAAATGACTAGATTACAAAATAGTTCGTAAGACATTTCAATACAATCACATGTTCGCAAATCGAAAAATCGGACAAAATAATGAATAATAAATTATAGTTAAAAAAAATAAAAAAACACGCTTTTATAGCTAATCGAACTAAAAAGTATAAAATAGTTTTTAATTACAAAGAGTTTATATTACAGTTGTTGAAGATCTAACAATCAATCATAACTTCAAAATAAAATTATAATAAAATTTTAGTTATTAAGAGAATAATTCAATTCACAGTAAAAAGCGTGGGGTGCATTTTACTATATTTTCATAGGCAAGTTCTTTTTCCTATTTCTTTTTTTCATAAAACCTTATTTTCGTGTGTTTTTCATAAACATTTTTGCGGGTTTTTTTTAGTCGGTTATTTCTTTTTTAATTTGATTTATTTGTTACTTTTTAGTGAAAATTATTTATGGGTAGACCATTAAAAAAAGCTACTTTAATGAGACAGTGCCCGCTCTAATTAGACAAAAGACGAAAAGGTACAAAAAGCTTATAATATTTAAAGAATTATTCTCTACTACTAATCTTCAATGAGTTATACTTTCCACCATCATCTTCCATCTTCCATCATCAGTACGCAAATACTGGAATAGTTTTAGAAAAATAAATAAAACACTTAACATGCCGTTAAAGTTTTAGGGTTGCCCTCAATTTTCATGGAATTCCATCACTAGACCAAGACTCGGTTAAAATGAGACTATCTCGAGAATAACACTCAATATGACCATATAATATTCAAAGGTGTAAGTAGACTCCTAAACGTTAGGTGTGCTATACCTTCCATTATTAGCTCAGCAAGATGACATTATGAATACCAGACGGAAAATACTTGAATTGTTTTAGAAAATATCTAAAACACATTGTACATGCCTATAAAGTTTGAGGGTTTCCCTCGATTTTCCTGGGATCCCTTCATTAGATCCTGACTTGGTGACAACGGTGGGCCCATTGCCACTAATTCGAAATTCGAATTGAGAACCTTCTTCTTTTTTTAAGTCGGTTAAAATATAAAATTGAGTCCTCTGACAATCCAAATAATGCACGCTTAGCTCAAAAAATTAAATTTCAATGGACTTTATATCTAAGATAATTTTCCTTTGTCAAACAATTACTTTAAGGATGTGTAAACATTACAATTATATTTATATAGTCATTTAAACAGTCAAAACATTTTATGAAAATATTTTTGTTTACACTTCCCTTATTTGCAGTTAATAATTAGAGTCGTATTTTCTGAGAATGTATACTTATTAATTTGTTCAATTATTTCGTTGTGTCTGGGTGTTAATCTATACTTATAATAAATCTGTAGAGAGGTCAATTCTGTACATGAAATATATTTTCAAAATAACTATCAGGGGGTGATTAGTGATCTATACTGATGCCAAAAATGCAATCAGTAAAATTTTTGTCTGTCTGTCTGTCTGTCTGTCTGTATGTTCCTTATAGAAACAAAAACTACTCGACGGATTTTACCGAAACTTGGTACAATTATTCTTCATACTCCTGGGCAGGTTATAGTATACTTTTCATCACGCTACAATCAATAGGAGCAGAGTAGTGAAGGGAAATGTTGGGAAAACGGGAGAAGTTACTCAATTTTTTAAGCTTCCGTCGCGTGTGCAGCCTTAATGGTTAAAGTTACATAGCAATCATGTATGACGGAAATAGTCTTTATAATATTAACCATAAACGCGGGTGACACCGCTGGCACAGCTAGTATATAATAATATTATAAAGAGGAAAGATTTGATTGTTTCTTTGCATCGAATAGGCTCCAATCCAAAACTACTGGACCGATTTGAATAATTCTTTCACCAATGGAATTAAGATATCCTATCCCCCGTATTCTCACGGGAACGGGAACTACGCGGGTGAAACCGCGGGGCGCTGCTAGTATGGCATATTAGGGAAGCAGTTATTAAAAAACGGTGTCCCATATATTCATGATATCGACGCTTAAGAACCAAGACCATCTATCTACACTTTTGGCGCTTTTTACTTTTTAATGCAGTTATTTTTATGATTAATTTACGCATCGTTTCCTTTGATCAGTAACCTCAAATTCGCATTAAATAAGAAGTTATGAAAAAATACCAATACCACCTAAGTTACGTGACGTAATAAATTTAAGGAAATAAAACGTTTTTTTCGTCACCTGTGAAGTCGACTTTTTGTAGATAGATGGTCTTGGTTCTTAAGCGTCGATATGGCCCTTTGCCTGACTCGTCACTAAACATAACAATATTTTTTCTTCCGACAATTTCTGACCACACGAAGGAATTGCTGGTATTTTTTGCACACGATAAAGACGACACGCTGTCACATTTGTTATCGGAGAACGATGAGTCACACACTGACCGAGACCTGTTTACATTATTTATATATTTATGCTATTCGTGATAGTGCAACTTAAAATAGATGTGTTTAAGAGGTTCTTCAAGGCCAATATGTTTCTCATTCTCCTTTTAAGAGCATAAATACCTGCTGGTCATATTGTCCAATGATTTTTTAACAACATTCTTTAGAATGTAAAATCTAAAGAATGTAAAATTTCACTTCTTTCATAGCTAGTGATGGTATTGTCCAAAGTTAAAGAATATAAACCTTATTCATCACCTAGTCTCTGCCTTTCCTTAATACATTTAATTTGACTACATGAACTTTTTTGCTTTTCAATTAATTTCCTAGTCTTTTATATAAACCTTAATCCTAACATATTTCTGATACTTATTACTCCCTGCATTTAACTTTTCCAACGGGAGGCTTAAAACATATCGTATCATCATTAGTTAGGTCTGTTGTAACAGTGGGAAGCATGTTACCTGCAACAGAAATAAGGCTAGGTTTACTACATATTCATTCGTCACATAGACACTGGGTTTGAGACGCAGCCAGGTCTTGGTCTCCAGGTAGCTAATATGGTGGCGAGCCTCTTGCGGTTCGGGCTCCAGTACCGTGACACGCCTCAGGTTGTGGACGTACCTGGCTGCACTCACCAAATCCGTCTACTATTGACTGCAGATTGTCCCGTTCCTCAATTACAATTACATGTTTAGTATGTAACTCAGCAATATCGTTTTTTAACCTGACATTTCCATCCAATACTTCCAAAAATTGCTTCTCATTGCCCTCTCTCTCCCTAATTAATTGTGTTACCTCCTCCTTGGTAGCCTTTAGTTCCCTCAAAGCTAGGACTAGCCTAGACTCTGCCTGACAAGACGAGCTAAGTCCAGACCCCCCCTTAGCAAGCTAAAGCCTTTCTGCGAGTAAGTACCTATATTAATGATTATATTTTATCGTATTTATCACGGAATAAAACTACGCGCCAAGCACATACGGTAATAAGCAAGCGGTACTTACCGAGGAGTTGTTTACACAATTAGCGAGGTTAAAAAAGTAACCTCGACGACTTAATTATATTAGAAATACTATAATATTTGATCGCTACTACTTACTGCACATAATTATTTACCAAGTTACCAATTACCGAGTCGACAGCTGACGTCGTTCATGGCAGGTGCGGATGTTGCAGTGCCCGCCCAGCGGCGGCGCGGGCGTTTGCTCACATTTGCACAGTCCAAACTATCTTCTGTAACTTCCACGCCTCTATATAAGACGTCCGCAGGCAGGATCATTGCATCCGCCACAAGAACTATTTTAGGCCGGCCAAGCAAGAACGCGCTTGCGCCTAACTTATTGCAAGAGGAGACGTGAGACGCTAGCTGCCAGCTGACGTTGCTTGTTGTCATTGAATGCGGCTAGAGGCGTCACGCTAGCTGTCAACCAGCGGGTGTTGTATATAATGTTTGTTGGAGATGTGACACGCTGACCATTGGTTGGTGTGGCAGGTGCGGCTGCTGCAGTGCCCGCCCAGCGGCGGCGCGGGCGCCGTGAGGCGGCGGCTGGCGGCGCACGCGCGCGCCGCGCACAAGCTGCACGTGTGCGCGCACGAGCCGCACCTCGTCGTGTCGGCCGGCGAGGACGGGCTCGTCATGCAGTGCGACGTGCGCGCCGACCACGTCTCCAGGTACCGTGTCCGTGCCACCTGCGCGTGCGTCGCCTTGTGCGACATGTGGCGCACGAGCCACATCTCGTCGTATCATCCGGCGAGGATGAGCATCCCAGCATTCGAGAAGATATCAAGAAAATTGTTTCCGATTTTCATTAATTAGTTTACCACATCTTAGTGAATATGTTAAGCTAATTCATTAAATGTGGTGGAATACTTTGGAAACAGATCAATGTATGTGACGCTCGATATGAATATATTCCAGACTGTTCCACGTGAAAGAGCGCGGCGCGACGGTGCCGCTGTACAGCGTGCACGGGCACCCGCTGGACCCGCGCGAGCTGGCGGTGGCCGGCCGCGACAAGTTCATCCGCGTCTACGACCGCCGGAAGTCCACCAAGCCGGTCGCTATGTACTGCCCGGCGGCGTTCAACGACCAGTCGGCGGTGAGTGACGCTATGCTAGTTAACAATTCAAAATATATTTATTTATATGAGCTTCAAGAAATCACTTATGAGTAGTCAATATTCATAAATATCTATAAGAAATAATACTACCACCGATTCGGAAGATAGACTCTATCGAGAAGAAACCGGCAAGAAACTCGATAGTTACTCTTTTAAATGCCAAATTTAACAAATTTGTAAACTTAATGATTCTATATTTAAACTAGATATCACTGCAGGTGAACACTTTATTATAAAGTTATATATATCATAAATATTGCCCCTTGTTAGTCTGGGACTTATAAGAATGTGCCAACTGTGTTCTTTGATAGCTAGCCACTTGTCACTGCTTTTTATACTTTACCGTATAACCGAACTCAATTTTTGGCTGAATGTGGTTTAATGAGCTTAAATCGCTCTTTGTACTCTGCCTACTCCCTCGAGGATTACGAGCATGATGGTGTAATGTTATACTCCTAACCAACCTGGGATTTGTACTTAGGACCTCTTAGTCCCAGTGGCGGATTTACGGCCTTGGCCGCCCTAGGCCCCAGGCCATATAGTAAATACCAGTCGCCTCTTCTCAGTACTATAGCATCATCAGTTAATCTTTTATCACGATTGGACGCCTCTAGTATCTGACCGCCCTAGGCCCGTGTCTACTGGGCCTTTGGGTAAATCCGCCACTGCTTAGTCCTCAGGCGGAAAAAATATTTATTACTATGTATTAATATCTAAGTATGATCTTTCAGCCCAACATGAAGAAGAAGGTGCGGATGTCGATGATGCACCTCACCTGCGCTGTGTATAACCACGACGGCTCCGAGATATTAGGCTCCTACAACGACGAGGATGTGTACCTGTTCGATACCAAAACTGATGTGTATGATAAGTGAGTGGAGCCCTTTTTACTTGGATGGGTGACCTCGATATGCAGAGGGATGCCAATGCTTTTGCTTTTGAAGCTAGTGAGATGATGATGGATTTTCGGCATTGGTAATATTTCTTATTAGACTGTCGATATTGTTAAGTCTTACTGGAATATAATTTTTGATATTTAGCCTTGATACTAGACTTGTTGGCTTGTCATAAAATCGTTAAATCTAATGACATTTGACAATGTTTGCTTGTAATAAATATATACATACATATAATGTGATAAATAGAAATTAAATTACTCATAGTCTGTTTTATACAGTGGAGGATTTACAGTCTTAGCTGCCGTAGGCCCCAGGCCATATAGTAAATAACCAGCCGCCGCTTTTCAACACTATAACGTCACCACTATTGGCCGCCTCTAATATCTGGCCGCACTAAGCCCGAGCCAACTGAGCCTCAGGGTAAACTCATCACTGCGTAAGCTGTCAAACTAACCGTACCGGCTCTTGATTTGATGATTGACTGGCTCGATGGCGCATTCGGTAGTGACCCTGCCCCATGCGCCAAGAGTTGTGGGTTCGATTCCCACCCAGGACAAACATTCGTATGATGAATACTTGTGTTTGTTCTGTGTCTGGGTGTTAATATCCAATATTTAAGCATATATTTGTAATACCACTGTTGATTCTGATATCCGTAACACAAGTGCTTAAGCTACTTACATCGGAGTCAGATCAATGTATGTGATGTAGTCGGATATTTATTAATTATTTATTTATTTATCCTAGGGACAACGCGGGCGCGCTGAAGGACGGCTACCAGCGGCGCTTCAGCGGGCACCGGAACAGCGCCACGTTCAAGGGCGTCGCCTTCTTCGGGCCCAAGAGCGAGTACGTCATCTCCGGCTCCGACTGCTCTTACATATACATCTGGGAGAAGAACTCGGAGGCCATAGTGCAGTGGATGCAGGGGGACGTCAACGGTGTGGTGAGTGCCTTTGCTGTTTGGATTCTGTTTCTACTCAAAGGATGCCAGCCAACAGGGGGTATTGCTAAGATTGACTGCTTGCCTCCATCCATCTTTGTTCACCCCCTGGTCGGTCGGTCTTGAGCAGGAGTTCATAGCTCGGGATAGGTTCTCGGGTAGTGTTAGTCTTTTAGCGTGAGAGACCTCCCTATTTGTGCTTTTGATCTTGTATGCATTTTTTTAAGTACTTATTCAGTTATATATATCTTTAAAAAAGATGTAAAGTAAATTTTCCTATATTGAACGATAAATATATTGGGTTGTGGTTCAAATTTCAGGTAAATTGCATTGAAGCTCACCCGCGGTTCCCGGTGCTGGCGACGAGCGGGCTAGACAAGGATGTCAAGATATGGATCCCCAAAAACGGCGCCGATCCCGACTACAACGGCATTGAAAGGGTATGTACTTTTAAATTAGACTAACGAGACGAGCCATACACCAAATGATTCCTTGATTTTAGTCCGGTCCTTTAAGCCGGAGAGCTATTTATCCGACTCGAAGGACCGGACTTATAAAATATGAGGCAAGGTTTGACACATTGCTATTAGACCAACTTAATTTTATTATCTGCCTAACTCCATGGGCATTTCCCGCTATTTCCATTATAGCGGATACGGCCGTGATAGCATGTTTGATGATGATTGTGATGATGGTCGTGTTGTGTTTCATAAACGGGGGTTACGCCTGTATTAGTACGTATGTAGGGAGGACGATGGTGATGATGGTGAGCGCGTGTGGTTCGGTCGGCAGGTGGTGCGCGAGAACAGCGTGTCGCAGCTGCGCAGCCCGCTGTTCAACGACTTCCTGCCGTCGCTGTACAGCGCCTGGCGCGGCGCCGAGAGCCGCATGTTCGACGACGACGCGCCCGCGCCGCTCGGCAACATCGAGTTCGACGGCAACGTCTGCACCACCTTCTAGCCGCCGCGGCTGCCGAGGCTACTGGCCCGGCCTATTGGGGGGCTCCATGTGTTTTGGCTAGACATAATGGAAGAAACGGCAAAACTCTTTTGCCCGGTCAAGCGCTGTAAATATCACCCGGGTACGCGACACGCTCTTTGCCTAACATTATCTCGCCCGAGATCCCGGTAGATATAAAGCCGGCTCTGGCTATAACGCGCGCCGAGTGAACTGTGAGGTACTAAGCATAGCATTTTTAGAGTTCCTCCGGTCCTGCGCAATGCGCCGTGCGCACTGCACCAACACATTTCAAAGTGTGACGACGCATCCGACGCAGTTGACTGATTTTAGCGCATTCACGGTTTACAGTCGGACATTCATATGTGTTGATATGTTTGTTATAACCATTAAGGCGAGTCTCCACACCGAAATTGTTGGCAATTTCACTGTATCCAAATGTTTGCAACTCTTCATAAAATCGCCAACTTTTGTTTCCATTGTGTCTACACTGAGTCGCCAACATTTTAGTTGATAACAAGCTGTCTCCACTGCAAAATGTCTTCGAACGACGATGGTAGCTTTCCATGCATCCTTTCTCATATTTTAATTTTTATAATTTTTATCACTCAAGTCCCATAATTAACAAATAACAAATCAATTAAATCGTTCGTCCACGTGTCAGGCATGTTTCTTTTTGTTTTCAACTAAACGTCTCCACAGAGCCAATGAATATTGGCAATAAGCGTATTTTTTAAAACTGAAACACGGTTTCCAACATTTGTTGTTAATTTTTATTGCCAACGCCAGGAAATTACAGAAACTTTTGTCACATACATGTGTTGCCAACACAAAAGTTGGCAACTTTTGTTCGGTGGAGACTTGCCTTAAAGCATCAAGCCTGGTATATATGGTGGAATATGGGCGATAAAATTCGGAAACATGTCAATAATTTGTCACAGACAGAATGGCAACCGATATCCAATCAAAATGAAACTAAATAATTCTCGACCAATCACTATCTTACTATAAACTTGGTTAATCTCGTGAGCCAATCAGATCGCAGGGACAGCAAGCAATTGCAGCATCCATTTTGCGAAATTATTTTTAAAACAACCTTGATCACGTTACTGTTTTATAATGTAATGTGGAGATAGCACACAGTTGATTGCCACTCTGTAATGTCGAGAAAACCTTTCTGAATCATGATTTTAGAAACGCAGATTCATTTCAATTGCGGTTTTTTTCTTGAAAAAACTGGCATTACATGAATATTCTTCTATGTGTTTTTTTTATCATCTAAACATATCAATGAGGCGAAAAGCTATATAATTCTTCTTTTTTTAATTTGTTCATATTTGTAATACTTTTCACCTAATAAAACCAATTAATAATTCCGACTTGATTCTTTGAAAAATATGGTATCTTTATTTCGTCTGTACATTTATGTGGGACTGCGTTTGTAAATTTTAAAAAAGGTTTCGATAATCGCTCAACTTACCATAAGTTTGATATCATTAAAACGAATTCTTAGACTTGGATATTAACCGACATACATAGAACTTAGTTACCTATGATTATGAGACCTAACCACATGTTTTTTTTTAATTTTACGGCATTTAGGACCTATATTTTTCGCCAGTACAAAAAAGGTAAAAGATATCACTTTTTCTTATATTGAATATTCTATCTGATTTCGCTGAATAAAGAAAATACGATTTTCTAAAAGGTGGTTCTGGATTATAGTCACATGTTACTTTATTCTGCTGGTACGACATGTATCTTAGTCATTACTTTACAAGTATGGCGTTTAATGTTGTTGGACTTGAGTCAAAAGTAAAGCAAAACATACCACCTATGTTTCGCTATACTTCTGAAAAAGAAATTTTTTATATACGATATAAGTGGCATATATAATGGATAATGGAATAAGAGTGTATAATAAAAGTGAAGTTAATACCTGCGATGTTTGGTGTTAGGCGTTACAGTAATTGTATGGTGTGTAACTAGGCTAACCGTTTCTCAAACTGTGAATCGAGCCCCCCAGAAAATTGTAGCAAGTTAAATTAGTAAGAGGTAGTCTTACTATACTACATCAGGTATTGACTTAAAATTTAAAGAGAAGTAGACGCTAGCGTTGTTATAAAATTGTAAAAGTGCACGTTAGAAGTGTGACAGTCTTTGAAATTGCTTAAGCTGGTTTGGTCAACTAACTATAATATGTTTATTTTATCAATCGCAATGTGATTGCACCTGAGACAAGGCGTGGCTATCGACGCCATTATTTAGGAGTCGCGACTTCATATTTGAGAAACATAGGCAATGTAAATAATGGGTATAACTCAGAATATTCATAAAAAATGGGGTTAGACCGAGAGATTATTAGCAACAAGATTTTCGAATAGAGGTTTTTGAAGTGAGGGTCAGCATCAAAAATTATTGTACAATTTTATGCCTTATTATTTTAAGGAAGAATAATGTATATTTATTTTGGGGCTGGTTTGGGAATCACGTATAATTTATAGTGTGTGATTTTTTTTTAAATAATTCCATTAAAGCCTCTTTTTAGCTATCTGTAGATGTGTATAATCAATGTTTCCAGATATTCCATCTAATCAAGTCGCGTTTGCTACGATTATATCCAAAGAAAACGTAATATTTGCACACTTTAGCGGTCCATTCAACTAGCCTTGCACCTTGTAAGGTAATTTTGACAAAGGTATATTTCATGAGGAAAATTTGTAGCAAACCCGGCATTAACCGGCCCATTTTAGCATTGGGAGACATCCATATGTCACTAAAAAGAATGTCTCGTACAATCAATGCTGTTTATGTTGTCTTAACTCAATGTCCTTGCGTCTTAGAAAGGCCACAAAAAATATTATGCCTGGATTAATAACACGCGGAATTAAACGCGCCCTTTTAGTCTTCCCGATTTTTCCCGAATTGTTCGGCGAATGCACGAAGACGAACTGTGTGTATGTGTGCGTACGCCTCGTGTGTAGTACTAAGCCGGCTTATGTCAATTCCTCGCAACAAAGAGTGTGCCGATATTGTATTGTTAGTTCATTGACCTTTGTTTAAATACAACATTAATTGATTTTTTATCTATAATAGACATTATCTCTATATACCTTTTAGTCGTCAGCGATACGTCAATATTATATTGCTCGAAGTAGAACCGTTTATTAATTGGTACAATTATATCTTAACGCGATTTCATTAATAGCGAAGAATGTTAATTATCAATTTTTGAAAACAACTTCATTATTGCAGGTTGCATAACAGCAAAAAATATTGGCGTACGTACAATTTATATTACGATAACATCCATATCAATTAAATGCTAATTTGCTGTGTTCAAATAAATAGCGTTGTATTTATGCAAAGTCGTAATTTTTTCTTGTGTCAGTTATTGTAAATCATATACCTATGGCTATTTAATATGTTTATGTATAGGAATGCATAAACATATTAACAAACATCACATTATATATTTTAATATTTATACCGTTTTTGTTGAAATAAAGCAAAACTATATTTTTTGGCTGACAAGCTTCATTGCTCCCTGGGCCCTGCCTACCCCCCTTCGGGGATTGCAGCCGTGGTGGTGTGTATGTGTTGTTGAAAATAGTTTTTGGCATAGTCGGAAGTGTTTAACCTATTCTGACGTATTCGTTAGTTTACTTTATGGATAAAAAAAAACCTTTTGCGAGCCTGTGATAACTAATCTGAAAGATTTCGAACTAATTTTTCTATTTAAAATATTGTTTTATATCTGCACATTTTGTGTACACATTCGAACATTTAAATTTGTAGTCTAGTTTCGCTTTTTGTTGGCAAGATGTGTACGATAGTTGATAGTAGTGCATATTATTTTAGCGTATTTGAATAAGTGTCTTTAGTCGCTTCGTACCTACATAACTACCCTTTCATATAACAGTTGTATGTAAAGTTTCTCTAATAGATTTAACATAGTTAAGTGATTTTTACAAAAAGTCCGGTTTTCATGAAAATGTTTGGACTGTTGGTACAGGCGTAGCTGGTTGATGTACCCTGTAAAATTATAAGGTAATTAGGGCGTTTATTATGGTTCCAAATATCGCAGAGTATTTTTGTACGTTTCATGCATGTTTTGTAATTACGTTAGCCGTGATAATATTGTGTATTGATGTGATTCATATAATAACAAATAATAATGTGAAATACAAAAAAAGAGGTTGTTGGATGGTGACCCAAGGACTCATGGTCGCATTCGAAATTTATGCGGAAGAGTTTAAAAATATGATTGGAATTGTATTTACCCATTACCATAAACAATTTATAGGTATATTTGTAATTTTAAACTCTGCTGTACATAATAAGTTTGGAGTTTAATAATGCTAAAACCTGTCTAAATTTGATTTAAATTCATCTTATTGTAAGTATCTGAACTAAATAAGAAGCAGTTTTTTCAAGTTAATTAATGTGTGATTTTCTTTTGCAAGTTGTGATTTAGGAATTATAGAATCCACTTTATAAAAATAAAATATGTCAACAAAAATGTTATGATTAGATTTTTTATGATTGGAAAATATTTATTATAATGTCGTTCGCCGCATCATGTTGCGGAGTAAAGTAGCAGATTTTATATGAATCATAAATCCTTCTTTTTCTTAGGATTTTGGTAGTTGTTTGTTGCAGTTAACCGCGAAAACTATGTTCGAATTGGCTCGAGCGTTTTATCTGATTCAGCTCTGTGTATTTTAAATAAAAGAAATAATATTTATTACATTGTTATTCAAAAATACAATATGTATTTGATTCTTCCTAAAAGCTTTCCTTGGTTTATGTAAGTAGTACTTTACTTATAAAAAACCAAGACCATATAATTGTTTTACAAAAATGCTTGTAAGTAACTATTTTTAGTTCAGTTATTTTTAGTAAGAAAGGTTTCTAAGAACTAGTATAAAGATGTAAGTATTTCAAAATTTTAGAATGATGATACCTTGAGTTATTTAAAAAAAACCACCTATATACGCGTATGTTTAAAATATATTGTCACTTTTTATTTATATTAATTTACTCAAGGAGGTGAGATGAGTATTGTTAGTAAAAAATGTAATATTAGTCCCAATTGTGTAAATAAATGATAATTTTAAATATGGACTTCTTTTATTTGTAAAATATTAGATTTTTTTATATGTACTATAATTACATACGCCCCCTCCGATTTATAGCGTCAATTGACGCTATAAATCGGAGGGGGCGTATGTAATATAGCGTATATTCACCATACCCCATTTTATTTGCTATGCTTTTGAACTATTTATGTTAATAATTTAATTTCATTAGGCACATCACCAATTTAACTGTACTTGTCAAGTTTTAGTTTCCCGCCATATTATTTTTTGACAACCGCGCCACATAGTGTTTGTATTCTGAACTAATCAATGCCGACGCGACCAAATATTTTGGATTTTCTCAAAAACTAGAGTTAAAAGTAAACAATTAGTCACACTGAAATACTAAGAAATAGTTTCAAAACCATATCCAACGGATAAATGACCAATAAAAATTATATCAATGAAAATCAAGCTGAACATTTTTACCCACATGCTAGTGATAACTGGTTAATGGCTGCCGCGCTCGACCAATCAGAGGCGCCGCGTGCAGAAGCCCGCGCCATCTTCGTTTTCAAACTCATCTCGCCGCTCACTCGCTCAGTCAGTCGCGCGTCGGATCCGGGCAATCAAACAACTCGACTATTTCTAGTAATTAACGCCAAAATCAGAACAATCATGAGCACCAATGAAAATAACAGTGAAGTGGCCGTGGACAAGGTCGGAGATGAGAAGTCGGACGCGAAAAGTGATCTAAAAGGAGCGAAAAGGGCAGCAGAGGTGAGTGCACATGTCAAACAAATATATTCATTTAATCGCTCGCCATTTTATTGAACGCTTTAATAAAGGCCATACTATATTAATTTCCCTATATGTAGTAGATCCGTTGATAACTCCACGTGGTTTATTCGGCATTGACGCTCAACTCGCGGGAGAAACATCACCGAACCGGCATATTTTTGGATGTCATTTCTGTCGAGTTATGCATTTTAGCGTGTGTGAGGTAATCGATGAGTCAATGCCATGATGTCTTAACGTGTTTCGTACTATTAATTCACACGATTTACAAGCATCTCGTGTACGTTTGCGGTTCCGTAGCTTTGTTTACCCGTTTTCGAAACTGAGGCATGACCTTGGCTGAAAAAAAAACATGGCGCGAGAACGTAGGTACTCGGCAGTCGTCTGAAATGGTCGTTGTAAGAAATCGACATGTTGTTACTTCAAAGAGCTGAGATACCTTACAACGACCTATGGCATGCGGTCGGCCGCCTTACACTTTCCCAGGTATATTGTTCATGATAGCGTGACGCTAGACGGATGGGTAACATGGCCGGCAAATGTCAGTATTTGTACCGAGTTGTCAGAGTCGCCGCGCAAATGTTTGTCTAGTATATCTACCGCGATATATTTGTAATTTTACTTGCGAATATCCTAATTCTAGTAAGCCATGATTTAGCCACGCTCTAGCGTTCATTTGCACAATTGTTACTTTATTTCCGTCATGTACTAAAACTAGTCAATGACCCGGCGTTATTTGCATGTATGTAGGTGTTTTGTATGTAATATAACTTCCTTTGTTCTACAAGTAGGCAGGCAGCGACTCAGTAATAAGCACGCCGTTTCTTAGTGATAAGAAATTGAGCGGGAATCCTGAAAACTACAGAATTTCGTTAGCTGTAGGAATAAATTTTATGTTCCGTCTCTTTCCTTCCTTCTAACCTGCATACCAAGCTCGAGGACGCATGGCGTTAGCGGTTATTTATTATTGTACTATGTACGTTTATACGTTTTAAACTCGTCATCCTAAACGTGTAACGCATGATTATGAAATGGCGCATCTAGAAATATTGTTTTATTGTAGTTTATCCGCTTTTTTCGTCAGCTCCCCGCCTTTACGGCTTCTCGATACAAGCGTATATGCGCGGTGACCGCGATTGACTTTGCTGCGGGAAAATAGGCCGTATGGCGTCGGCCCTGCGTTGTACGTCGCTCTTTCCCCCACAACTAATGACCCACGCTTCTTTATCGTTACGAATCTTTGTCACCTGCGTCTCATTATCTCACACGTAACTCGCTGCATTTTCTCACAATATCATCAGTATAAAAGGTTCTAGTGTTAGATTAAAAATCGAAATCGATTGGCCATTAGCCAGTATTATTACTTGCATGATCTTGAAATGTCATGGCACGCTGTCATAATAAGCGCTCGTAAACATTTAAGCGCATTTTTTACTTTTGTCTTGTTTGTTTTGTAGGAGAAAACAACAGAAGCGAAAAAGGCGCGAAAGGAAGAAAATGGCGGCGGCGGAGAGGACGAGCCACACAGTGAAGAAGAGGACTTAGAGGGTGAGGGCGAGGGCGAAGATGACGACGACGAAGAAGTTGAGGGTGAAGAGGGCGAGGAGGACGAAGAGGAATTAGGGGAGGGAGAGGACGACGATCTCGAAGGTAATGGTCAGTAGATTAGTAATGTATATAGAGCTACAAATAAGTTGTTGGCGGTTTATTGTACTTAATCCAGTTTTACATTTCTGCGCTTTGAGTTATCTAATAATGACGGCTACTTAGGGTCGCGCGAGCTCACTGCAACTAAACGTATCGTTTGTTTTGATGTCGCTATCACAATCACATTTACGTATACTCACGAATTCCTCAAACTGACTCTCGCGATACAAAGTTAACACTTTGGTTAGCGAATATTGCAAAATACTCAATACACGGTGTGCAGTATGTATTGTAATCTTTCCCTCGAAATAGGTACCTACCTCTGATTACCTATCTTTGCTGATAATAATATTTCAAATAACTTGTAACGTATATACGTCGTGTCAAAAAAATAGAGGTTACGATCGACCGCGAGTGGACGACTTAATCCTATTGGAATTTCTGGAAGGTGCCGTAACTGCCAACAACATTGGAATTATCTAAGTTGTTATTTTTGTTATGATTGTTAACGAGTTTTGTTATTGTTGCAGATGAGGAGGTTGAAGAGGAGTTATTAGACGAAGAAGAGGAGGATGACGCGTAATAGGGCTCGTGCCTGTTATAAGGACAATGTCACAGTGATGTGTTAGTGTGACGCCCGGCTCCGCGCGGCCTCGCCTCGCCCCAACTGCCGACCGCCCCAATACCGTCTCACAGTTGGGAACACGCGGGGCCGTCGTCGCTCCCACCTCAACGGGTGCACTTCTATTTAAATGACAAATGTAATTAATTAAGTCGAATCCAATGCAGATTTTCAATTTTTTACAGTGTTTAAGTTGGTACCGAAGCTGTATCTTTACTTTCTAGGCTCGTCGAACCGAGCGTGTAATTAAGAATTAGCAGAATGTTGAATTTTGTCATGAAATGTACAAATGTGTTTTTTCGAAAGTAAACTTATTCTAAGTGAAATCCACTCTGTATTTAGGTTTACCCGAGAGCCCGTCATATGGTGAAGTTGTGATATTTTTCTACAATAAACACCTACCCGTTTGTAAGAATAAAACATTAGAAGTAAGCTCATGGCAGTACTAATATAGTAAATAAGCGATTAAGTCACAAAGCTCAATTCCTCATTTTTTTGTTGTCGATGAGAGTTTGTGTGTACATATTTAGCGTAAGTGAAGCCTGTGATTTTATAAATCAGTAATGTAACATAGTGTGGTTGTTGCATTCAGGTTAAAATCTATATTTGTTTCCATAAAACCCTCGCTTCGTCACGTTTTGGGTTACACAACCGCTCCCCCGTTCCACTCGAAGCCGCTCTGGACCGAAAGGTAGATAATGAATTTTAATAATTATATTAGTGGTAGTGTGGGCGCGATTGACGATCGTCCAGGTGCTTCGGGTCGCGCGGGGCGGCGTGGTCGCTCCACCGCCTCCGCAGACGAGACGCCTCCACTTGACAGTTTTATTAGAAAAACATCACAATTTTGCCATTATCTCGTGCACATCGCGCTTCGACCGCCCGCTCTCCGCACGACTGATAAAGAGAGCGCGACGGCCGTCGCGCCGCGATAGCGAACATTATAAAACCGGCCTGTAATTTTTGTCCATAATTGTTAATTAGGATAGAACCCTCAGTTCGATATTCCAGTGTTTCACGGTGTGGAATAAGAGATTCCTAGGTTAAAGAGATTTAGTGTTTAGGATGTACGTCATTTTGTATGAAAGGACGCTAAGGGAGTCGTGGGGCGGGGCGAGGCGGCTCGGGGCGCCCCTCGCGTGGCCTCGTTCGATTTGCCGCGCGCCGGCGTGGGTCCCCGCGCCCCGCGCGCCGCCCTCGCCCCGCACCACGGCGTGCCAACGCGTTCCCGAGCGTAGAAAATCACCCGACGCGCGTCGTACATCGCTGGCCCGTCGCTGCCTGCGGCTCGCCCAGCGATGTAGCCGCGCGCGGCGTATAGCGCGTCCTGACAACGAGACGCCGTTAATAATACGAGTGTTTTGATACTTCTTGTTGAATCAGTTTTCACTCCGTTCAGTGTTTCGCGGGGTGCCGGTGCGTCGTTACGACCGAATGCGATTTAGAATGCATTCCTGTCGTTTATGTAACTCCGGCCCCCGGTAATGAATATAATATTTTCTGAAATGCATTTAGCGGATATTCCATCGGCAATCGAATACCAAAGGGAACAAATTTACTTTGATTAGAGAAAATTATCATTGAAATCAATAAATTAACTTCATGAGTAAATCCTATTGTCCCGCCTTTTCATTTTGTGGTAAGAATGAGCTGTCGCATATTGTGTACGATGTACGACTATGTGAATACCTTAGTACGATTTTATTTATTTGTGATGTTGAACACTATTGATTTTCTACAATGGACGAAATGTAAATACAACCGATTTTAAGTAAAACGTTATTTTGTTTTTCAAGCTTATTTATTTGTCCCAGGCCACACCACTCGATGCGGTGATAATATAAAGATAGCGCGCTATAAAAATACATATGGCGCGACCGCCACGCGCTTGCCGCCGCGTGTGCGCCGGCGTTCACACGGGAGTACCTACCTAATTCTTATAACCTATTTAAGTTATTTTTACCTCTAGTGTTGGTAGGCAGTTTTGTTAGTCCGGTTTTGCAGAACTAATGAGGCCTTGAGTGTCAATAGTCTGTTTGATGAATTCACTGAGCTACACACATATAACTGATATTATGGTCTAAATTATCCTTTTATTTGTTCTTTCACCGTATGTACCTATGTATTTATACATTCCTTTCCTTTGTTACAAAGTACTTCCTATGAATAGTACAACCGAAACTACTAAGGACTGCTAATACATTTTAATGTTAATCAAACGAGGAAGTCGCCTAGCTAGACAATACATTGCAAAGGTTATACATTAAAACTTACGTTATTTATTATTTTAGTTTACAAACGATTATGTATTCATTTTGTTAATGATTTAGGTATAAAGCGAATAACAAGAATAAGTGCCATATTACATCACTATCCACGAGGCTTGGGTTTATTCCTAATAAGTACAAATTGTTATTCAGAATTACTCTTATCCTTACAAAAGTAATATTACCCATTTATGGCGTGTTATTTGTGAATAGGTACTACAATATTCTTGAAGAAAATCATTCATGGTAGGTACCGGAAATCAATAGCGAAATTCACAAATAGAAATATTACATAGGTAGGTACCTATCTAAGGCGTGTTATTTTGTGACTAACAGAAGATTCTAGAAGTAAAATAACATCTAAAATCAGTACGTGCATCTATCTGTAGTGATTCATAACTGTAATATTAACAGAATATTCTAGAAATTAATCATTCTCAAATAAATTGTATTTCTCAGTAAGCGAGGGGTTCGCAGTGGCCCTTGGACCAGGGGTAAAGACCCTTAGTGTCAGATGTGCAGAAAGGGGAAACTGAATTCATTGAAGCAGACTCCCTACTTCCGCCCGCATTATTTCCAAAAAAGAGGCTCCCTACGAAATTTATTTGTAATGCAAAAATAACGCACTGTCATCCTTAGTTGCATTATTATCTTTAACCGGCTAACCAGTTTTTCAATTCTAAATGTAGACAGACATCTATTAAACGCCAGTATGAGAACAATAATCTATAATGCTAACGGTAAAAATACATTGATATTGTGCATGTAGCTTTACTTTCACGTTAACGCGAAGGTAGCGACATCTAGTCAATGGCATTGACGAATAGTTAAAACCTTGGACGACTAGCAGCGCCCTCGTACGCTATTCATTAGTCATTTACTTTAGTTATTGTCAACTAGATGGCGCAAGGAGGCGATGGTACGCGGCATATTCAAAATGTTAATCTTTAAATTTTGTATCCCTTTTTACGAAAATTGCGAGGATAGACGAGTATGACATTTCGCAAACCTAAAGTTTATTTCTAGAAGGAGTGCAGAATACTAATATTTTTTAAACAACAGGTCAACAGGTGACAGGTTATGAATATATTAAATAAAAAATAAAGAAACTAATTATGGTCGAATTTCGACCACTGGGCGACCACTACTTTTAATTATTCCTTGTGTGTAAGTGTGTAAATACATAAATAGTGTTGAAAATAAAGAAAAATATTTATACACAAGCCATAAAAACAGAAATTCATCTACATCGTAAGTTTATAATTCCGTGGTTAGAACTACCACAATATTCACGATTTTTCTAAACAATTTAGTACTTGGGCACCAAAACTAAAACCTACGTTACAATCAGAATTGGGATATGTGAAATGTAATATATATATTTACTTACTTGTATCTAGGCTATTATAAGGTCAATTCGCACAATTATTTTGAGTATGTACCATAACATACATTTTAAGTCAATTTGTTTTGCCATCTTGCCAGCTATTCGTGAGCAAGTTTACACACATCACAACACACTATTCACGTATCACGATAGTTAAAGTAGCTAACTCATTGCTAATACCTTAATAATATAACAAAATTGATTTATTTATGTTTAACTGGTAAACAATGCTGGCTGGAAAGTTAGAATTGAAATTATCCAATCAGAGAGCTGTGTTTGTTTGCCATGGAAAATAGTCAAAATAGTATCATCATTAATTTTACTACTTGGCCTCGCTATTAATACAGCAATTATATTCACCTAAACATGAACCTTAATTCAAAACAATTATTATTTTATACAACTAAAAACAATTATAAATTTATTTCTGTAGTTGCAATATTTTCACAAAAATGCATCGGAAATCCGGACACTAATTAAAATATTCAGGATACGGAAACTATATTTTTCATTAAGACTGTCTTTTAATTACTTACCTACCTACCTAGTGTTTATGTTTAAAAATAGCCTGAAGTACAAAAATGCCAACGTATGTTTATAAATTTTTTACGAGATAATATTGATGGTATGATTTATGGAGTTCCAAAAAAGGTTTAATTGACGTAAGGCGGTATTTTTTAAACTTCGTACCAATATCAATGAACGAGAATTTAAAATGGTTGTATAATGGTGTTGAAAAAATGTATATGTACAATAATAATTAAGAATAAAAACACATATCTTAGCGGGAAAATAAATGTTGAGGAATCACGTTAACTGATTTATTATTATTTTTATTAAGTTTGTCTGGAAAAGTGTTTTTAAAGATAAGATCGCTTATGTTCATTGCACGTATTTACGTCATGTCAAAGTGTTGGGGCGAACAAAGAAATAAAAAATACTAATGATGATTCGTTTTGTTTTGAGATTTCTATAAATTTTGAAGTGAAGGTTTGCGGCTCAGTGTGGATATAATTGTTTTGAGAATCTGTTGGTTTGTTTCTTAAAAATACTTTACATTTACCTACTGTTACAGGCGTTACCTAGAGATTCTGTGTGTGATTTCCTACCTATTTTAGCATATCATCATAAATTAACTATTCCATTGTAATGTGTCTATGTTAAGTTTCTCATTTCTCTTTTGGGTTAGTCATTCTCGCCATCACAAAGCTCTCGACCAAAACATTTTTGTCAACAAAGGAGTTGTACTGACAAATCAAAAAGTCGTCAACCTCCTTTATCATACTTCTAACGCTGTTGAGCGTTAGTTGCAGTCGCGTAGTACGGCTGGAGCGGGCTGGAGCACTTTGGACCAATGACTGATACAGTTCTGCATCACACCTCTCTGGCTCTCTCCGAATCGGTTCAGTACGATATGAGCGCCGCGGTAGAGCGCGTGTGTATCGTTGCCGTGATTTTCGCGCGCAATTTGCTCAATTGAATTGACCTCCGCGAAGGGATATTGGTCAAAGGACCGTGTTTATCAAAATCCAGCTGTGAATTGGAACGTTTAATTGGTAGTTTTGGCGGTAAAATGTGAGTGAAAAGTTTGATGTGAGAAGTTTATTGAACTCTTTAGTTTCTGTTTGATTGTCTATCAGGTAATTAATATTTGTAAAGTATGTAATATAAGACTTATTATATCTATTTTTTTTACACCTATTTTGTTGTTGTACAAAAGTCAAGTGGTCAATAATTAGTATTGAGAACATAATAATATATTCATTGAATTACATATACCTAGTTAATTTAGACGTGTTTTATATTTTTACTACCTAGGTTAAATGTTTTTAGAAAGAAAGAAAACTTATTTATCTATTTGGGGCAGCTAGAGTTTAAAGTCATGCTTTTATTTTCCTCTTTGTGATACATTTTATTGAATGTTCAGTCATGTAATAAGGACATTGTTTGTGCAAAGGTAACATGATCCTAGCGTTCTTTTGTAATTTCATTATATTATTATGTTTACAAATTACAAAAGAACAATATTCAAGATTCAAAAACAATACAAAACTATTTTAATGTTATACAGTTATTTGTAAATATTCTAAGTAAATAAAGTGATGCCTAGCAAGATCAAACTTAGGATTTAGGTAGGTACTTGGGTGTAGATACATTACAATAAAACATGCATTTTCGTGAAATATAGGTACATATGTATGGAATTTGATTAAACTAGCTGACCCGGCGCACTTCGTAACGCCCCGTTCTCGGATTTTCTTATTTACAGCGCAACTTTTTTATTTTTTCCTTTCATATGAACCTTCAATTGACAATAACAAACACAACTAAAAAAGAATTAGCTAAATCGGTAATGCCGTTCTCAAGTTATAGCTTTGGGGTGGACCACCCTTAACATTTAGGTATGAAAAATAGATGTTGGCTGATTCTCAGACCTACCCGATAAGCACACAAAATTTTATCAAAATCGGTTTAGCTTTTTTTGTTTTTTTGTTTGGGAACAAACACCGCGACACGAGAATTGTTTATATTAGATATACCTACACTGATTTACTTATATAGTCGATATCGTTTTTTCTAGTATTATATCCTGTTTCTAATCGAGGTCCGCTATTTGGAGCCTGATCCTTGATTTACCGAGACTACTTAGCACGTAAAAGTTCTGCCCTCTGACCGTAACTCTTAGACAGGGAACCAGCAAACAGAGGCGGCGTAAGGCGTGGGCGGTGTGGGCCAACGCCCACGGCCTCGCGGTGCAAAGGGCCTCACGCACGCCCCACTGAAAGATGAAAATAGATTTGAAAAAGTATGGAAAATTCAGAAGTAATACATTACAATTATTTCTCAATTAAAAAAATTTACTCTTCGGCGCACGTAATGAATGTGAATGAAATAAACGAGGCCTGGGGCAGCAAAGAGCCGTACGAGGTCCTAGTAGGGATACGAACAGATGCATTGTTGATTGACCAATAATGGGCGCGGGGTACCCTCCCCCAGGGGCCCGTCAGAGGGCCTCGCAAAATATACCTTGCCCACATTAAGTTTAGGTATTGCGCCGCCACTGCCAGCAAATCGTTTAATGTTCAAACAATTTAAATAGATAAATATGTACAATTCTGCATAATTTTATGTGCAGTTTCCTTACGATCTTTTCCGTCAATGTCTAAATAGTGGAATGAAGTCATACCTACGATTAATAATCGTAAGCATATTAAAAAAAATCCAAAAGGTAGGTACATGTACGGTAACAACACCTATCGCCTTGAGGCGCGTACCCTTTTTATGACGAGGGGTAATGCGTTATCCGTTACGGGGGGGTTTAGAGTGGTGTGTGGTTCTTTGGAAAGTGGAGGTCCCTCCTCCGGTAATTGATTCGGTATTCTGTCCGACGTTTGAGCTTTATTATTCTTGTCTATCAAAGGGGTCTATAGAGATGTTGTACCCTTTACTCTGATCATTTCAAATTAGGTACGTACGTACATATGCATAGATAAATAGCTATTTATTTAATTAAAAAAACCATAGATTTAGGATGATTTGAGAAGTCAAAAAATTCTAAATCTATGAAAACAAACATCTTCATATATGCAGTAAAAATGTATTTAGTATTAATATTGAAATAATCTACTATTTCCAAGTAAATACAATATACCAGGGGTTCCCAACTTTTTAGTGACTGTGGACCACTTTGACCTTATTAATGTTATCAGGGACCACTAGGTCGAAAACGAACTGTGGTTATTTTAAAATAACTTTTTCTTTCATTCTAAACTAATAAAATTTTAAGTCTTCCGCGAACCAGATTATAAGTCTTGCGGACCCCCTGTGGTACGCGGACCACTGTTTGAGAACCACTGCAATATCACTACCTTACCAGCAAAAATTATGTTAAATATGGATGACATACGGAGTTTATAAATCGTAAACCGGCTATTAAAAATTATCTCAACTAAATAATTCAAGTAGTAAGTACTTATCCCTAGAAAATAATTTTGATAGTTTTATTTTTGGCTGAATGCGGTTAAAGGGGCCTGCTGCCCCTCTGACTCTGCCTTCCCCTTCAGGGATTCTGGGCGTGATGTTATGTTAGTTATCACATCCAAATCCCCAAAGGGGTAAGTAAATCCAAGCCTCCTTCAACTACCTACTATAAAAAAAAACGTGAGCTGGGTTAGTTAAAAAATTCTGAAAAAGTTGTGACAGTGGCTCGTTGCCGAAGTAGTGAAATTTGCATAAAACACTTGTTCTACTCTAGTCTCAGAAATCTAGAATGTCAACAAATCCACGGGGGTTAACATTCTAGAAGTCAGCATTCTACCAATGTTGGACAATTCGTAAATGCTTGTAACAAGTCCTTTCTTGGAATGGAACAGCGAGTGCGTGTCTTAGTAGAAGGTAGGTATATTTATGATAATATATTGTACAAGTCCCACTGGCATGATGATATGTATGTATGTATGTATAATGTAGATATGTTTACAAATACAACGCATCCAACAAGATATCTGCACTCGCACTGGTCAAACTAGAATTTTGCTCGAACGGTCCTGCAGAATGAGTAATCAATGTCTCTTTGTTTTTTAATCAGTCTAATCCGATATGGTAGAGCCAGTTACGTATGTTTGGATGCGTGTAATGAGTTAGTAATGTATGGATTGATCGCCAATACCTACCTCAAACTATGACGTATCAAATTTTAACCAGAGTCAACCCATATTAGAGACCCTTTCAGTTTCAGTTTTAAATTGAGCCCTCTGTGCTATTTATCACCAAATCTAGGGCTATCGTGCTTTGCTCTACTATTTGACTGATGTTGGGCACTAGACTATCTCTGCATTTATTCTTGAATAACGGTAAGTAAAAAAAAGATATCGTAATTTATGGACGGATCCTAGATCTAGGATTCAGGAGAATTAACTTAGGTCGGACGTCACAATCAGTTACAATATGGCTTCTAGTTAACACAAGTCCAATTGCTTCCCATCTCTTTACACTAGTTTATAGGGAAACAGGCTCGTGGGTGTAGGAAGACTAGATATCTAATTGTGTCAATGGTTAGATCTGTTAGTTACGCTACGTTCCTTGACCAACATGCGTAGTATAAAATTGAATGGACATTCAACCACCTGAAAACAATAGTACAATTAGTTAGTTACTTCCATTGTTAATTTATTGGTTTGTCCTTGGGCTGAAGTCTGGTACATGCTTAAGAAATGGCCTAGGACCAGACATTGCAAGAGTCATTGTTAGCATTATATTTTATGTGATTGAAATGTATTTGGAAACTGTGGTTTGTATAATTTTAGAAGTTGATTATTGCATTGAAACCTGGTAGATACTACACGTCAGTTAGTATCACCATGGTGCTAGCGTTTTGGCGATACAGGAGGGTCGAGGAATAACTGGCTATATACCGGCATTACTATTTTGAATGGAGAGGGGTGTATCCTATCCTAAGTGTCCTGGGAGTCCTATGGCAGCGTATGTGCTACGCCACAAAATGGCGAAGTAGTGCATTACCCATGTGGGTAAAGTGAGTTAGTGCTTCTTCTATCTCCCGTTCTTAGGCGGTGCCGGCTTCCGTTAAGCGTTTTTCCTTCGTAATATTCATTATATTATGGAGAAAATGTTGCTATTCCATGTTGACAGAAACATAAGTTTTATCAAATAAATCGAATACAAAACAATGAATGACTATTTGTTGGTCATATCGTAATGTGCTGTTTTTCCTTTGTTTGTTTAATCTATCAGTCACTCATATTATCAAATTTATCGCTGAACATTGGATTGATATAATTTATTAATTTTTTTTGCAAAGTAATCAGATAACTTGTTACATTTTAATTTACCTAACATGAATAAGAAATCCAGTTTTGAATAGCTACTGGTAGAATATTTGCGTGTTTTTCCAAAATAAGGTTTAAGATAAGTTTAACCCCCTATTCCGATTCGATGCGCGTAACCTTATCGATGACTTACAAAGATGTAATAAATTTTTTTTTTTCAAGTTCTTCGTTTTTGTAAATGTAAATTAAACAGTATTAAACATATTGGATTTAAGCTGTCCGTACACCTAATGTTTTAATAGTACGGCACGGCACGCTCAACTCAAACGTGTTATCTGAACGATATCTGCGATCGATGTCCTAATTTGTTTCACGACGCTATTTATAGTAACCTGAAGTACTTAACTTAGTACATAAATTCATGACACTGATTAAAAGTCAATGTTAGTTACTTCATCATTTTCCTAGCGTTTTGTCCATACATAGTTAGGGTCTGTATAGATAGAATCTCAAAAGTCTCAAAGTCGTCTCAAAAGTCCAGAGCTTCGTCCTAAGGTTTGTATCTACAACCCCCGATTACTAGAGTCCGATATTTACCACTTAGCTATTGCCTCAAATAGTTAAATTAAATTTACATAATAAACTCAAATATAATCCTAGTCTGTCGTTTGTTATTCCGTTGTTGGTATGACATTAAAAGTATAGGCAAAAATGTTAGTATTGTGTAATACAAAAATTTTTGACAGCGTTTGTCTTCGGGCATGATCTTTGCGCAACTTGGCCAATGTCAAACAGTTTCATAAGTACGATTTTAATCATATTCCGCGTACACCGAGATGCACAGTATGAACCTGTGACCTGTCATCGTACTTAGGTGGCGCAAACGCGTCAGTACTCGCATATTTTGTCTCACATATTAAGTAATGTGAATGTCAATATCTCACATTTTGTACGTAAGGTTGTGGTGAACCGTTTCATAAACAAGGTCACCGTATATTTTTACACGTTTTTTTGTGTTATATTAATTACAATATAAATAAATATGCAGTAGATGTTGTAATTTTTTAAAAACAATTTTTTGTTTCTTATTTCGGTGCTAAATTGAACCAAACTTGGTAAAGGACCCGTACAATTAATTGTTTATGCGCTACTCTCAGTTCAGATTCTTTTACCCTAATAATAATTGTATTGCTATATTCTCGTTCCTTAAAAACGGGAGTAGTAGTTCAATGAATAGGGAGATTTGCTACACATATGATAAGTTGTGACCAAATTCGGACTCCAAACTCTGTAAGAGACGCTCCAAACTCTGAAGAAGACTTCGTAAGGAAAGCTGCTGGAAAGCAGCTGCTGCAAATAACTATACATATGTTTTTATCCAGTATAGTATTTGTGTGGTACCCTATATCTAAAAGCGGTGAATTACAGTTCCTTTGTAAATACCAAAATACATTGAGAATCAAGATTTCTGATGATTTCACAAACCTTAGAGAGAACACAACTACTTAGGAAAGTCCTGAATTATAGAAATAGCGGTATCCGTAGTCTATAATAATGTTTATTGCAATCCCATAATAATGATGGTGCGGCAAGCTCTATTGCATAGGTTCCCAACGGCGACGGTACCGCCCCCCTAGTGGGCTCTGGAGTTTTTTTTGAGGGGGCGATAGCGGGCCCAAAAAGCAAATAGGGGGCATTATGACAGGGAGCGGTCGCGGCGTACTAGGTACCCAGTGAGAAATTTAACATAATAAAATACTTACCTCTATTTTTAGAAAAAAAAGGCATTGTACCTGGCCATCTAAGATGTTTATCCCTAAGTCAGGACCACGAGTTGCATTGCACGATTACAGAGAAATAACTAATTTAATTTGTAATCATTACCACTAATATAACAGACATAAAACATTGGTATATTATTAAAGGGGGGCGATGGATGTCTTTATTCAAAAAAGGTTGGGAACCTATGCTCTATAGCATAGCGAGAAATGATAATGTCGATAACATTGGATCGATATTAGTTTTTATCTGGACGGATGTGACGTTAATGAGAGTGAACATAGTAGATGCTTCCATGGTTTAAGCTTTTAGGTTTGGAAATTTATTTATTTCTCTCGGATTGATTTTGTGGGCGATAGTCATGTTAAAGTTTTACTTGTGGGTAAATACTTATTGCATTTATTTTCTTATATAGCTGTACAAAATAACTTAAACTCGTACATCTGCTTAGCTGCAATTGTTATAACTCTCTTTTATCTTATGCTTAAGATACTCATACTTGAAATCTTATGCTTAAGATACTCAGGGCAACAAATCAACCGATGTATGAGCTCCTAATAGGTACCAATAGGGTGCTCATTGTAATCCTTTGAAAACCCGACTAAAAATGTTGCGACTATAAAAAATAACTGCAAGACTAACACCTAACGAACTGTCGCATTTCTTGTGTATTAAGTATCATTCATCGTTAATTACCTTATGAAAGTGTCAGGAAAAGACCTAAGCTGCCAAGTAGTATTACAGTCTAAGACTGAGGAGCAAAGAAGCGCCAAAACTCTCGATGAAGCTACCATTTGTCCACTTTTCATCGACATACGCGCATTTCAGACCGGCCTAGCTGCAGTAGCAAGTGGCTGCATTCGCAACAGCGATGATGAAAGTGCAGTGGCATTGTGAAACTCGGTGCGTACACCCGATGACATTATCTGTTATTGATATTTTGTTTCGTCTTGACTGGTAATGGCTGATTACAGGTTATTGCGGCCATTAAATAATAAATAAATTAATAAATTCTTCAGACTGACACACCAATTCCCTAGTCCCAAACTAAGCTTATGCTTGTGCCATGTTCATCACACGAAACATTTGCCCCTAGCGGGATTCGAACCCGAATCCATTGGCCGATCTTTCTTTGACCTGTATCAGATATTTAAGTTACTCTATGGTTACCTGTATGCACTAGACTGGTCACATCGTCTCCCTTGCATTACGTCTCGTGCTTAGTCGTGGTGCGTTTAAACCTTGATCCAGCCAGGATAAGTGAGTCTGATAATGAGATTAAGTGACTGCCGATCTGAACTCCATAACCTTTATGTAATGGAACTAGACATATCTGGATCATGGCATATACAGGTGTGCTATTAATTGTTTGTCTCGTATTTGTCAAAAGACTGTCAGGTGTGACACTATAATTTTCAAGATAGAACACTAATATTAACATTACAAAATGTATGTAATATTAATAGCCGGTGTATGTATCTACCTATATAGTATTTTGTTTTTATTTTGATCACAAATCACGTCAAACGACTTGAGTTATTGTCTAGTCAGCATCGACCATGGGATGAACCTATTAGGCTTTAGAAGTTTAATCTTGCTCTACTGAAGTTACCTTGATTGATGATAAAATGACGTAAAAAAAAAAACATTAATGGCTTCTATGGTTTAGCAGTTGATTATTTATTTAGCAAGCATTACCCACTAATAAGTTTGAAATAGGTATTATGATATTTCGTAGCCGACATTGTAATTCATAGTAATTTTCAAATCCGATTAATGTTTGCAGTCCATCGTAGCGCAATGTCGACATTTCAAGGTCTGCGGTAATAACTCTTACTGCGTTGCGGTAGCTACAGACGGACAGACTGTATTGTAACGGTAGTTTTAATGCCCTCAGACGAAAGAGTAAAGTTTCACAGGCTTTTAATTGCCTTGATGTTATATATATACAAATGTTATTATGCGTTTACAAGTCAATGCAATTTTTTTTTTAGTGTAATATCATATCTTATGCATAATATTTAAATAGTTAATAAATAGAGTTAATAAGATTTAAATGTTAGTGTATGTTGCTGATACATTTTGCCATACATTTGCCATCCATCATTAATCTCCTATTGAAATATTATCTGTTTGTTAAATGTCAACATTACAAGACATTTTGTTTAGTACCTACTTACAGCTAACTACTACCTAACTGTTACTTTAGATAGTTTAAACTGCAGTGTCATCAATCTCTATTTGAATTACGTTAAGCATCTTAGGACTTAAAATTTTCCTTCTTTTTTCTCTGAGTTCTCTTTTTGATAAATGAAGTTAAAGAGCATCGAACAAACTGATCATCAAAGTAATTCCACACCTCAAAAAATCCTAAAGCAACGAGATACCTACATTGAGGTTGAGTTTGGATTCTTCATACACTCAAGATTAGCTTGATTATAAGACGCTGATACAACAAAGAACTTAATGTCGCTACTGTTATTGTATCTTGTACGAAAGACAGTTAAGAAGTAAGTAGGTATTATTATGGGGTAGCTCGGCGAAAGCGGCACAAAGCGAAGTCCGTTACACTTTTATTTTCGTTAGTTAACAAAGAAAGTCTTTATGGTGCTACAGTAAACAATGACTTTTAGATTTTAAATAGCTAATAGTACGTAGTACCCAGTGCTATTGAATTTTCGGAGTTGTAGGCGAGGTGAGGTAGGAGATGTAGTAGCTCGTTAGCAAGGCTTACAAATAGTCGATAATGAATATTTTATTTTACGCAAAAAGATTCTTTCAAACACAATAAATCTTCAAAATATAAACACTATGAAGTAGCCATTCTAGGAATTTTATCTCGCTCCACTGATGATTAAACAATGATGACCGTTGAATGAGTGTAATAACTACAACATAATTGTATTAATATCTATATGAGAATAATAATAATTAATAAATTCTTCAGACTGGCACACCAATTCCCTAGTCCCAAACTAAGCTTATATGCTTGTACTATGGATACTAGGTGAACGGATAGACATACTTAAATACGTTTATAAACATCCATGACTCGAGTACAAATATCCATGTTCATCACACGAAATATTTGCCCCTAGCGGGATTCGAACCCGCGACTCTTGGGTTTCGTGGCCAGGGTCTGACCACTCGACCAACGGGCCAGTTTTCACAATGCACCAAATGCAACACCAGACTTTAAATGCATCATGCAACAGAAATATGGTGTTTTTAGTGTAATGTCCATCTAGGCCAGTGATTCCCAAAGTGGTCCAGGTGGACCCCCAGGGGTCCACGGGAGACTTGCTGGGGGTCTACGTAGGCGTGAACAAAAATGGGGGTCCATAAGATTCTAATGGGGGTCCACGAAAATTTATCTGCCTTTCTTGGACATTATTCACACATAGCCACTAGTCCCAAACTAAGCAGAGCTTGTGTACTATGGGTACTAGACAACCGATAAACATACTTAAATACTTTTTTTTTTGTAAATACATACTTATTATACAGGGTGTATCGTAAATCGTTTAAAACCTCTCGGCCACGTGGTCTATAGGTCACCCTGAACAATGTTTGTTCTACGACTTATCCAATCTAGACATTAAATTTTTCGACTTCCCATACAAAATGACCAAACAGCTGATCGAGGTTTGTATGGGAAGTCGAAATATTTAATGTCTGTATTGGATAAGTCGTAGAACAAACATTGTTCAGGGTGAACTATAGACCACGTGGCCAAGAGGTTTTAAACGATTTACGATACACCCTGTATATAGAAAACACCTGGACAGATACAAACAAACATGTTCATGCACACAAATGTTTGTACCCCGCGGGATTCGAACCCGCGACCTCTTGGTTCAGAGGCAGCGTCCACTACCACTGAACCAAAGTGGCCGTCAATAGTAAAGAGCAAGCATAGTTTTTATAAGGGCCTACCTACATTATTTTAAGTACCTAACTAAGCAGATAATATTTTAATAAGGCAAGCGACTGTTACTTGTCTAAACTTGCGTATGATATTACGTACAATTTCGTGTACAGACTTGCAAAGCGCTGTCCGCCCGACAATGCTTAAACTTGTTCAGATATGAATTTGATCACCACTATAAATACTTGATGCCAAAGGCAAACTCATTCATTTGTTTCCGGAATTTCGAAAAAAAGGTGTGAGAAAATTTATATCAGTGATTGCTAGTGCCGAAGAAAAGTAAGTACTTACCTTTTTTTTTGTTATAGTAATTAAGTATTTTGTTTACGTGTACTAGTCAGTTGATCACAACTGCTTGTATAGATAGGTGACTTAGTAACTTACGGATATTTTAATTGTCCTCTTTCGATTTGAAGACAAACACAGCACGTTTTATTCAATTGTTTTTTCACGAGAGAAGCACCGCCTCTCTAAAAAGGCCGAATAAGCAATATTGCAGAGCAATTAAGCGTGAACTCATTGATTTGATGTTAGTTATGGTTTTTATGGACAATTTTGGGATTTCGACTTTTATTTTTTCCTACACAAATTTGATCAGCATTCGATACTGAGTTTTTTATTTGTAGTATTAAAAATTAGTGGTAAATTACCTAATTTACCACTAATTTTTAACAAATACAGACGTATCAATTTTAAAGTACCTACTTTAAAATTGATACGTCTGTATTTGTCTTAGCGGTTTATTAGTTGGTCCCTTCACAAGCCGTAATTCTATTCACGCGTGCTGACAAAGGCTGCGGTGTGATACCTATATTCAGAAAAAAACTTGGTTACAAAAACATTTTTTTTTTCAGGTAAGTTAACTGACACGAAACATGGCTACAGCAAAGAAAAAATGTCGACAATATAGTGTCGATTATTTGAAATATGGTTTTGTTCCATCAGAGGCAGGCAAACAATTGCCCATGTGTCTATTATGCAACAAAGTTTTAAGCAATGACTCTATGAAACCATCAAAGCTCGAAGATCATCTAAAAAGGTGTCATACTGATAAAATAGGTAAAGATTTAAAATATTTTCAAACATTGAAGGAAAAATATGAAAAGAGACCCACCATGCACAGTATGTTCGCTTCAACATCTCAAAGTAACGATGATGGCTTGCGGGCCTCTTACAATATCTCATTACTTATATCAAAATGTGGAAAACCGCACACTATTGGAGAACAATTAATTTTACCCGCTGTTGAAGAAGTCTTAAAAACTGTTTTGCACAAATCTCCATTTGACGTACTAAAAAGAATTCCATTAAGTAACAATACTGTACAAAGACGCATTGATGAAATGAGCTCTGATATCGAATGTTTTTTGTGCAATCATCTGCAAAAAACTCATTTTTCTATACAACTGGACGAGTCAACGTTACCCGGTAATGAAGCATTATTATTGACATATGTCCGATATATTATGGAGGAAGAAATTCACGAAGAATTGCTATTTGCCAGAACTTTGGAGACTGACACTAAAGGCGAATCAATATTTAATGTACTGAGCAATTTTTTTACGGAAAAATCGATTCCATTTACAAACATTATTTCAGTGGCAACAGACGGAGCTCCTGCAATGGTCGGGCGATATCGTGGGTTTATAACTCATCTCAAAAGAATTATACCAGGGCTTACAGCTATTCATTGCGTAATCCACCGCCAACATCTTGTGGCAAAACATTTAAGTGACAGGTTGAACCAATCTCTTCATTTTGTAATAAAAGCTGTCAACAAAATCAGAAGCAATGCATTGAATACGCGTTTATTTGCTCAATTGTGCGACGAAAATGATGAAGACTTCCAACGACTGCTCTTACATACTGAAGTACGCTGGTTGTCGAAAGGCGCATGCTTAACGAGATTTTACTCTGTTTTCGATTCCGTAGGTATTAGAGTTCCTAGAAAGCAGAGATCCAGATTTAAAAGAAAACTTGATCAAATTCAAAACAGACATTGCGTATTTGACAGATTTGTTTAAAAAATTTAATGATATTAACTTGCAGTTACAAGGGGACAGCCTGAATTTAATAAAAACAAAGGGGATAATTTCGGCTTTTCTTGGGAAATTGAAATTAATGAAGCAAAACATTAGTCGGCGCGAATTCTCTCAATTTCCAAACTTGTCACAGGTAGAATGTATTGATGAGGATATCCATACCTACAGTCAACATTTAAGTGCCCTGCATGTTGACTTCAAAACCAGGTTTGAAGATATGCTGACAATGGATATACCACCATGGATCATAAATCCATTTGATGAAACGGAAGTGGCCAATGTTGTATTACAAGAGGAGCTGCTCGAGCTAAGCACCAATGAGGAGCTGAAGGTGAAATTTAGAAAAGGCTACCAAACATTTTGGCTGCAAGCAGAAATACCCGAAAAATATCCTGGACTGTGGGAAATCGCAAGGAAATTTTTAATAGCTTTTCCCTCGTCATACCTTGTAGAAAGGAGTTTTAGTGCCGTTACAAATCTCTTAACAAAAAAAAGGAGCAAATTAAACATCACAGAGCGGGGGGATTTGCGGTTATTGCTCACAAAAATAAAGCCAAACATTGATCGTTTGCTGACACTCCACCAAATACATCCTTCCCATTAATTAAAATTGTGACTTACCTTTTTAATTTTTTCTTGCAATTCTATTCTTTTAATAAATAAAGTGTTATAAAATGTACCATTTTTCGTTTTTATTTTACCTGTCGGAATATAGGGACAGAACTCAGAAGCGACACTTTTTCATTTTTTGGCGACTTTAAGAATGTGGTAGAAATGTAGCAGCAGGGGGTCCATCGAAACTAGTAACATTTTGAAAGTGGTCCACGAGAAAAATAAGTTTGGGAACTACTGATCTAGGCAATGGTGATTGCTTACCATGAAGCAGGTCCCTAAGATACTGATCATGTTTAGTGGTATACAAACAAGTTTTTCACTTAGAAATTAATGCCATAAATTTTAATTTATTAACCACTTAGCCACAAATGGCCAGTTCGTCGCCAATACAATTGCACTTTTCTCTATTATCCATCGCACCCAAATAAAATAAATTTTATTTCTGGCTAAATGTCGTTTAAGGATCTTTCTGCTCTTGAACCCGGAGGGGTAGTTGGGAATAATGAAGTGTGGTATGTATGTATGTAGATATATGTAAAAATCTTCATAAAACTTACATATTTTCATTGACACGAGTACATACCACTTGCGTATCCCAGTGTCAACGCCTCCAACTCCAAGATCTACACCAGAAACGCAATGTGCATATTTCCCGCTAACCTATCCCAGTTTCAATGGCTCCAATGGGTCTCGGACCCACTATTCGTTTTCCCCGCGACCTATGCCAGCTGACAATTGTGCTAGTTCGGCGCGGGCCAAGTTCAAGGCTAATGGACGTGATTGTTTCCTGTCCCCGCGCTACGGTGCGTGCTTCACGTACTTATGCTTTACAAAACAAACATGGTTAGGTATATACTGCCGTTGGTTATGACGAAATGATGATAAACTTGGCTGGACAGGATGAGTTCTCTGTGGTGATGAAATATAATTTGAACAATGTTTACAAAATGGTTAGAAATATTTTGATGTTAGAATTTCCAAGTTTGATTTTAAGGCTTCTTGCCGAAATAGTGTCAATTAAGTCATGTCCACTCCTGTCCATCTGTTGGTCAGTGAGATGTACTTCATGAACCTTATTACGTAGATAATTAGAATTTGCACAGAAAGTGTAATGTTATTGCTGCTATAATAACAGATAATAACATTTTAATGAATACTTATCTATACTTATAATAAATCTGTAGAGAGGTCAATTCTGTACATGAAATATATTTTCAAAATAACCATCAGGGGGTGATTAGTGATCGATACTGATGCCAAAAATGCAATCAGTAAAATTTTTGTCTGTCTGTCTGTCTGTCTGTATGTTCCTTATAGAAACAACTGACGGATTTTAACGAAACTTGGTACAATTATTCTTCATACTCCTGGGCAGGTTATACTTTTCATCACGCTACAATCAATAGGAGCAGAGTAGTGAAGGGAAATGTTGGGAAAACGGGAGAAGTTACTCCATTTTTTAAGCTTCCGTCACGTGTGCAGCCTTAATGGTTAAAGTTACATAGAAATCATGTATGACGGAAATAGTCTTTATAATATTAACCATAAACGCGGGTGACACCGCTGGCACAGCTAGTTATAAATATGGTCCCCGTGAAGAAATGTGTTTTTTTTTTGGCAGTGTTAATTATTGTGCATAGTACGACAACCTGAAGTACTGACCTTAGTATGCGAGTCCAACTCGGACTTAGCTCGTTTTATTGATACTTTCGAGGATTTGCTGATTCGCGACCGGTCACAACTTACCAGTATTTAACGATCGCATCTGGGTACCTACATAATATTACTTTGCAGAATAGACCAGGTTATTGTGTGCAATTGGAAACCGTAAATAGATTTGTTCGTTAAACTTTCCCCGTAGAAAGTTTACGGGTAAGTGCAGTTTGTTCGACTGTCACATGTCCTTCGTTGTGATGTACGAGTCGTAACTCAATATTTGTACAAGTTGCAACTTAAACATGTTCATGTCGTGTTTAAGCGATAAACTTTTAGAGATAAATTCTACGATTCCTTGCTAAAGCATAAAGACTAGAATAACACTGAATAAGTCATTGACTAGACTAGATAAAGAGTCTATATGAAGCTTCATTTAGTGGATCATTCGATTTCTTATTTTTTTCTCTTTTAACTAACCTAAGAGAAACTACGTCATTATCGATCCAATTGCAATGCAACTATTGTTTGTTTGTGAGCCCGTCCGAATCGCACTTAGTAGATTTGAAGGTGGATACGTTCAAAGCAAACTTAAGTCTTATTTACTATGACATTAGGTATTTGAGGAATTAGTCCAGGTCTGCCACGTCTGCAATTTCAAATGTATCCGTGAATGACATTGAGGTACTTCGCGAATTTGGTTCCAAACAGCCTTGACCTGAGCGATGATCATGACGAGATATAACATTTAATAATAAACGTGATATAAAAAGCAAAATAAGCTGTCCGGCATTAACAGAGGTCGTTCACTCGGAACAAGGCTAATTGCTTCTGTTATTTGTTTTGCACTTATTTGAAGCTCTTGAACGAGTGTGTAGATGCATACAATGGGCACTTGAAATCTTAAGTTATGTACAAATGCGATTGTGTTTTAACGTCAGCATTACATTTATACAATGATTTATTATATTGAAGGAATAACCAGATTTATTATGTCCAGGATAACAGTCTAAGCTATCTCCGAATAAAACAAGATGTAACGCTGGGAAGATGGTAATTGTAGGTATTTGATCATCAATTCGACCAAATTGCAATAATGAAACTTCGTCAACGTCAGATAATCTTCAATATTTGTACGGTTTATCTAATCTCTTATTAGTATCTATAAAATAAATACCAATATTAGTTATTTGTTTACCAATGTCACAAATTTTTACATCAGAATATTGTAAGCTAAATAAAGCAACTATTAATTTGGGTTGACCATCCAATGATCTATTGATCGATAAAATGTGAAGGATACGACACATAAATTCATAAAAGTGTCGAGCTGGCGTGGACCGAAGCACTTCCTACTCGCTAGTTTCCGTATACGCCTCAAATAAAGGCCACGGTCCGATCAGCGTATTTCTTATTTCTGACACTGCGCACGTCCGACGGAAGGGGCGTAATGTCAGCGCGCGAGTCGAGTGCGCGAGCGCCTGCATCTGATTACTGGGCTCGCTGATGAATATTGTGTGACTCAACAAGGATGATCACAAGATTTACAAGTATAACCAGTATATTAAGTTGATTTGACTGGCTCGATAGCGCATTCGGTAGACCCTGCCACATGCGCCAAGAGTTGTGGATTCGATCTCCACTCAGGATAAACATTTGTGTGATGAATACTTGTGTTTGTTCTGTGTAGAAGTTTATATTTGTAATACCACTGTTGTTTTGATATCCGTAACACAAATGCTTAAGCTACTTAGCTTAGCTACTACCTCGGAGTTAGATCAATGTATGTGATAGTCTGATATTTTTAGATCAATGTATGTGATGTAGTCTGATTAACATGTTTAGAACTGGATAATTAGATATACCTACATCATGTTAAATAACTACAATGCATGTTCTTACTAAGTATATATTTGTAATTTTATAGATTGTGGTATGATTTGAGTTAAGATGCATAATCGATAGTGCTCTCTTTTATCTTTAGGATACTCTTCCCTGCATGCGTTTGTTAATTAATTTCTGTTCAATACAGTATCTTAACATAATGTTTTTCTTTTTATAAGATACTAGCAGCGCCCCGTGGTTTCACCCACGTAGTTCCCGTTCCCATGGGAATACGGGGATAAAATATAGCCTATGTTACTTGCTAATAAAGAAGCTTTATATTGGTGAAACCATTTTTCAAATCGGTCCTGTAGTTTCTAAGCGTATTTAATTAAATCTTCAAACAAATAATCAAATCTTTCCTCTTTAAAATATTATTATAATATAACACTATTCAGAGGTCAGTAAAGGTCTGCTGGGGGAATTCTTTATATAGCATGTAACTACATTCGTTATCTGGTTTCTATAGCAAAAGTACCTACTTGCTAAGTTTGGAGCTAGTTAATCATTGTAAGTCTGAAGAATTTATCAATTATTTTATTTATAAGTGCAGGTTGGTACTCTATTTTCAGTACGTCCGATAGCCATCAGTTTGTTTTAGTTAACTGTGAGTGCATTTAGCTTTTGTGCATTGTCTTATCGATAACAAAGTCGCTGTTCAACGCATTCGCTTAAGTCTCCAAATATTTATCCAATTGATTAATGTTCGTTATATAAAGCCTTCGAACTCAGCCTGTGCAATAGAAGTGTTCCGAACTAATTGACAGTTAACATGTTTCGTGGATGGAACTAGAAGGTAACGTTAAATTAGATTTTAAAATATCTCATGTTTTTATTAAAAATATATTATGATGTGATGTTAAAAATATTTTTGTATTCAATTAATTCATGTGTTAATCTGAGTATGATCCGAAAAGTCCAGAGTGCATGGCTTTTGAACCAACAACGGCTTGCTGACGTTTCGGACAAAAATGTTCGGACGCTCTGTCTGAATCGACATAGCCCTCGCGTGAGGTGTGTTCTAATCGTAGAGAGCCCATCATTTTTAATTTTTTTTAATCTCTCCGTCTATCAAAACGGTTGTGCATATTTTATCTAACGTATTTTTAGTAAAAACTTTTTTTACTCAATTTCTTTTACGAATACCAAGTATTCAAAGCATTCAAAGAGGTCACATGTATAATAACTAAGTTTATGTAAAAATATTATTTAATTCTACAACTTATATAACGAGTTTTTAGTCTTAACTTTTTCAAACATTATTTCTTTTACGAATACAAAGTATTCAAAGCAGCAAAAAGGTCACAATTAAAAAAAATATATATTGTTTCAGGGTATAACCATGTTGCTAACTGCAATAATCGCGATCGCGTGCGCGTGCGCAACTTCGGCGTTCCGCGTGGGCGCAGGCATAGCTGACGTCACTGGGCCACCTGCAGAGGTCACATTTGTAAGTGCAACGGTTTTTTAAGGATTATTCTTTAATGCACCCAAAAGACACGTATTATCATTGTCTTATATTTTGTAACACAGTTTCTGGCAATAAAAAACATTATATTCTATTCTATTCTACGTTAGACGATTGTAAAAATTTGAGTAGATTTTATCAAACTGTGTTGTTATACGTAAAAGTTAACAGGCCTATTTATTGGGCCCAGGGCCCTCTGAGGATAGAAAGACCCTCAACTATATGTATGTATACTCACCTCTACATTGTTTCGCGAGAACAGAACGGAGGTCGGTAGGTCTCTGGCTGTTTCTATATCTTCAGTGGGATCAGTGTTGCTACATACGTCGTATTTCTTATAAAATATTCTCTGACTTAAGATTGTGATTGAATTATGAATGTATTAATATAACAATATAAAGTTTTCTTGATCGGGCCACCAAGGAAGATCGTTAATCGGAATCGTGCGTCCATCAACAATATTTGAGGATAATCGTTCCACAATGCTGTGCACGTGCATTTAGTTCCTGCAGTACACATCACTCGGTCACGTATGCTTATACCTATTTGGTCGAATTCCATTTGTTTATTTAATTCCGAACATCGACGTGTTAAATCAATTTCAATATTCGGAATTGCACTTAAAAGCGTTAAGATCCATAATCACATAGATTGATCAAATTAAGTAGTTTCAGTAGTTACGTGGTTCGGATATGTGGAAAGAATGGATGACGAAAGATTGACTAAACAGATATACAATGCGAATGTGGAAGGATGTAGGAGCCGCGGAAGGCTCAGGCTCACCTACCACGACCAGATTGGTCGTGTATTAAAAGAAGGTGATGTTAGGAGTCATAAGAATTGTAGAGCTTGTATGAAAAGGATTATGAATGTTGAAGAGGCGAGTGAGGTGTGTAAGGATCGTGCCATATGGCGTTCGGTTCTCTCTGCCTACCCCGCTAGGGAAGTGGCGTGAAGTTTAGTTAGTTAGTTAGTTAGTTCAGTAGTTACGTTATGAAAACAAAATTAAGGTATTACACACGGACTAGTAAAAAAAAGGACTCCACTAACCAGTCATTTAGGCATTTGCGGAGCTCCATCTTCACACGCAATTATCACACATTGACATAAGCGCTTCAAATGATTGCTATTGTCAGATTTCTGATATCTGGTATCCCTAAGAATCACACACATGCATTGGAGTTGGCTTTAGTATGCCAGCGCAGACTCCTCCTTTTTTTACTAATCATAACATAACATAACATCACGCCCGTAATCCCCGAAGGGGTAGGCCAAGTCAAAGGGGCAGCAATCCTCTTTAACCACATTTAGCCAAAAATAAAACTGGGCTGGGTTAGATGGAAAATTGTGAAAAAGTAGTGACAAGTGGCTAGCTTGTCGCCTTCACAATCGCATACCTAAAACCTTTTTAAATGATTTTAAACTTTTGCTATGCATTATCACTAGAAATGATACTGACTGGTGCGCTTGTGACCAAGGTCGTTGCATCACGGCCGAATCGTCAAGCTGCAAGTACTTATATAGATACTACATAATCATAAGGTACCGCATACTTCACACATTCGCTTCAAATACCTTGTTTCATCAACAACTATTTGTCCTGGTGCGACATCGATTCCGCACTCGTCGTGACTTGCAGCGGCTATCAATGATAAAATCTATACTTCTAAACTAAAATTATAAAGCTGAAAAGTTTGTTTGATTGCTTGAACGCGATTTGAAAAATTCGGTCAGTGATAGATAGCCGATTTATCGAGGAAGGATAATAGGCTATTTAATATCCATAAACGCGGGTGGAACTGCGGGCACAGATAGCAATGTATAAAAGAACATAATATTTATGTAGGTTTAGTCATCTACGTATTAACTAGAACAACAACTTAGGTAGGTATGTCTCATCAGATCAATGAATCATCTGTTGTGAGATAAAGTATCCGGCACTGATCCTAGCTCATATGATAAAGATAAGATATTTAATGTGCGCCTGAAACGTATACTGAAAACTGTTCTAGTTTAAATTGATAGAAACTGAAATTAGGAAAGTCAACGAAATTCAATTAAATCAAATCAATGTTATATCTGCTTCCATATATAAGGCACAGTAATAACATTAAATTATGGACCCAGTCGGGCACTGCAAAAATGAGGAGAGAAGAAGAGGATACAATAATTTAGACTATTATTATTGACTGGCTCGATGGCGCATTCGGTAATGACCCTGCCTCATTCGCTAAGGGTTGTGGGTTCGATTCCCACCCAGGACAAACATTCGTATGATAAATACTTGTGTTTGTTCTGTGTCTGGGTGTTAATATCCAATATTTAAGTTTATATTTGTAATTGTTTCTGATATCCGTAACACAAGTGCTTAAGCTACTTACCTCGGAGTCAGATCAATCTATGTGATGTAGTCGGATATTTATTATTATTATTTATTATATTATTATTAATTATAATTTACTAGCTAGCTTAGTGTATTGGGCTAGTCTATAGTCCACTATTTTTCCTAAATATATAACCTTCATTTTATTCTTAAATATGTGTGGGGAAACTAGCTTGTTGTTTGTGCATATAATTATGTAGGCGACGAGCTAGCCAATTGTTGCTAGTTTATCACAAATTCTCATTAAACCAAGTCCATAGTATTTTTGGTTAAATGTGGCTTAGACAGTTAAATGCTCCTATGACTCTGTCTGCCCCCTCGGTACGGCGTTATGGTACGTATGTAGCAACTTGCATTTGCGCATTCCAAGCGCATTCTATTAAACCATTGAAACAATGAAAGAGTACGCCAACAAACTACGTTCAAAGACATCGTAATGAAAAGTTTACATTGATTTTCAGTGCGTGTAATTAATTTCTCAACTGCCCCGGCATTTCGTTAATCGCGACAGACAAAGAAACTGCTCTGACATTAAGTGGGTCGCGAGTGACGACCGGGCTCAAGGTTAGCTTGTGAGTCAACATACGTGAAGGATTGATCGTGTCAGCAAACTATGTCATTTTTTGAAACAAAATGTGATTAATAATGTATATGTATTATATGACTAAAATTTGTTAAAGGAGATTATTGATCCACTGATCCTATCTAACCCTGCAGGAATTGAAGGCGTGATGAGATGAAATAACGTAACCAATAATAATAAAACTGAGTTGGGTTAGATGCAAACTAAGCTGATGCAATGAAGGTTTTCAAAAATACTATTGGCCGTTACTATTGGCTCCTTGTTGACAGCATGTAAGTTTGGTCTGACAATTAACCAATGAGGAGGGTGACAAGACCGCAAGTCACAGTTACGCCATCTTTTGGATGTTTTAACTCAAAAACCCTCATTGTGACATTTTGTGAAAAATATTTAAGTGATGTCAGGTCGGTTGGTCGAGGATTCGATTAAGCTAAGGGGAATGTTTCGTGTGGTGAACACAGGTATTTGTGCTCGAGGCATGGATGTTTATAAATGTATGTAAGTATGTCTGCCTATCCGGTACATTGTATTCATAGCTCAAGAATGTTATCCTTAGTTAGGAGCTGAACTGTTTGTGCAAGTGTAAAGAATTTAGTTAGTTATAATATTAATCATAATGCAATATCCCTGACACACCAATTCCCTAGTTCCAAACTAAGCTTATGCTTGTACTATGGACACTGGGTGAACGAATAGACATACTTAAATACGTTTATAAACATCTATGACTCGAGCACAAATATCTATGTTCATCACACGAAACATTTGCCCCTAGCAGGTTCAAACCCGCGATTTCATGGCCAGGGTCTTTGACCACTCGACCAACGGGCCAGGCAGTAAGTACCTAGGTATACAAAAGTAATAAGAAATACCTTGTTTTAGTAGTTTTATGAATAGTAAAGATTTTACTTCATCCGAAACAGCATCGTTCACAATCTTAATGACAAAAATCCATAAACATTGCCTCCTATTAACCAATAAAAGGAAGATAAAACTAGCGCCAATCAGTACTCAATAATAATAATAATAAATAATAATGTCCTCCTAATCGATATCGGTTACGGCAGCCAATCTCAACGAGGATTAGCCATCTGCGCAGGAGATATAATAGAACACAAGTGTGTGCGCTAACACAGGTGCACTCTCTATTCCTTCACTCTCATAGTCCGGTGAGACGGCAATTCGACATGACCGGAGAGAGGTTAGGCGCAGGACCAACGGCTTAACGTGCTTTCCGAGGCACGGGGGTGATTAGACCGCCAACTTCCTGACTCCGGGCTGTTACTAAGTAATTTGGATATTGAAATACCCAGCCACAAATTTTTGGCCCGACCCGGGATTTGAACCCGGGACCTCTTGGTCCTTAGGCGGCGCATGCTACCACTAGACCAACGAGGCAGTCATTAGTACTCAAACGTGTTAACGATCAAAATATTGTTCATGTTGGCTATTATGTGATTCACCTAATGTAAACGCGTAGTGACTAATGAAACATAATTGGTTGTTGTTAATTAAAACTCACAACAATCTTCAGTTTTCACGCAAACTGAACTGGTGGATCTATAAATATACAGGGTCATTTGTAAAACATCAACAACCTCGCAGGGGTAGATTGCTGACATTATAAACAATAACATTTGTTCTAAAATTTTTCTTAAATAGACAAAAAAGAAATTGAATTTTCATACAAACTACATCAGCTGTTCTCCATTCATACTATCTGGGGTGGGTTAAGAGGTTGCCCAGTTCGGCCTGCTATCCCCATATTCCCAAAGCCCCGCTCCAGCTGTGATCATTTAGTGTGGAAAGCCGTTTTATTTTTGTCGATTTTGGAAAAGTCGTAGAACAAACTTTGTTTATAATGTCAGTAATCTACTCCTGCGAAGTTTGGTTATTTTTACAAATGACCCTGTTTAGTTCACGCCTGCGTCATTGCCTTATATAGAATTTATACAGCAATAAAAATTTTGTATGTCGGACTGGAACCCAAAATAATGTACCAACTGTGTTTCTTGCCACGCCTATTGTAAGAGGCGGATAAGTGTTTTGGGTATTGTGTTTGTAATTATTTAGGCGACGAGCTACCCACTTGCCACTTCTCTTTCACAAATTTTCGTCTAACCCACGGACTAGTAAAAAAAGAAGGACTCCGGACACTAATTAGACTTTGGAGCTCCTCAGATGCTCCACCTTGATACGCAACTTACGTCACATAATTGACATATTATGCGCTCCAACTGACAGATATCCGATATCTAGTATCCATAAGTATCACTTTCACACATGCATACATGTGGCTTCACGATGCTTATTGCTCCTTGGACTCGGTCTACCTCTTCGAGAATTGTGGGCGTAATTGTGTTACTCACCATCACTAACATGATCATCTTCCTAGCGTTATGTCCCTCTGAATCTGGTAATTATATTGAAGCGACTGCTGATCTGACCTTTGTAACCATAAGATAGGGGAACCAGACAATTTTAGTTTTTTTTTTGTTAGTGACTCACCATCAGTCATCAGTTCAAGCAAACAAACAAACTCTTCAGCTTAATGATATTAGTATAGATTCTGGAAAATTACTCACCAATTTGCTCACCACTGCAATCTTGGACTATTAATCATCAAAGTGGTGTGGTATAATTTTGGGTCTGCTTTGTTATTAAGTAGGTGTATTACGATTCTAAAACTCGATCTACTTTTTCGCACTGCGAATACATTAATCGTAGTAAGTAGGGCAATATACCTAATTGCCCATTTCCATGATCTGTGTTATTTTCCACGGCGTAGGACTAGCTCAGTCATACTCAACCTTTAGTTTAGTTAAGGAAAATTTAGTTTCTTTGTAAATTTAAATATATCCTACTAATATTATATATACGAGAGCTATTTCACATGTCAGTTACATTGCCACGTCTATCCAGTTAACCAATTGCAATGTTTAGTACGCCAAAAGACTAAACCTTAAGAGTGCACAATAATATTTGTTTTAATGTAGAAACCTATCCACTTCTATCATCAGAACCTAGAGAAGTAGTGGACGTGGTCTACCTTCCCATATCGTGGGACATAACGAATAATTATGGCTTTGCAGCCAGATGTAAGTGATCGGGCTTACGCTGCATCTATTATCTTATTACTATTTCGACCGACACTTTGGTCGAGTTAGTTCGAATTCCGCTAGGGGAAAACGTTTCGTGTGATGATGTATGTGATGTAGTCAATCAATCAATTCGGTGATACGTACATACATCACGAACCTTTCACAAACGTTTGGTGGACTGAACGAGGACCATTGGTTGACTGCAGCTGGTCTAACAGTGATTACCTTCGCTTATATCTGTGACGTAAGCGGTGTAATCATCTCCGTTAATGAATTACATTACGAGGTCGTCGACCGCTGGGAAACTTACCGGAATCGATTAGCTGATGATTTTATAACGATATTTGTTTAATACTGGGGAAAATAACGCTGTTGTTTGCCTCAGGTTAATAATAAACCAGGAAGTGCGATTAGTAGCACAATCGAGCCATTAAAACGTTGGTTAATTAAAACGTTTGTTTTCAAATAACAAACCTATATATGGATCTGTTAAATATTTATATTGACCGCATGGAATTAAATCAGACGCAATGAGATGGTGTGGAAATCATAGAAAATAATAGGCTAAATGACTAAACAATTCTGTTTAGTCAGTCAGTTAGATTATAAAAAAAATTGAATACGTATTTATTTATTTATTTGTAAAACAAACATTGACGAAGATACAAATGCATTCTAATTGCGCGGGACGTCACGCTTTCGTAAAATTTTTAATATTTGAGCCTTAAAAAGGATTGGATAGAAAACATCAAAAATCTCATAGTGACTCGGGCTGTATAATAAGTGGTGCTGATTAAAGAACTATGCTATGTTAATAGGTACGCTAGAAATATAGTGTTCCTTTTAGCTAAATCATTAAATTTACATGGACGAAGTAACAGGCAGAAGCTAGCTAGTGACAATGAGGGTTTTCAAAAATACAAAAACCGCCAGATGGCACGAGGGAGTCTCGTGGTCTTATCACTGACACTATTGGCTCCTTGTTGACAGCATGTCAGTTTGGTCTGACAACTAACCAATGAGGAGGGTGACAAGACCGCAAGTCACAGTTACGCTATCTTTTGGATGTTTTAATAAAACACTGACCGGTGTGACATAACGCTTTGTCTCGTGTTCATTCAGTCTCGGAACACGGTCCGGCGCGTCTGTCAGGCCTTGACCGCTGGTAGCCAAATAACTACACCTTTTTGCTGATTGTGTTTCATGTTCAGCGTTTGTCTGAGGACGTTGCCTTTGTTGTACTTACTTACGGATGGATGAAAGTTCTAGAATAGAGAAGGTGTCTAGAACAACAAAACAGCAACAGTCTTACATCCAGGATTTTGCTTTTGGGGCGAGATGGAACGAGGCTCTAGCAGTTCCAAATCAAGTCGATTATCTCCAAAATACCCCTGCACACAATTTTAGCATTTATTTGAGTGATAGCGAGATCTGGAATATTGTCCTGTAGATATCAAGTATTCTGATTTGGGGGAGGAATAGAACGAGGTCCATATCAGTGCGATACAAAAAAAATCCTTCCCAAAAAGCCCTTGCAGTAAAGAAATGTCTGCTTCTGTGTCTTTCTTCAGGAAGGCACCTTTAACAAAGGTAAATTCTATGTTCAATGCCTGGCATAGCTACTGATGCTTTATGGCTAATCCGGGACTTTGTTTGACGTACTTATATATATTGAATATAATCGTAGATAGGTATACTTTGGCAGGAACGGGGGACTGAGTTTAAGCGTCATATAAGCGTTCTCTCCTCCATTGATCTTTGATGACCTCAAAGCCGTAGGTGCTGCTATTAATCATTATTATAATGACTGCTCGTGCGCTGACCTACCGCTAGGGTCACCGCGTATTCCGAGCCAAATTTGACAACACCATTCACAAATGTGGCCTTCGGGCCCGTAGCAAGGACTTAATATAGGATATGCTGTTGAACATTCTTTAAAACTACCAAATGTGTTTTAGGGTGCCTGCCAAAATGTTGACAGTTAAAGTCCTTTCGACAGTTAAACAATAGGCCAAGTCGAGCTATTGTTTTTGTTTTGTAACGTAAATTTGATTCAAGACAATCTAGTGCAGTAAAAACCATTAACACAATAGTCCGTCCAATCAATCCTTTTACCAGAACGTTCGACAAAGTTTACTTCGCAGTTGTTTGGTGTTTAGGGCTGCCACCTTTGATTGAGCAAAATTATATTTTCAAACAATAAGCTATCTGTGAAATGTTATGTAGGTAGGTCCGGGTAGCGACTTAGAAAACTGTTCCAACTATTTATCTCTGTAAATAACAAAATAGACTTCCAATGCTTGAATTAGTACTCAAACACACACTATTTGGTAGCAAGTAAGTTACCATTACCAATTTTCCATCTAACCCAGCCCATTGTCCCGTGTTGATCTGGGACTTAAAAAGAATGTGCTAACTGTGTTTCTTGCCTAGCATGTCGTAAAAGGCGACTAATGTTATATTGGGTTTTGGGTCTACTTTAACTTTTCACTACTTTTCCACAATTTTCTATCTAAGCCAGCCCAGTTTTATTTTTGCCTGAATGTGCTTAAAGGAGCCTGCTGTCCCTTTGACTCTGCCTACCCCTTCGGGGATTATGGGCGTGATGTTATGTATGTAAGTTACCATTAGTAGATTTACTTTGTTAAAAAGTTCGGGTGACAACCCCAGGCATTCAGTCGCTTCACCGGTCTAGCTGTTGCGAATACAGTCAGGGTCGACGGCTGCAAATATTCGGTTGAGTAACTTACCGTTGCCATTCGGTGCGATACGATTCTCGTTCATCTAGATATATGGTAGTGTGTCAGGCCAAGTTCAATGGAATTAGGTTAATAATAGGAACGCTTTCGTGCCTTATTTTTCCACGTCGGATTTTTTTATCCAGACCTGTATTTCAGTTTATGGTCTTTTTTTCTTGGTTTCAAACTCTTGCCATGTAAAATTTTTGTACAGACAGTAACCGACTGTAGATGGTTAGTGAAAACAGAACGTAACAAACATCATCTTCTTAGCGTTATGTCCCGTGCTTAGACGGGGTCCGCTTAGACCATTGTCCAGGATTTAGCGAGTCTGGTAATTACATTGAAGCGACTGCCGATCTGACCTTCGTTACCATAAGATAGGGGAACCAAACAATTTTTGGATCATGGTTACAAATCCAAAGTTGTTTGAATTTGCAGGTTTCATCACGATGTTTTCCCTTACCGTCGAGCTAGTGGTATAAATACGTACATAGAATTGAAAAATCCAGAGGTACGTGGCCGGGTTTGAACCCGCACTCCTCGGTTAGGAGGCGCGTGTCCTTACCATTGAGCTACCACCGCTAGAACGTAACAAACATACAGACTAGAATTATTTTTGCATTTAACTATAATATGTCGTGAGCATTTACGGAAGAGGTGACAGATGTCATTGTCTTCCTCGGAACCGCTAGATGAAGCGAAAGTGGAGCCTGGCACCCAGGCATTGAACCGTTGCATTAATGCTACCTTCACTGCAGTTTCTGCAATAAACCATACTTACTTATCTATTAAAATTAAAATTAGATATAACAAATAAATAAATTATCTGGACTGACACACCAATTCCTTAGTTCTAAACTAAGCTATAAGCTTGTCTTATGGATACTAGGTGACCGGATAGATATACTTAAATACGTTTATAAATACTCGAGTACAAATGTCCATGTTCATTACACGAAACATTTGCCCCTAGCGGGATTCGAACCCGCGACCCTCGGTTTCGTGGCCAGGGTCTCTGACCACTTGACCAACGGGCCTGTCAACCATCAACGAAGTAAATTTTCTACGTTGCGAACAATAGTTACGACTCGAAAATTGAGTCTCTTAATTTTACAAAACTTCTGCATATTAGTCAATTGGGTACTGAAATATTATGTAACCGTATAATACTTCGAAACTTGCAACTGTGGCTTCTGCTGGCCAGATAATACGAGTAATCGAAAGTACAAATTATATTGAAGGTTACGTTCACGTAGACTACAGTTGAATTACTTGTCGGTAATAAGTCTACGGAATGATCCAAATTGTCTGGTTCCCCTATCTAAGGGTTGCGAAGGTCAAATCGGCAGTCGCTTCAATGTCTGGTTCCCCTATCTAAGGGTTGCGAAAGTCAAATCGGCAGTCGCTTCAATGTAATTACCAGACTCGCTAAATCCAGGATCATTGTCTAAGCGGACCCAGCCCGACTAAGCATGGGACATAACGCTAGGAGGATGAATAAGTGTATAGATTGAGATACTGTTTATCTTATTAATATTATAAATGCAAAAGTTTGTATGTATGGATGGATGTTTGTTACTCTTTCACAAAAAAACTACTGAATGGGTTTTAATGAAACTTTAGAATAATATAGCTTATACACCCGAATAACATATACCTAGGCTATGTTTTATCGATGTACCACGCGAGCGAAGCTGCGGGCAGAAGCTAGCTACAAATAAAGTTATTATTAGATAAATCGAATTATGACCATCATAATAATATTGCGAAGATGTTTTGATGCAATTACATATTTCGTGGAAGTGACTAAAGTGTGTAGATACCTATTGTTATGCTTGGATGCCGAACAAACAAGAATTCCTAAGCTTAGGTACCAGTTGACACGTATTAAGCTCACGGGGAATTAATTTTATGTCATAAAATGTTACTGCATTCTGCATAAAAAAAAAGTCAGATAGAACTAGTTTAAAGAATTGATTAGATTGAAGTATTAGAAGTGTAAAATTAAAGCTGAGGGATTGGATTCATATCGTCTGTTCTCAATGCTTTATTAGATATTGCTGCATCCGATATTACCCAAGTGTTACTAGAAACTATATAAATAATTTCTACTTTTATAATAACTTGAGTTTAATAATTTTGAGAAAAATAGACGTATAAAGTTTTGAAAAAAAAAGTGAACCACAAAACAGAAGCGTCAAAATTTATAGATAATAAAAAGTATAGATACATACATACGTACATATCGTCACGCCCGTAATCCCCGAAGGGGTAGGTAGAGTCAAGACAGCTAGCCCCTTTAACCACATTAGGCCAAAAAATAAAACGTATTGGTGGCATTATTCTCATTGGACTTAGCTTTCCATTACACCTACAGGAACGAATCCAAATTTCGATCGCCACATACATTGCTCAACTCACAAAATACATTGCGTGTTATAACCGCGACTTCTTGCAGACAACTATTATTTGGTGCAACGAGTTGCGTGTTTATTGTTAAACATAAAACAGTTTTGCATTCCAAGCCCTTAAGCCATTCTGTCCCATTAGCTATGCGTAGTAGGTACAATAGGTTGGTAAGAGCCATTCATTGCCTCAGACAATAAGCAGCTCCCATGAACTGCGGTACAATACAATGCCGAGCGAAATATTAGCACGTTTGTCAATGGCACACAGTTAATAATCGATTACAGAGTTGTTCGGGACTGTTTCCATGTCCTTATATGGTCACCGGTTAGTCAAGGGCGTATTAACTTAGCGAAGTGTGCAGGCTGCAGGATTCTCTGGGCCACAGAGGATTCTGCAACCTGCACTCTGGGCTATCTATGGCCGGATTTGCAGGTTAAGAAGTTTAGGAACATAAATAAATAATAATACCTATTAATATAATAATATACGTAAGAGCAAGCTCCCGGGTGCTTAATCAAATGCTCGCCAGCGATTCCATAACGAACTTCGCTATCGCTCATACCGCGCCACAGACTTGTTTACTAAGAACTCATAGTGCGGAACTCGGAGTTAGTTCCCGATTTGTCCACCCGATAAGTCTGTGGCGCGATACGAGCGATAGCGAAGTTCGTTATGGAATCGCTGGCGTGCATTTGGCTAAGCACCCAGATTATTTTCCGAATAGAAAGATTTTTACTGTCAAGTCTTTATTAAAGTAACATATTGAAAAGCCCCTTTTTCTATGGAGGCCTGAGGCAGTAGCCCCATCTACTCTCCCCTAATTTGGCACTGGCTATATCCGTGTTTGTGCTTAGTCGCGTAATACCATTGACGTCAATTCTCATGTGGTCGCTAGCCGTGGAAGGTCTGGTAGGAAAGGAGCATCGCATAGCGTTGCTAATTGATATGCAACGAAGTGAGGTCATTCTAAGTATAGTCTTTGTAGTCAACAAGACGTAGATTACAAGATCATAGTAAAAGTTAAGTTAAGTTATAGTAAAAGGTAGAATCATAGATAATAAATATTTTTTATCATTAAACGCTTTACATCACCTAAAGTGCATCTCTATAGCATGCTGATATAGCGTGATGATATGTATATATAAATAAATAATATTTTGGCTTTGACTTTCACTTTGACTTTGACTTTGTTTTTTACAGATGGGCTACGCCAACTTCGAGCAGGTGGGCTCAGGCATCCACCTGCGGCAGTTCGCGCGCGCTTTCATCGTGGAGGACGACTCGGAAGGCACCAGCCAGAGGGTGGTCTACGTGTCAGTTGATGCCGCTATGATGGCCAACGGGGTGCGCCAGGAGGTAAGTGCCCTGGGCTGGGAACGCGTTCTATTTTTCGCGAGCAACATTATATCCTTTTTTAACCGACTTCAAAAAAAAGGAGGAGGTTCTCAATTCGACTGAATTTTTTTTTTTTATGATTTTAGACTTTTACGTTGCATTGTCTTTTGAAGTTAATACTAACGGGAGTAAAATCTTTTGAAGTAATACTAACGGGAGTAAATGTAATATGTATTGTGTAGGTATAAGATACATGAGTACTCTACAGTTTGACGTTTCGGTTACACGCAGACTCTACTCATGTACTACATAATGCATATCCGTTTAGTCCCGTTAATGTCATTACTATCCCTTCTTCTCAAATAAAAGTATTCTGGTGCTGGTTGACGGCACTCCTACTGGTCTGACTGATGAGATATGGGATTAGCTAGAGAGTAAATTATACTCCTGATGATTCAAACTATCTACTAGCGAAAGTCGGTTTAACTATTACAACATTACCCGTACAACATAGTAGTACAACAAAATAGAGAAAAAAAACTGCATTCTTCCTTTGTTTTAAGTACTCTATATATTCAGTAACTAATTTAGTGCAATATATTAATAAACCTTGTATACACTTAGTAGCAATAGTATATTTCAATTGAAATATGAGTACGCGTGTAATAAATGCTATTATTGGGGGACGAGGAAAACTATATATTGGAAGAGGAAATTCGTAAGGTTATTTTAATTTGCTGATCGTGCGCTCGCAAACAATAACATTTAGTAAGTAGTGCTGTTGCTAGGTTAGTTTTAGAACCGACTTAGCAAATATTATCTAACGAAATCTGTAAATATACCAAAGTGTAAAAACCAAATATTATGCATATTGCACATATCGCGGATCTAACAAGATTCAAACAAATGATGGATCATTTGTTTAATGACGCTCCTACGCTATAATAGAATTTACGACGATTTAATAGTAAACGATGATTGTATTAGTTTAATAAAGACTTCTTTTTAGCTCAATGGTAAGGACACGCGCCTCTTAACCGAGGAGTGCGGGTTCAAACCCGGGCACGTACCACTGGATTTTTCAAATCTATGTACGTATTCCTACCACTAGCTCGACGGTGAGGGAAAACATCGTGATGAAACCTGCAAATTCAAACAACTTTGAATTTGTAACCATGATCCAAAAATTGTCTGGTTCCCCTATCTTAGGGTTACGAAGGTCAGATCGGCAGTCGCTTCAATGTAATTACCAGACTCGCTAAATCCTGGATCATGGTCTAAGCGGACCCCGTCTAAGCACGGGACATAACGCTAGGATGATGATGAATAAAGACTTCTTTTATTAACTCAACTTTTTAAAAACTAAAAAAAGCTATGTATATTTAAATAGGTACACTTTTTTTTTATATATGTAGGACTTCATATCACAGTAAAACGAGATTTTTGTAACTTAAAAAATCAAATACTTAACCGTATGAACTGAAAAGGTAGAACGTAGGTATATTGATATGTAGGCAAAGGCATACGACGGAGGACAAAATATGGAAATAGAGGACATGTCCTCTTTTAAAATACCGTTAACTCTACGCAAGACAAGGTTATATTGAGAGGTATATTAGCTATTTAAAACATTATGACATTGATCATTGCTATTCAATTCTTAAGACTCGAATTTATATGCAGGAAAATTTTATTTAATGCTATATTTAGATTGATTCGATTCGATCTATAGGTAACAAAGTTCGTTTAAAATCGTATTTCCTTTCAATTATTGAAATATTGTTGGGTGCCTGTTAAATCTTTAGGCATATATTGTATTATTTAAATTTACGATAGTATATTTGGTAGGTAATGTTTTAAAGTTGTGTTGTATTGTATGGATAAATCAATCATGCTGTTACGAAATTGTGTTGTCACGGACAAGCTAATAAAAAAATTAAGACTTAAAACTGAACAAGTACCTAAGTGTGCGTACAATTTGCGGTTTGTAAATTCCGTATAAATTGAATAAAAAAAGTATGTAACAATCTGTTCGGTTTCCTAGTTTTATGTTCGTAATCAGGACCCGATATAATAAATGCTTCAAAATATTATTCCTAAGTAATAACAGTTGAATAAAAAGCAATAAAACATTTGATTTGATTTGAATAAACAAAAGTTTTCTTTATTTTCTTTTATTACTCGTTTCTAATATTGTATGTATGACACGGTTGAATTTAAACCGTTTATGTAAATTAAATTCCGAATCCGCGGAAATTTACCTTTCAAAACCTCGTAGTCAATTCGACGATTAGGTTTAGGTATAATTTGACTCGTGAACTATGAACTATGTTGATTAGATTGTTTTCAATTTATATGATGCTAAGTTTTGACTACGATTGGTGATTTTATTAAAGATTTGTAAGGATAACACTAGTAGGATCTGTAATTTTATTTAGATCACAGAGTTATATTTTTTCAATTATTTGAACTTATGGTTAATTTTGTATTTGATTTGATGGTATTTTTTGACAGTCACGATACTTGCAATATATACAATTTATAGAGATTAAAAAAGGTAGGTATATTGTTTTGTTGACGATGTAAAATCTCGTTATATTCCTTGTCGGTGCAACGCCATCTAGTGAAATTATAGAAAATTATTCCCTGTACCATTTTTTGTTGACGGGTTAGATGGCGGATTCTGTAGTGAATCTATCCCCAGGACAGACGTTAGTGTGATGAATACATGTTTGTTCTGTGTCTGGGTGTTAATATATTAAGTGCAAATTTGTGATACCACTGTTGATTCTGATAGTAGGGGTCTAAGCGGACCCCGTCTAAGCACGGGACATAACGCTAAAAGATAACGTTATTCTGATATCCATTACCTGCTCTGCTTCAACTACTTAACATGCTATTAGATCAATATACAAATGTTATGTGTGTGTTTGTAAACTATGACTTAATTACTCACAAATGGTTCCAGTAAATAACTTGTAATTTAACATTTAAGAAATAAAAGTATTTTTCTTTATTTTATTTATTATTATTATAAATGGTTCCAGGTGATCAAACGCCTGCAGAAGCGCTACGGGGACCTGTACACGGAACAGAACGTCATCATCAGCGGCACGCACACGCACTCCACGCCCGGAGGTTTCCTAAAGGACTTCCTCTTCGACCTGCCAATCCTCGGGTTCGTCAAGGAGACATATGTGTCCTATATCGTCGGGATATATAAGGTACTCTGAATATTTACGAATGTGTCGCACAACCAAACTATCTTCCGTCCAGGACCTCAACTTAGTTTTATAGCTAGCTCAGTTTAATAGCTTACTGTGAAGCATCATTCGATTTTGAAATAAAAGACCCAATTTTATTAAATAGATTTATGGCTTTAAATAATGATACCAAAAACGTAAGAAACCGTGTCTTAAAAGGTATTTAAAATCAAACAGAATATCGTTGATATTCTCTGATATGAAGTTCACAATATTTATAAGCCTTGCACTGTACCTGCTTTTAATAACTTTTATATCTAATGTATAACCTAAATAAATAAATAAATGTATAAATAGAACAAATAATATTTTGAATTGGAGTTAGAGGTACACAATAGAATCAATTTAGCATAATATTTTTTTTACCAGAAGTAAAAGGTTTTATATAACGAGGACATTTAGTTGAATATTTAACTGACATGATTAGAGAAACATATACCACAAAACCTTTTAGAACTGAATAGCAGCAATTAAAAAAATACCGTTTTAAAACTTCCAGAGCATCGTACTAGCGCACAACAAGTTAGCTCCAGCGAAGATGATGTACGCAGAGACGGAGGTGCTGGACGCGAACATCAACAGGTCGCCGAGCTCCTACCTGCGGAACCCGCCGGAAGAGCGCGCGAGGTTAGCGACGGCTGATGAATTAAACATAGCTCTGATTTAGACTTGTATGAGTCAGCATCAATAATACTTTTGATATAGTAGAGAATTGTTTACCATTTAAGATATATAGATACACACCAGTATACAGGTATTATAAAACACACCAGTATACTGGTATTATAAAATATATTAATTATAGAACCGGCCCTAAATGCGTGAAATGCGTATATTCTATATTGCACGAAAAACAAATACAGGGATAATGATACAGTACAATTTAGGCAGTCTTATCGCTAAAAGCAATCTCTTCCTGACAATCTTCAGGTAGAGGAAAGTGAGCTACTAAAAAGAGAGGTGTAGGGCCAAAAATAAAGATGATGAAATACTTATATTGATATATAAAAACAAATTCATAATTGAGTTAAACTACGCGTCTAAATATCGAATAAATACATACTTACAATATTTATCATATACTTATACCAAATCTAAACCAAGGGATAAAAACATCAAATACCAAAAGATCTAATTTAGTGTATCTCAAAGGGAAAGAAAATGGGATTTAACTCGAGACTTAAAAATCGGAAGACTATCAGATAATCTGATAGAAAGGGGAAGAGAGTTCCAGAGGCGAATGGATTGATTAGAATAGAATAGAATAGAATATAATGTTTTTTATTGCCAGAAACTTAGATTATTAAAGGATTGAACATAAGATTTAGAGGAGATGGAGTTTTCGGGATGTCCGCATTTCTGTAAGGTCGTTTGTTTATTTTAACACAGACAACACGTATTAATAATTAGTAACAGCTTATTTATAACTAGCTTTACCCATGTCTCTAAATAAATAAATACGGTCTGTTACGGAGACATAGTTACCTTGGCCTAACGCTAACCGGAATTGGTGTATTGGGTATTTTGTTTGTTCGTGGAGGCAGCGACCATTTCACTAGTCACTACTTTCCCACAATTTTCCATCTAACCCAGCTCAATTTAATATTTGGCTAAGAGGCGTTAAAGGATCATATTGTTCCTTGGAACCGCCTAATCCTTTGATCATAGTATGATCAATCGATACGCGATGATGATATGATTCATCTTCTCCATCAGATACAAATACGACACAGACAAGACCCTCGCGCAGGTCAGGTTCGTCAATCCGTCTGGCGGCATCATCGGCGTGCTGAACTGGTTCGCGGTGCACCCCACCAGCATGAACAACACCAATCACCTGATATCCTCCGACAACGTCGGCTATGCGTCCATCCTCATGGAGAAGGCGCTCAACGGGAACAACACGCAGCCGGGTAAGGTAAGCTAAGCTGATAAATCCAAGTGGATTCAATATTATTCAATAAAAGAAAAAACTAACTAACTAACTAAACTTCACGCCACTTCCCTAGCGGGGTTGGCAGAGAGAACCGAACGCCATATGGCACGATCCTTACACCTTTCGCCTCTTCAACATTCATAATCCTTTTCATGCAAGCTCTACGGTTTTTATGACTCCTAACATCACCTTCTTTTAATACACGACCAATCTGGTCGTGGTAGGTGAGCCTGGGTCTTCCGCGGCTCCTACATCCTTCCACTTTCGCATTGTATATCTGTAAAAAAAAAATATAATAATAATATGTACAAACCGCGCAGTTCTTAAACAGGCCTGCTAAAACAAAGTGGTAGCTACCCCCCAGGTCAGAGAAAATAATATATGTTTTGCGAAAGCTTCCAAAGTCGACGAGTAAAGCACCTTTGGACGTTAACGATTCATAATTGCTTCCTTACTGCGGTTATGCGAAAGCTTCCAAAGTATCAGATGCCTCAGCAGGTCGTAAAGACTGCACACAATTCCTTTTTAGGGTACAATAGTATGCGCGTTTGCCTCCACGAACCTGGGCGACGTGTCCCCCAACATCATGGGCCCGCGCTGCGAGTTCTCCGGCAAGGTCTGCGACCAGGAGAAGCTGCTGTGCACGAAGCACAAGGAGCGCTGCTTCGCGTCCGGCCCGGGACGGGACATGTTCGAGAGCACCAAGATCATTGCTACTAGGATCTTCGAGGGGGCTATGGTAAGTTTTCTACAGATTTATGTCAATAATATTCTCTGGAACTCACAATTTGAACACGCCATAGCGCGAATTTTAAATTATTTCGACAATTATCGTGATGATCTTCGTCTGACAGTTCATGATTTTCATGGCGGATTAAGTGAGGAGCATTTCGTCGGTTTTCTAATTTCACATCAATTACTTGCGGTTTTTTATCCCATGGCCTCAATTTATAATTGCTATTACATTCAGGGCAAAAATAAAATATCTGTGTGAGAAGACTAAAAAATTTTTAAAGTGCCTTTCGACGTAGGGTGATGCTTATGTTGCCCATATCCAAAAACAGACTTCTTCGTACTTGGTGAAGAAAGAACGATCTGGAAAAAAAAACGAATTGCCATTGATTTCCCCATATGAATATAAAATTATATGCTTTTGTATATCCAGTGTACTCGTTTGAAAAGTGAGTAAACGATGTCAATGATTTCCTCAGAAACTGCTGAAGGAGCCGGGCGAGGACGTATCAGGGCCGGTGGGCATGGTGCACCAGTTCGTGCAGATGCCGTCGCAGACGGTGCACCCCTACGACCCGCTCACCGACACCTTTAACACGGTGAGTGAGACTCGCCTGCGAGACCCTAGCTGCGGTATATAGATTCAATTCTTGTGTGAAACATCGTGTTGAAACCAGTACATTCCAACAATTGGGATTTTGACACCATTTATATTTAATTTTGAAATATCAATTCTGAAAAAGAAAGTATCGTAGTAGGCTGTTAAGCCTTATTGTTTTTGTATCATATTGAGTCTAAGATTTTTAATTTTACAAAAACTGCTTAATATTAAGTCAGTTGACTATACAAACTAGTGATGTCACACGTTGACAAGCCCATACAAAATCTATGAAGTGATTTCGTTTTGACACCTCTTAAAAAGTATCTCAATTGACTAGCCTGTCAACATCCCTATTATGAATGTGTAACTTTGGTCCAAAATTGTCTGGTTCTCCTATCTAAGGGTTAATAATAATGTCCTCCTAACCGATATCGGTCACGGCGGCCAATCTCAACGAGGATTAGCCATCTGCGCAGGAGACATTATAGTGCACGAGTGTGTGCGTCGTCCGTTAAGACGACAGTTCGACATGAACTGAGAGAGGTTAGGCGCAGGACCAAAGGCTTAACGTGCTCTCCGAGGCACCGGTGTGATTATTGAGTAATTTCAATATTGAAATAACCAGCCACAAATTTTGGCCCGACCCGGGATTTGATCCCGGGACCTGTTGGTCTTTAGACGGCGCAAGCTACCACTAGACCAACGAGACAGTCAATCTAAGGGTTACGAAGGACGGTTCGGTAGTCGCTTCAATGTAGTTATCAGACTCGCTACATCCTGAATCATGATCTAAGCGGACCCCGACTAAGCACGGGGCATAAAGCTAGAAGGATGATGACGATTCAGAGCATATCTGGTCAGTCACATACATTTTAGATTTAGTATAGACTTGACACAGACATATGTCGCTACAGGCATCATTTAGACTGATTGAGAGATAAAACCAAATAAAAACGTTATTTTTTCACTATTAAAATATGCTTTTTTCATAAAATAAATTATTTACGTCATTTCTTAGATAATTTATTACATTTAGGTGAAAAACATGTTTATAAAATATTTTATTCAGAAGCATACCAAAATAATATTTGTTTTAAACCCATGAATTTTACACAGATGGCGTATTATTATTAAGAAACAACTAACTTGTGCTTGTAGCGCCATCTTGTATTATTCCTGACAAACAGACTAAACTTTGCTGTAGTTCCAATCACTCACCACTGTCGCTGTTCTTGCGCGAGTTATAGCAGTAACTTTTCAAGTATGGGCAGTGACCCTCTGTTGTACGTAGTATATTATTACTCTGTGATTCAGAATAATTGCCTCAAACATCATATCTCATCCGCAGAGCGTGACCGTGTCCGGGTGCGTGCCCGCCATGGGCTACAGCTTCGCGGCCGGCACGACGGACGGCCCGGGCGTGTTCGACTTCCGGCAGGGCACCACGAGCGGGAACATGCTGTGGAACGCGGTGCGCGACTTCCTGGCCGAGCCCACGCCTGAGGATATTGCTTGTCATGCGCCTAAAACCGATCCTGCTGGCTACCGGACGGGTGAGGATATTGATCTTAGTGGTGCATCTGCTGCCGTCTTCGTTGCGCCTGGCGAGCGAGGTGGTCGTGGCTACATCCCTCCGGGGTTAGGGTTGCGACTTTCTCGGCTGCCGGGTGCGGGGTTTAATGCAGGAGTCTTGGCTGCAAGCGACCCGATCTGCGGCTTGTTTTTGCGAGTGGTGATTTTATTTCTCTGGTAGACTGGCTACTATTTCGAGACGCGGGACAGATGCTCACGCTCAACAGCCTTCTGCTGCACGTGCGATGAAAGAAAATGCGTCACAGGTAGTACTCGGCGATGTGTCAGACTCTGAAGGAAATGGTCGAGTTGCGATAAAGGACATTGACTATTGACCGTCATTTGTCATAGTGGAGCCGAGTCGGCATTCACCAGTGGTTT